>JAODUO010000153.1:125000-175000 GCA_025642075.2 Ridgeia piscesae
AAGTCTTACCAAAGACATTTCCTGCCAAACTGAGGGATCCAATCAGCCAAAGAAGCCATGTTGCCTCTCTCTTTCTTTTCATCCTCGGCTGCATGAGACACTAAAATGAAATTTGTATCACAATTACCAAACTACGAACCCTACCAGCCACTTGCACGCCCTACCACCAGTCATTCTGCATACGCTGTATTCCACTGTGGAACGCACTTACCGAGGAAGCCGTCACCGCATCTACTGCAGAAGTGTTCCAGAGAGCCGCCATCCCAGTCATTCAGTCATTGACATTATAGTAGATTGTGTTAGTGTTAATCATGGACTGCCTGCTTTTTTAGTTAATGTACTAATACTTTCATTGATCTATTTATTCTAATATTTTATTAACTTATTTTAGCTCACAGTGTCGTATCCTTTACATTGCATGACTGTGAAATGTAATGTACAAATAGTTTATTTATATATTTATTATATTTTTTATACTATGTGTCATATTTATTTTATTAACTTATTACTTTAGCACACGGTCACGTTACAACTGCAGGATAGTGAAACATCACTTTTTAATAGTAATATTTGAAGACTTGAAGATCAACAAAGTATTAACACAAGTTTAAAAAATTGAACTTTTTGCACAGTTAGGTTGGTCAAAGTCTTTATGTGTAGACAGAGTGCGACGAGATGAAGACTTTTCCTTAAGTCGTGTCACTCCAGCCCGCCACACTCCGCCCAAATGTCCACGCTGCAACGTACCACGACCGTCGCAGCGTAGACAGTCGGGCACAATCGGGGCGGTGTGCGTGTGCTGTCGACTACGATACCCCTGTCTTACACCCGCATACACATCATAACGGACTGGGGTTATGTGTTTGCCACTTGTCTTGTTAGAATTGAAATGAAAGAATGGTCTCCAATTTGTACCTTATTGCCTTTAGACTCGCAACAATAAAACACGTTGAAGCTCTCGTTAAAAAAATCGACGTACACCCCACGGACGCCCTATGGTTTTACGTTTGCTCTGCTGTTGCCACAATTAGTTACAACATAAATTAAAAATAATTAAAGATGACTAGTGTTGAAACTTCATGTCCTCATCACCTCCTTACCACCGTGCCATGAAATACAATTGCTAAAGATTATAAATAATTTTTTTTCTTCAAAACGTCACAATATTTCATCAGCAGATCGCATAAAAATGTATGAGTGCGTATGTGTTTCTGAGCATTACAAACTACATCACACATATAAGAATATCGTCTAAAAGTACTTTGAATTAATATGTCTATATGGCTGGAATAGAGGTATTTAAATAATAAGCGCATGCAATGTATTGAAGCTTCTATAGTGGCTCTATGTATGTACACTTTAAATGGAAGATGCACACGATGTCACCCGCGCTCCCACCTACGCACATACACCACAGGGTGTAGGTTCACAGTTATTGTTATTATCTGAGCAACAACAGAATATTTAAATATATATATATATATATATATATATATATATATATATATATATATATATATATATATGGTATCTCCCTGTTGAACTAACTAAATAAAATTAAAATGTGATACTTGTTTTGTGGCACGTCAAAGCAAACTGATACACCTAATAAACTAATACATGTTCGCAAATAATTTTTTTGGCATCGAATACGATGCGATATATATATATATATATATATATATATATATATATATATATATATGTGTGTGTGTGTGTGTGTGTGTGTGTGTATTAATCACAATGTTATGGAAGAGTTTGATTCAGCTCAATACAAGGTGTCGTCTCGATAGCGAATACCATAGTCTTAGAGAAGGCTACAGATTCTATGCTTTGGTTTGCCCTATGGTTAGCCACCTTCTCAATATATGCCGCGGTCCTGTTTCATAGGCCGTGGTCAGTGGACCGTAGAGAGACTGGCGGTACATTCAAGTGATATATATATATATATATATATATATATATATATATATATATATATATATATGTATATCCGGCCTATCTTGCTGTGTTGATCTCACCCAATGTACCGCGCTCTCTACGGTCCACTGACCACGGCCTATGAAACAGGACCGCGGCATATATTGAGAGGTGGCTAACCATAGGGCAAACCAAAGCATAGAATCTGTAGCCTTCTCTAAGACTATGGTATTCGCTATCGAGACACATATATATATATATATATATATATATATATATATATATATATATATATATATATGTATATATATATATATATAATGTTTTATATATTTGTGTAATAGGAATATTACGTTTTTAGTTGAATACCTTTTAGGTAGTCTTACCCAGAGTGCACTGTGTCTAGAACCCACGAATATATCATCATCTGGTACTGTTACCAACTTGTCCACCACCAAAACATCTGCACAAATATCCACTATTGTATGTAGCCAGGTACACATTCATACAGCTGAGTTATCTCAAGAATCGTCGGGCGAACGAGTTTGCCCAAGTTCCGATAAAGCACTGCGGGATTCAAACACAGGTTATCTGAGCCACAACCTTCCAAAATGGGTAACAACGTCGATAAAATACTGTTTGTCTCTAAAACACCGGATAACATTCAAGCTACTCAATAAACCAACTAGTGATCATGTAGCTAGGTCGCAGCTTAGAGTGATTGTATGATTTTTAAACAAAACATATGCTCTTTTGCTGTCGCGGAAATCTGGTTCCGACCAAAAGGTGTTGTTGCTCATGACGAAACCACCAAGAACCTCGCGGGAACATTACTGTATAGTCACTGGTGACTTCGGATCGCTTTCCTGATCGTTGTTCGTTTTAAGCTGCTTTCTCTAGTGAACACGCTGGCCTATTTGGCAGCTAACTTATCGCCGTCATTTACTCGATGCACCCAACAGCAATTTACGTGTGCCCGTTATTTGTTTTCGCTAAAGACTGTCTTTGTACAACCTGTGCCACGGCGATGATTGGTTAGGTGCACAGCTATCGCCAATGCGACCTGCACGCTTGGATGGTCACAGACTCACTGACTATGCCAGTAGGCGGTACTAGTTCACGTCGCTGGCGTACAGCTACAGTGCGTGACTGTTGATAAACAACCCTTGTACTGCTGGTTTGCTGGCTACTACTAATGTAATGAAGACTCACATGATGTACTCGGTAATATGATTACTCGTGATGATAATAACGCCATCCATGTTAACAATACATTTTAATGTAGATAATAAATCTATGGACGTGGTAGTAAAGGTTTGTTATACACGCGAGCTACTACTGGTGTCGTGCCCACGGACCGGTCACCAACAAAACGTACTATTAATAGTCACTTCATACCTATGACTATAGTGTGTGTAGCGATGGTGCTGGATTGCTTATGTTGACTCGATTAGACACCTTCCCATGGACATCTCAAGCATTCAGGAATGCAACGATAAAATGTATATATATATATATATATATATATATATATATATATATATATATATATATATATATATATATATATAATACATAATTTAATATGATTTGTTAAAAAAACAATTCTTGACTCGATTTGACTCACTGGAGACGATGTCACCAGCAGCATTGGTACTAAGCTTACAGCGATGTAATGCAATCCGATTGTTTATCTGACTGAGTTTGCCGAGAGAGCAGAGCTGCCGAAACGGAGATCGCGCAAATGGAAGACTACCTCGTGCGGGTTTGGGCTACTGCGCGATCTAAACCTTTTGATAAATTGCGTCTCAAAGTTCATACCAATGCCTCTGGGGTGATGTGTGTCATCTATTGCCACAAATCTCAAGGGGAAACTGTCAAAATCGTCGTTCTCAAACTGTATGCCTATATGAAGCAAAGTCTGGTGTGCGAATATAGGTTTTCTAAATATAAATTTAGATTTTGTTATAGATTACTTGGAAGGTTATAACTGCATGATATGTATAAATAGACACTGTGACAGGTATCACATATAACGAACTGAACATGCTTTTTAATTCATGTTTTTTTTTATAGTAAAGGATGAATACGATTTGAGCATGTTTAGGATCTGATGGATGGACCTTTCTCCACAGCTTGATCACATACAACAGAACTGACCTACTGCGAATTTGAAACTTCACTGGGACTGGATTATATGCTACTGCAGATGTTTCTGTGACACCACTTTGTGTATTGAACAATCGGCGGACACGCCGGGGCTGTAGGGCAGGGCGATCAAAACTAAGATCAATTGCTGTGCTGATCAACCCCCCACCACCACCACCACCACCACCACCACCACCACCACCACCACCACCACCACCACCACCACCACCACCACCACCACCACCACCACCACCACCACCACCACCACCACCACCACCACCACCACCACCACCACCACTGTTCATCAAAAGATGCAAGATCACAGCACAGAATCTCATTCAAAGTCAACTTAACAGTGAACATGCTATGCCAAGTGTCTTTCTGCTTTTTGAACGCCAGATTTGTATGTGACGTGAAGCAAGATGGAAAAGCGACCGTGATATGTGACCTCATTGAGGACAATAACCTCGACATACTCTCTGCTGGTCGTATCTGCTACCAACTGCTACTTGTCCCGAGAGCGCACGGCACCGGTGGTGGTGTCGCTGTCGTCTACAAGTGTAGTTTCGTGACGCGACAACTTGATACACCAAATTCAAAGATAATTCGTATTGATGGGTCTAAATCTCCGCAATGGCTCTCATTCTTCTGATTACTCGTTCATCTGATGCATATCATTTTCATTATAAGAATAGACATTCCGCACATGTCAGACCACTCGGCAATTCACTGCACACTGCAGCTTGCAAAACCACCTAATATCCAAGTAACAACGACGAGTCGGAGCTACAACCATGTCAATACCGCTGGGATATGTGAGGATATTCGATCGTTGCTATTGTCAAAGCATCTGCCTGACAATAAGATCTATGTTCTTGACATGAACAAACCATTGGAAGCATTTTTGACAAACATGCACCGTAGACGACACGCACTGTGACTGTACGACCACACACCCGTGGTATAATGACAGCGTACGATCACAAAAGTGTGTTAGACGTCACCTGGAACGAAGATGGAGAACAACCGGACTGGAATGTGACAGGCTGGCCTATTGCCTTCAGCGCCAGCTTGTCACAACATCCATACACTGTGCAAAATTGAAATACCACACGAGTCAATTCGCCTATGCATCTGGTGACCACAAAACGTTGTTCAAGATTGTCGCCAAGTTCCTACATACCGATAATGACACTCCACCTCCACCGTGTAACTCGTTCAAAACATTTGCAGAGCAGGTTTCAGATCGTTTCTCGGAAAAAGTCTCGAAATTCCGGTCCGAAAGTATTCAAAATGTTAACAACATAGACAACTACACTGACGGTGAACCCTAAACATGTCTACTGGCTGCATTTGAGCCAGCCATTGAAACTAGAATATGAGTACTTTTAAAGTAATCGCCGGTTAAATCCTGTTAACTTGGCTGCTTAGAGACTGTGCGCCTGACATTACACCTGTTCTCATGACCATTTTTAACATGTCTTTAAGAATATGCATTATGCCTTCTCACTTGAACGGAGCACATGTAAGGCCAGTAATCAAGAAGCCAAGTCTAGATTAGGATATCTTGAACAATTACAGACCAATGTTCAATCTGCCATACTTGTCTAAGACAATAGAACGTGTTGTTGCTGCGAGACTGTCGGCTCACATGTCTGAATATCATCTCTGCGAGCTCAACCAATCTGCGTACAAGCCAAATCACAGCGTGGAGACGACCCTTGTCTGTGTAAAGGATGACATCCTGCGTGCAGTGGACAATAATAACGTTGTCATTGTGTTGCTTCTTGACATGTCGGCTGCATTTGATACTGTCGACCACAACATGATGTTACATAGACTGTCACATGATGTTGGTGTGCTCCATACTGGACTAGACTGGTTCAAGTCGTATTTGAGTGGCATAGTTCAATCTGTCCACATTAATGGTTGTATGTCACCTGCTTGCCCTCTTACGTGTGGGGTCCCTCAAGGTTCTGTAGTCGGTCCGCAGTTGTTCTCTATTTATGCAGCACGGGCCATTATCGAAAATCATTCGGAACAACAATTTGATGTCACATTTTATGCTGACGACACGCACATTTACATCACAGTGAAACCCCGTCAGGATGACATTGACGCGGCTGTTGAATGCATTGAACGGTGTGTAATAGAAATCAGGATATGGATGAATACTATGCGTTTCAGCTCAACAGCTAAAGAAAATCTAGCTACAAGCGTTGCGTGTTGGTGACTGTTTGGTCGGGGTGACTCACAGTGTCCGTAATCTTGGTGTCCAGTTTGATGTTGAGATGACGATGGAGTCGAGTCGCATGTGACTGTTGTATGCAGGTCAGCAATATTCGGCCTCCGCAACATCTCGAGGATCAGACGATATCTGACTGCAGCAGCGACAGGACAAGTCATATATGGATTTGTTACAAGCAGACTCGATGTTGGCAATGCACTGCTATATCGACTGCCTTTGAAGCAAACACAACGGCTTCAGAAAGTACAAAACTGGGAGCCAGCTTGATCGACGGCGCTATGAAATATAGCCACGTTACACCGCTGCTGATGAAGTTGCACTGGCAGCAGATAGCAGTGCGAGTGGAATTCAAGATCCTACTTATCGAGCACTGACTGGCCACGCACCTGAATACATTGAATAATGTGTAAAGCCGACGCCAAACGCTTATGTCGCTGCGTTCAGATGAACACCATTTATTGCGTGTGCCACGCACAAGGTGTCACTGGGGTGACAGAGCTTTCAGCGTGGCAGCTCCAAGTCTGTGGAATGCGCTACCGCAGCATCTGACATAAACTGCTATGACCATTGCTGCATTAAAAGAAAAACTAAATATAATATACATTTTCAAGAGCTTTTTCTACAGCGCTGTGAACAACGAATGTTATATAAGCGCTATATAAATGTCACGATTATTAACGTTACCCACTAATGACTACTTGTGTGTTTACAGTTCGGACTGGTTTAGTCTAGTCCACAAAGTAAGCGAAATAGCCTACAATTACTCCATGCTGATTGCAGTATTAGTTGTGCCTGCAGTTTGATGCACAGGCCGATAACAAGAGCGCGTCGTCTGATAAACAGCATGCTTTGTTATTGAAAAGACTACTGCAGTGAAGCGACTTATAACATATTATTCACAGTGTACTTTTCTAGGCCGCAGTGTACCACCTCTTCTTGTGTTGGTGGTAGCTGGATTCCGTTTGCTCGTTTACGCTTGAGTGAGATGTGTTCTATTGACTCAATTTTCACAGCTGCATTCCGAATCAACATTAACTGTTTTAAATGAAAGATGACAGCACCTCTACGACAAATAGCATGCTGGCAATGTGTGACAGGACGCATGCTGACTACAATATGTAATCCTTAAACACCAACGGGTATTGCAGCTAACAGAACTCACCACAATACTATCTGCAATAACGTTTATTATGGTTAACGCTAGATATTTAGTATAGCATTTGAACATGTAGCGCGGTGGAACCTTAACATTGGGAGCATTATTATGAGCTGAATAACATAACTAAGCATAATTTGGCTGGCAATAGACCTTCATCATGTGCATTATATTCATCAGAATGCAATACTAAATATACAATTAAATACTTGAAGCAGACACCCTTCTTACAAGAGAGTAGGACACCCTCCTTGTGTTAGAGGAGGGTGTCTGCTGTCTATGCACACTCTCTTATAAGAAGGGTGTCTACTACTTTTACATACTCTCTTGTAGGAAAGGTGTTTGCTCCAAGTATTTCATTTTATAAAGGGAGCAGATACCCGCCATATACCAGAATGTATCGGATGCAGAGTCCCTCCTTATATGTAAAGAAGTAGACACCCTACTTATAAGAGAGCAAGGAAAGGAGGCAGGCACCCTCCTTATAAGAGAGTATGTAAAGGAAGCAAACACCCTCCTTACAAGATAATATGTAAAAGGGGTAGACACCCTCCTTACAAGAGAGTATGTAAAAGGAGCAGAGATCATCCTTACAAGAGAGTATGTAAAAGGTGTAGACACCCTCCTTACAAGAGAGTATGTAAAAGGAGCAGAGATCATCCTTACAAGATAATATGTAAAAGGTGTAGACACCCTCCTTACAAGAGAGTATGTAAAAGGAGCAGAGATCATCCTTACAAGAGAGTATGTAAAAGGTGTAGACACCCTCCTTACAAGAGAGTATGTAAAAGGAGCAGAGATCATCCTTACAAGAGAGTATGTAAAAGGTGTAGACACCCTCCTTACAAGAGAGTATGCAGGGGCGTAGCTACCCGTACGCACGTACGCACGTACTTCCACATCAGTGCGGCAACTACAAAATATGATTTACATGTTGTGAATCCAAAGGTATGACTTCGTCATCACGTTGGTAACGATTGAGCATGTACTCCAAAATCTACTTCCTCTGACAACATATCTATAATTATATGAAGTCTCTGTGAAGCTGGCAGCGAAATTCGAAGTTCAACCGAGCAAGCCGTGCTGGAAAACAAAGACACTGCGAAAATTTTCCCGCTGGCACCCCATTGTCAGTACAAGAAGGGGGCGATGTACCAACCATTCATGCATTAATGGCTTAAGATCGCTACGTAGCTCAGTTGGCCTACATCACACCGAAACAACTGGTGCATATGACACCAGAAAGAACAGCCCAGCAGAACGAGGTGTTCAACGACGACATGCCTGGAAATTTGAGTTAACTATACAACTAAGTGGATCATTGGAAACCAATATGAGAAATGGTGAATGTCGCAGGGAAACCAGACACACTCGACGATTCAAGAAATCAACCCCGACCTATACCCCAGCATGTACACTTCTGTCATAGTACTGATGGTGATGTCTGTATCGATAGCCACGGTAGATCGCAATGCTGCGTCTCAAGAACTATATACTGCGCTCTACAATGACAACGGAGCGCATGTCGGGACTGATCGTGATGCACGTCCACAAGGACACAGAGTTGGATGTTGAATGCATCATTGATCAGTTCACTCATCAGAAAAACAGGCGCATAGCCATATTATTATTTAGCCCGCATAAGCCGGGAGCCAGGTCCAGCTCTCAGGATGTTTTCTGCTAAGTTTTTTTCACTATCATTTCCTGTTAATCTATGCCGTGGACCATCGCAAGTTTGTAATGACCACTCCCAACTCGGGGCCTTTTGCCCTATGGGGGCCAAAAAAAACCTTTTCGGGCCTAAAATTAGGTATATTCAAATATTGTGTCACGGGGGCGTTAGAAATAGACATAGAAACACCATATTAGGCAGAAAGCATCTGCAAATAGTAGGGAGGGCTACCATGTATGATTTAGGGGCTTTCCACAAACCAATTCCATAATTTGAGCGATTGCGTCCCAAAAATGATGAAAAAGCGTCCTCCGTGTGACACGTTCCTGTCAGAAATTAATATTTACAAGCCTATCGAAATGAATGACATAGACTCTTTTCCAAATAGTAAACTTCCCAAGGCCATAAGCTTCTATTTGGTACCAAGATGACCTCTCTATCTTGAAAATTGTGCCCGCTATCGGTGAAAAGCCTAACGTACCCCCTAAATCACTGAAAATTCAGTTATCGGATGTCGGGTCTTCTAATGTGCTACCATCTTTAATTTTTGGACAATAACCTTGATCTGTAGGTTGTTTAATGTTTATCAGTATTGTTCAAGTTTACTGTGCATATTTGAATTCTATATAAGGTCAAGGTTAACGATAAAGGTTCAAGGTCAATTGATTTTACCCCCACGCAGGGACTGCGTGAGCGCAGAAATGTGGCATGTAATACCTCGTTTTGAAGCCCTGCACACCTAGATGTCGATTCTAGACTTTGTCTCGTTATATAATCAAGTATGCGTATGTGTGGTTGCGTATGTACGTAGTTAATAATGCGCGTATTGTAATATTCGTTTATCTGATAAAGCCAAATTATACGGAAAAGAGAGCCTTCGAATGATTTTCCATATATTATTTTAGTGTACAGTATACTACAGGTTTGCGTAAAAGCAGAAGAATGCAGGCAGACTAATTACAGTTGTATGCAACCATGGTAGTGAAATCCATCATTAACATCAGATCATAAAACTACAGAGAAATTCTACACCGAACTAAGTACGATAATTCTCACCACGCCGAAAGATGTAACAGGTATATGAAGAATGGGCAGCATCAACAATAACCATATAGACATCGATATGCTAAACACAGGAAACATTACCTTCTCTAAGACACCAAGTGTGTATAAGAAAGACGAATACTACACAATAGAAGAATGCAAAGATGGTGCTAATCTTTATGAAATGAAATACCAAATATACAAAGAATTACAAAAATGTATATTATCAAACGCATATAAAGTAGTCTAAAAATGCAACTGAAAGGCTTGAAAAGACATTCGACAAAAACCAACTAAGGGAGCAATCTGCGTTTAGATGCAGATACTCAGTAACAGAGTACATCCATGTCACTTCAAATCCAGATGTAGAAGAAGTGATGATGGTTAATTGTCATCGTACTCATCGTCCTCGTCATAATCATCAACAGTGTGGATTTCATCTGTGATTTCTTCGTCATTTTCATTCTCTTCTAAGATATCAACAAGAACCATCGGAAGTATAAAGAAGATGTCAGAGTCCTTCGCTCTGACCCTGATGGTCTTGATATGAGACATTGTAGTTTGGATGTGCTTTACGTAGATGATAATTCTCACATCAGTGTCTTCATGGCTGGAACAGATCTCTGGTAGATGTTCCACCGATGTCACTCCACCAAGGCAAGCTAGCTTGAACGCTTGACCCCCTTCGATGAAGATGATTGGCCTTCAAACAATCTCTTCCATCATAAACGAGAGCTCCAGTGGTGCTCGAGAAGAAGATGTATAAAGGACTTTTTGTTTTCATCATTTGTGAGGAAGGCTTTCCAGTCGACAGGTCGACGAATGTTCAGGCCCTCAACGATGAACTTTTCACCACACCCTCTCCGATCCCGTTTGGCTGACTTTGGTGAGTGGAACCGATCGACATAACAGTCTGTACTGAAATAAATGTCAGCTGCAGCAGGCAGACTACCGAAGATTCGTTGTGATATCATGTTCAGTGTCGGGGAAGATTTTTCATGTAGAAGGAAGAGTTGCCGTCTTGAATGAGGGCGCATTCGTTAGGATCAGGCAGCAGTGCCCAGGCGTCATCGGCATCTTTGATTAGGGTAGTTCATCCCTTGCGCTTTGTTGGTTTTCGCAAAGAACCCATCGATCGTCGCCATTGAATATGGCGTCAGAGTGAGGGGATAGTTCATCAGATCTGAGATGCTTACTTGCAGCCCTAGGACTTGCGACTTGACGAAATTCTGAAAGATGAACCCACTTGTGGCCTTGTACTGGATCACCTTCTGATTCGATGCGATAAGCTTTTTTCAGGTGTGGTGAAAGCCAGCGTCTTGAACTTGTTCCCTTTGATAAGGTCAAAACACGGGACTGTCTTTGTGATAAGTCGATCCCGGATGAATACTTCTTTTTGTGCTTTACCATTGTAAGAGCGTTCGGCACATCATGACGTACTTCTTCTGGCATAGCTGCTCCTGAAGACAAGGTGATCTGTGGATGAGAAATATCGAGATGAAATGGGTTGACAAAGCTTTGAAAAGCTTCGACCGTTCGCTTTACCTGATCCTCGGACCGAGAGATGTCACGTGGTCTTAGGTCTCTTTGCTGCCTCTCTGTATCGCTGCCTGTCCGATCAACCATATTCCACATTGCCTCCACAAACTCTCCCTTGCTATGCGCAGTCAAAATGTAACGTTGACTCGCTTCATAATTACTTGTGATACCGCTGATATATACCAGAACCTGATCTACACTTGAGCCACTTCATAGCTGTCTCTTCTATTGTTTTGTCAGTGTGGCAGCAGTTGCCTGGAGCCTGCGATCTGGCAACACTGACAGCCCCACCACGTAGCAGTTTGTCTGTACCAGGGTGCGTTTTCTCAATGTGTTCTAGAAAGTGGCCGTAATATGTGAGAAATCTAGCGTAATTCTGCTGATTTGCGCTGAAAATTGATCTGGCATGCGGCTTATGGCAGACTTGTACCTGTCGTAGTCATTCGTTTTGATTGCGTTGTTCAATGACAAGACAAGCCAGATGCAATCCATGAATTCGAGCCAGAAGCGTCCAGTTTCTCCCAGTTCTCCATTTCTCACTGTTTCTCCGAACTTCTTGTATTTGGCTATATGACCAGTCACATCGGCTGAGGAGAGAACTTCTGCGAGAGAAGACCCTCTCGGGCTCAGTTTCTCGAGAGAGGCAGTGCCTTGTGGAGAGAGTGGTTCATGAGTTTCAATGTATTTGTCGTAAAGGAGTCTCTCAAGGGCCTCCAGCAAGGACTTGTGTGTGTTCATAGCCCTATCCCAATTTTTCCCTTCGATAACCCCAGACATTGAGCCTGTAGTGATTAATTTCGCTTCCAAGGCCACTTCGGTCCATCCACTACCCAGACACAGTATATGTTGCCAACACTTTTCAAGTACGTACCATGGTTGCATACAACTGTAATTAGTCTGTCTGAATTCTTCTGCTTTTTACGCAAACCTGTAGTATACTGTACAATAAAATAATATGTGTAAACTCATTCGAAGGCTCTCTTTTCCGTATCAGTTGGCTTTATCAGATAAACGAATATTACAATACGCGCATTATTAACTACATACATACTCAATCATGTTGTACTTCGGTGTTTTGTCCTTAGGATTCACAACCACCTTGGACGGCGGTGATTAGTGTCTGTATAATTTACGTACGCATGGTAAATATATAAATCGACCAACCAACCTAGGGCCTAGAGGGCCCGTTAAATCACGTCATCCTCGTTGCGGCTGATTACATAAATGTCAGCTTTCTCTAGACCTACCCCTGTCTGTGATAATTTACCTACGCTGGTAAATGTATGTTCGGTGTTTTTTTCTGCACTAAACCGTCTTTGGCGGGCTGTAATAACAATAATAATAGTTCTTCTATCGCGCGATCTCTAGCTCAATGTTAATCAATGCATTCACAGATTAGATAACATTTTCCATTTACCTGCACCAAAGAGGTGGCTTGGTGAGAACTATTATGTATATCGAAAAATCACTAGGTAATGCGTGTAATCGTGAAGGTAACCACACCGCTCGACTTAATAAAATGCTAAGATATGGCAGGCAGAAGTGATCCATGTTCCTCTTAAGAAATGGACCCTAGGGGACCATTAGATCACATCATCCTCGCGCACCAGGGGTCGCTGCTGGTATATCCCTTCCTCTTTTAACGTCAGCCATTAAAATCGCCCACGAGGAGTAACAAATATATATATACGACGGTGCTTGGTGACTAGTAAGAATAGAAACACATCTTCAATGTTCCTTGGGACTAGTACTGCTTGGAGGAACTGGAGAAGGAAGCTGCTGCTGTTGATGTGACAGCATTTAGACTGTCAACGCCATGTCAACACACCAGCGCTCAACGTAGACATGATAATGAGACACGGGTCCTTGAGTTTTCTACACAACTGTAGGTAAGAGGAGTTGAAAGTCATCACGGGTTGACTGGATGGTGAACTCATACCCCGAACAGAGATATCGTACACGTTATCTTAAGCAGACAATTTGCAATTAACGGACCAGATACACGATCAGACAACGTCGTACGACAATGCAGCATGTCTGAAGTATTCTAGCTATGTCGGATAGCCTCCTACCGCCACACGTCAAGACAGTGTCGGACGGAGGTGCGAAGGTCAGTCTCACTGTTTTACCGAGGTGGAGGTGTGTCCATGCGATACGCTGCTTTTATTGGCAGTCATATCCCCCGTGACGGACAAGGATAGCGCGTCACCATGTGGTTATGTAAACACGTGCATATTGCCATAGCAACACACCCGTGCAGTACAGGGCCTGTAAGTGGGTCACGATACATGGCGAGACTCCGCGCGATTGGAGCCGATTGGGGACTGCACACAAGAATACTATTGTAACGGCGGATGACAGTTGTAGCTTCCGACTGGTAAATAGTAGGAATATCAGGTCATAAATTATATATTACGTTATACCTTTCTTATCTTAAATGTCCAATTTAATATTGAGTTTACCACTGTCACAGACACATAGCGATTTACGTAGCGCGGAGAGTATACACGATGTTAGGCCGTATGTGTCTTTTACGGGATTTGCATTTTACATTGCTGTACGTTGTGGTTTCACAACAGTTCGATAAGCACTTATATCTGACAAGTTGTCGAAATGCACATAACCATAACACATGTATACATTTGCCCCAAAACAGGGTGTACTGCGCGAAAGATGGCATTCTTCATTACTAGTCAAGATCGCCAAACACAATTACTAGCCCGCGAGGCCATGGCAACCGCCATAATAATGGATTAAAAGGCATGATTTCCGTGATCATTGTTACCGGCAAAGTATTCCGCTGCTTCTGTTTGTAATTATCCTTTGAACAATATAACTGTGAAACACTATTTGGGGACAGTCCGATTATTACAACCAAACACAAAACAAAGTTCTACATGTCAACATGGAGAATATGGACTTCCTGCCCCAAAGTGCCCCCAACCTCGTTTTCGAGCGCGAGACTTACACGCCCTATAAGAATTTTTCCCGCCTTTTTAGGGCCTGTAAGTGGGTCACGATATATGGCGAGACTCCGCGCGACTGGAGCTGATTGAGGACTGGACATAAGAATAATATTCTAACTATGGATGACAGTTGTAGCTTCCGACTGATGAATACTAGGAAAATCAGGTCATAAATATATTGTGTTATACCTTTCTTATCTTAAATGTCTGATTTAATCTTAAGTTTACCACACTATCATAGACATATAGCCATTTACGTAGTGCATATAATAGACATGATTTTAGGCCGTTTGTGTCTTTTACGGGATTTGCATTTTACATTGCTGTATGTTGTGGTTTCGATAAGCACTTATATCTGACAAGTTGTCTAAATGCGCATTATCATAACACATGTATACGTTTGCCCCAAACAGGTTGTACTGTGCGAAAAATGGCACTCTTCATTATTAGTCAAGATCGCCAAACGCAAGTACTAGCCGGCGATGCCATGGCAACTACCATAATAATCGATTAAAATTCATGATTTCCGTGATCATTGTCACCGGCAAAGTGTTCCACTGCTTCTGCTTGTAATAATCCATCGGACAATATAACTGAAATACGCTATTCCTGGACAGTTCCATTATTACAAACAAAAACAAAACAAAGTCCAATATGTTAACATCGAGAATAAGGACTTCCTGCCCCCTATTCCCCCCAGCCTCGTTTTCGCGCGCGAGACTTACACGCTCTATTGCCTGGTAGTGTATCAGTGTCTTTACGTTAGCGTTCGAGATTACACCGTGGCCCAGTGACCAGCCCGCGGTCAGTGGACCACAGACCGTAACGCTGCATATTCCGCGAGATCAGTGAAGCGAGGCAGGCCGGCGTTCACTTGTGCACGGCAGCAAATGTAAGCACGAGTAACTTGCATTGAATGCAACCGATGATTACCTCTCTGGACGCCGAGTGTGGAGTCAACTGTCAAATACTCCCTATAGCATTGCGCTGTCGTAGTCGGTCCTTGACATAATTACTGCATGCACTTAATTGACACTTAGTTGTACCGGTCGTCAAAGTATCATGTAGGCACCAAATTATATGGCGACGTTCTTGTCCCTAACGACAACTGATGTCGTCTCGCATTGAACACAGCCGAACCGAGCTGCAGATGGTGCTTTAAAGGCCTACCGTGTTAGTTGTGAAACATCACTAACGGCGCAATGTAGACGATAAAGAAACAGCTTGTTTTAATGGCGAACCTACAGGATCGCTAGGCGGCGCTGATACGCAACTTCGCGTTCTGTAAGGCCGGCGCACACGAGAGCTATCCGCCTGTTGGCTCAGCTGATAGCTCACGCCGCGTTTCAGCGCACACGTGAGAAAGATGCTGAGCTAACCGCTTCATATCAAATGACGTATCCATCACATGGTCTGGTTGCTTAGCAAATTACATAAAAACTGTCAAAAAACACGTGGAATACTGAGACATTCCATCAAATGTTGTCTTAAAATGTTGTTTCCTTACGACAAAAACAGTTTGAGTGCACCTTGCCAAACGACATAGGCTAGGAGTAGGATTCAAAGACGCCATTTAAATATATTTAAATTTGATAAGAGAACTAAACGCCGAGGATCCCGAAATGTTTCGGCAGTTCCACCGACTGGACGTCGAATCGTTTAACACCTTATTGGCGTTGGTGGGGCCGCTTATCACAAAAGACGACACGAACATGCGACCAAGCATTAGCCCTGGTGAAAGATTCGTGGCGACATTACGGTTCCTTGCAACAGGTACTAATACTTATAACTACATGGGTATAAAACTGTATATTTGTGCATGTTTAGGATCCGATGGATGGACCTTTCTCCACAGCATGATCACATACAACAGAACTAACCTACTGCGAATTAGAAACTTCACTGGGACCGGATTATATGCTACTGCAGATGTTTCTGTGACGCCACTTTGTGTACTGAACAATCAGCGGACACGCCGGGTATGTAGGGCAGGGCGATCAAAACAAAGACCAACTGCTGTGTTGATCAACCCTCGCCCCTCCCCCACCATTTAAAAAAATCAAATTCAATTTAACAGTGAACAGGCTATACCACCTGTATACCAACTGTCTTTCTGCTTGGTGAATGCCAGATTTGTATGCGACGTGAAGCAAGCTGGAAAAGCGACCATGACATGTGACCTCATTGAGGATAATGACGTCGACATACTCGCCATAACAGAGACGTGACTGAGTACCATTACACCTGCTTGCTACAAACTGCTACATGTCCCGAGAGCGCGGTGGTGGTGTCGCTGTCGTCTACAAGTCTAGCTTCGTGACGCGACAACTTGTTACACCAAATTCAAAGACATTCGAATTTAATGGGTCTACATCTCCGCAATGGCTCTCATTCTGATCGTCTTATCGTCGTCTATCGCCCTCCGTCTAACATCAAAAATGGTTACATAACCTCGGAATTCCTCGTAGAATTTGCCCATCTGATTGGAATTCCTCATAGAATCTGATGGACAGTATAGCAATGGACACCTTTAATGTATTGGTTACTTGTGATTTTATCTTTCATATGGACGATGAATCAAACAATGACACCAGGCGCTTTATCGATCTTCTGAAAGCTGAGGACCTTACAGAGCACACAAAATGCTCGGCACATATTGCAGGGCACACCATCGATCTTCTGATTACTCGTTCATCTGATACATTCTGCATACAAGTCAGTACCGCTGCGATATGTGAGGATATCCGATCGTTGCTACTGCCAAAGCATCTGCCTGACAATATGATCTATGCTGCTGACATGTACAATGAAACCATTGGAGCCGTTATTTACAAACATGACCGTTAACGACACGCACAGTGACTTACGACCACACACCCGTGGTATAATGACAGCATACGATCACAAATATGTGTTAGATGTCAATTGTAACGAAGTTGGAGAATAACCGGACTAGAATGTGACAGGCTGGTTTACTGCCTTCAGCGCCAGCTTGTCACGTCATCCATACACCGTGCAACATTGAAATACCACATGAGTCACTTCGCCGATGCATCTGGTGACCAGAAAAAGCTGTTCAGGATTGTCGCCAAGTTCCTACACACCGATGATGACACTCCACTTCCACCGTGTAACTCGTTCAACACACTTGCAGAGCAGGTTTCAGATCGTTTCTCGGAAAGAATCTCAAAATTCCGGTCCGAACGTATTCAAAATGTTAACAACATAGACATATACACTGACGGTGAACCCTAAACATGTCTACTGACTGCATTTGAGCCAGCCACTGAAACTGGAATGTGAGCACTTTTAAAATAATCGCCAGTTAAATCCTGTTAACTTGACCTTATACCGACATGGCTGCTTAGAGACTATGCGCCTGACATGATGTTCTCGTGACCATTTTAACATGTCTTTAAGAATAGGCACAATGCCTTCTCACTTGAAGGGAGTACATGTACGGCCAGTAATCAAGAAGCCAAGTCTAGATAAGGACATATTGAACAATTACAGACCTGTGTCCAATCTGCCATACTTGTCTAAGACAATAGAACATATTGTTGCTGCGAGACTGTCGGCTCACATGTCTGAGTATAATATCTGCGGCTTCAACCAGTCTGCGTACAAGCCAAATCACAGCGTCGAGACGGCCCTTGTCTGTGTAAAGGATGACATCCTGCGTGCAATGGACAATCAGACAATTGTCATTATGTTGCTTCTGGACTTGCCGGCTGCATTTGATACTGTCGACCACAATGTGATGTTACATAGACTGTCACATGATGTTGGAGTGGTCCAAACTGCTCTAGAATGGCTTAAGTCGTATTTGAGTGGCATAGTTCAATCTCTCCACATTAATGGTTGTATGTCACCTGCTTGCCCTCTTACGTGTGGGATCCATTAAGGTTCTGTACTCGGTCCGCAATTGTTCTCTATTTATGCAGCACCATTATCGAAAATCATTCGGAACAACAATTTGATGTCACAATGTTATGCTAACGACACGCACATTTACGTAATAGTGAAACCCCGTCAGGAGGACATTGATGCGGCTGTTGAGTGCACTGAACGGTGTGTAATAGAAATCATGATATGGATGCATACTATTCGTTGCAAGATACAAAAACCGAAGTAATACTATTCCTTTCAGCTCAACAGGTAAAGAAAATCAAGTTGCAAGCGTTGCGTGTTAGTGACTGTTTGGTCAGGATGAGTCAAAATGTTCGTAATCTTGGTGTGCAGTTTGATGCTGAGATGACGATGGAGTCGCAGGTGATTGTTGTATGAAGGTCAACAATATTCCACCTCCGCAACACCTCGAAGATCGGACCGTATCTGACAGCAGCAGCGACAGGGCAAGTCATATATGCATTTGTTACAAGCAGACACGGTGTTGGCAATTCACTGCTATATCGACTGCCTCTGATCCAAATGCAACGACTTCACAAAGAACAGAACTGGGCAGCCCACTTGATCGACGGCGCTATGAAATATAGCCATGCTACACCGCTGCTGATCATGTTGCACTGGCAGCAGATAGCAGTGCGAGTGAAATTCAAGATCCTACTTATCGAGCACTGACTGGCCATGCACCTGAATACATTGAATAATGTGTAAAGCCGACGCCAACCGGTTATGTCGCTGCGTTCAGGTGAACACCATTTATTGCGTGTGCCACGCGCAATGCCTCGATGGGGTGACAGAGCTTTCAGCGTGGCAGCTCCAAGTCTGTGGAGTGCGTTACCGCAGCATCTGACATAAACTGCTATGACCACTGCTGCATTTAAAGAAAAACTAAAGACATATATTTTCAAGAGCTTTTTGTACAGCGCAGTGAGCAATGAATGTTATAAAAGCGCTATATATATATATATATATATATATATATATATATATATATATATATATATATATATGTGTGTGTGTGTGTGTGTGTGTGTGTGTGTGTGTGTGTGTGTGTGTGTATGTGTGTATGTCACGATTATTAACGTTATCCACTAATGACTACTTATGTGTTTACAGGTCGGACTGGTTTAGTCTAGTCCACAAAGTAAGCGAAATAGCCTACAATTACTTCTTGCTAATTGCAGTATTAGTTGTGCCTGCAGTTTGATGCACAGGCCGATAACAAGAGCGCGTCGTCTGATAAACAGCATGCTTTGTTATTGAAAAGACTACTGCAGTGAAGCGACTTATAACATATTATTCACGGTGTACTTTTCTAGGCCACAGTGTACCACCTCTTCTTGTGTTGGTGGTAGCTGGATTCCGTTTGCTCGTTTACGCTTGAGTGAGATGTCTTGTATTGATTAAATTTTCACAGCTGCATTCCGAATCAACATTAATTGTTTTAAAGGGAGGATGACTGCACATCTACGAGAAATAGCACGCTGGCAATGTGTGACAGGACGTATGCTGACTAGAATGTGTAATCCTTAGACATCAACGGGTATTGCAGCTAACAGAACTCACCACAATACTATCGGCAATAACGTTTGAACATGTAGCGCGGTGGAATCTTCAAATTGCGATCATTATTATGAGCTTAATAACATAACTAAGCATAATTTGGCTGGCAATAGACCTTCATCGTGTGCATTACCTTCATCAGATCACAATACTAAATACACAATTAAATGCTTGAAGCAGACACCCTTCTTGCAAGACAGTAGGACACCCTCCTTATGTGAGAGGAGCGTTATGTTTCCTTTATATACCCTCTTATCAGGAGTGTGACTACTACTTTTACATACTCTCTTATGAGAAGGGTGTTTGCTGCAAGTATTCAATTTTATAAACGGAACAGACAACCGCCTTATAAGAGTATGTAAAGGAAGCGGACTCCCTCCTGATAAGAGAGTATTTAAAGGAAGCAGACTCCCTCCTTATAAGAGAGTATGTAAAGGAGGCAGACTCCCTCCTTATAAGAGAGTATTTAAAGGAAGCAGACTCCCTCCTTATAAGAGAGTATGTAAAGGAGGCAGACATCCTCCATATGAGAGAATATGTAAAGGAAGCAGACACCCTCCTTATAAGAGAGTATCTAAAGGAAGCAGACTCCCTCCTTATAAGAGAGTATTTAAAGGAAGCAGACTCCATCCTTATAAGAGAGTATGTAAAGGAAGCAGACATCCTCCTTATAAGAGATTGTGTAAAAGAAGCAGACATCCTCCTTATAAGAGATTGTGTAAAGGAAGCAGACAACCTCCTTATAAGAGAATAGGTAAAGGAAGCAGACATCCTCCTTATAAGAGAGTATCTAAAGGAAGCAGGCATCCTCCTTATAAGAGAGTATCTAAAGGAAGCAGGCATCCTCCTTATAAGAGAGTATGTAAAGGAAGCAGACTCCCTCCTTATAAGAGAGTATCTAAAGGAAGCAGACTCCCTCCTTATAAGAGAGTATTTAAAGGAAGCAGACTCCCTCCTTATTAGAGAGTATGTAAAGGAGGCAGACATCCTCCATATGAGAGAATATGTAAAGGAAGCAGACACCATCCATAAGAGATTTGTAAAGGAAGCAGACACCCTCCTGATAAGAGATTGTGTAAAGCAGCAGACACCTTCCTTATAAGAGAATAGGTAAAGGAAGCAGACATCCTCCTTATAAGAGAATAGGTAAAGGAAGCAGACACCCTCCTTATAAGAGAGTATGTAAAGGAAGCAGACACCCTCCTTATAAGAGAGTATGTAAAGGAAACAGACACCCTCCTTATAAGAGAATAGGTAAAGGAAGCAGACATCCTCCTTATAAGTGAGTATGTAAAGGAAGCAGACACCCTCCTTATAAGAGAGTATGTAAAGGAAGCAGCACCCTCCTTATAAGAGAGTATGTAAAGGAAACAGACACCCTCCTTATAAGAGAATAGGTAAAGGAAGCAGACATCCTCCTTATAAGAGAGTATGTAAAGGAAGCAGACACCCTCCTTATAAGAGAGTATCTAAAGGAAGCAGGCATCCTCCTTATAAGAGAGTATCTAAAGGAAGCAGACACCCTCCTTATAAGAGAGTATGTAAAGGAAGCAGACACCCTCCTTATAAGAGAGTATGTAAAGGAAGCAGACACCCTCCTTATAAGAGAGTATGTAAAGGAAGCAGACACCCTCCTTATAAGAGAGTATCTAAAGGAAGCAGGCATCCTCCTTATAAGAGAGTATCTAAAGGAAGCAGGCATCCTCCTTATAAGAGAGTATCTAAAGGAAGCAGACACCCTCCTTATAAGAGAGTATGTAAAGGAAGCAGACACCCTCCTTATAAGAGAGTATGTAAAGGAAGCAGACACCATCCTTATAAAAGAGTAAGTAAAGGAAGCAGACACCCTCCTTATAAAAGAGTAAGTAAAGGAAGCAGACATCCTCCTTATAAGAGAGTATGTAAATGAAGCAGACACCCTCCTTATAAGAGAGTATGTAAAGGAAACAGACACCCTCCTTATAAGAGAGTATGTAAAGGAAGCAGACACCCTCCTTATAAGAGAGTATGTAAAGGAAACAGACTCCCTCCTTATAAGAGAGTATGTAAAGGAAGCAGACACCCTCCTTATAAGAGAGTATGTAAAGGAAGCAGACACCCTCCTTATAAGAGAGTATGTAAAGGAAGCAGACACCCTCCTTATAAGAGAGTATGTAAAGAAAGCAGACATCCTCCTTATAAGAGAGTATGTAAAGGAAACAGACACCCTCCTTATAAGAGAGTATGTAAAGGAACCAGACACCCTCCTTATAAGAGAGTATGTAAAGGAACCAGACACCCTCCTTATAAGAGAGTATCTAAAGGAAGCAGGCATCCTCCTTATAAGAGAGTATGTAAAGTAAGCAGACACCCTCCTTATAAGAGAGTATGTAAAGGAAGCAGACACCCTCCTTATAAGAGAGTATTTAAAGGAAGCAGACTCCCTCCTTATAAGAGAGTATGTAAAGGAGGCAGACATCCTCCATATGAGAGAATATGTAAAGGAAGCAGACACCCTCCTTATAAGAGATTGTGTAAAGGAAGCAGACACCCTCCTTATAAGAGATTGTGTAAAGCAGCAGACACCTTCCTTATAAGAGAATAGGTAAAGGAAGCAGACATCCTCCTTATAAGAGAATAGGTAAAGGAAGCAGACACCCTCCTTATAAGAGAGTATGTAAAGGAAGCAGACACCCTCCTTATAAGAGAGTATGTAAAGGAAACAGACACCCTCCTTATAAGAGAATAGGTAAAGGAAGCAGACATCCTCCTTATAAGTGAGTATGTAAAGGAAGCAGACACCCTCCTTATAAGAGAGTATGTAAAGGAAGCAGACACCCTCCTTATAAGAGAGTATGTAAAGGAAACAGACACCCTCCTTATAAGAGAATAGGTAAAGGAAGCAGACATCCTCCTTATAAGAGAGTATGTAAAGGAAGCAGACACCCTCCTTATAAGAGAGTATCTAAAGGAAGCAGGCATCCTCCTTATAAGAGAGTATCTAAAGGAAGCAGACACCCTCCTTATAAGAGAGTATGTAAAGGAAGCAGACACCCTCCTTATAAGAGAGTATGTAAAGGAAGCAGACACCATCCTTATAAGAGAGTATGTAAAGGAAGCAGACACCCTCCTTATAAGAGAGTATCTAAAGGAAGCAGACATCCTCCTTATAAGAGAATAGGTAAAGGAAGCAGACACCCTCCTTATAAGAGAGTATGTAAAGGAAGCAGACACCCTCCTTATAAGAGAGTATGTAAAGGAAACAGACACCCTCCTTATAAGAGAATAGGTAAAGGAAGCAGACATCCTCCTTATAAGTGAGTATGTAAAGGAAGCAGACACCCTCCTTATAAGAGAGTATGTAAAGGAAGCAGGCACCCTCCTTATAAGAGAGTATGTAAAGGAAACAGACACCCTCCTTATAAGAGAATAGGTAAAGGAAGCAGACATCCTCCTTATAAGAGAGTATGTAAAGGAAGCAGACACCCTCCTTATAAGAGAGTATCTAAAGGAAGCAGGCATCCTCCTTATAAGAGAGTATCTAAAGGAAGCAGACACCCTCCTTATAAGAGAGTATGTAAAGGAAGCAGACACCCTCCTTATAAGAGAGTATGTAAAGGAAGCAGACACCATCCTTATAAGAGAGTATGTAAAGGAAGCAGACACCCTCCTTATAAGAGAGTATCTAAAGGAAGCAGGCATCCTCCTTATAAGAGAGTATCTAAAGGAAGCAGACACCCTCCTTATAAGAGAGTATGTAAAGGAAGCAGACACCCTCCTTATAAGAGAGTATGTAAAGGAAGCAGACACCCTCCTTATAAGAGAGTATGTAAAGGAAGCAGACACCATCCTTATAAAAGAGTAAGTAAAGGAAGGAGACACCCTCCTTATAAAAGAGTAAGTAAAGGAAGCAGACATCCTCCTTATAAGAGAGTATGTAAATGAAGCAGACATCCTCCTTATAAGAGAGTATGTAAAGGAAGCAGACACCCTCCTTATAAGAGAGTATGTAAAGGAAGCAGACACCCTCCTTATAAGAGAGTATGTAAAGGAAACAGACACCCTCCTTATAAGAGAGTATGTAAAGGAAGCAGACACCCTCCTTATAAGAGAGTATGTAAAGGAAACAGACCCCTCCTTATAAGAGAGTATGTAAAGGAAGCAGACACCCTCCTTATAAGAGAGTATGTAAAGGAAACAGACACCCTCCTTATAAGAGAGTATGTAAAGGAAACAGACACCCTCCTTATAAGAGAGTATGTAAAGGAACCAGACACCCTCCTTATAAGAGAGTATGTAAAGGAACCCGACACCCTCCTTATAAGAGAGTATCTAAAGGAAGCAGCATCCTCCTTATAAGAGAGTATGTAAAGGAAGAGACACCCTCCTTATAAGAGAGTATGTAAAGGAAGCAGACACCCTCCTTATAAGAGAGTATTTAAAGGAAGCAGACTCCCTCCTTATAAGAGAGTATGTAAAGGAGGCAGACATCCTCCATATGAGAGAATATGTAAAGGAAGCAGACACCCTCCTTATAAGAGATTGTGTAAAGGAAGCAGACACCCTCCTTATAAGAGATTGTGTAAAGCAGCAGACACCTTCCTTATAAGAGAATAGGTAAAGGAAGCAGACATCCTCCTTATAAGAGAATAGGTAAAGGAAGCAGACACCCTCCTTATAAGAGAGTATGTAAAGAAAGCAGACATCCTCCTTATAAGAGAGTATGTAAAGGAAACAGACACCCTCCTAATAAGAGAGTATGTAAAGGAACCAGACACCCTCCTTATAAGAGAGTATGTAAAGGAACCAGACACCCTCCTTATAAGAGAGTATCTAAAGGAAGCAGGCATCCTCCTTATAAGAGAGTATGTAAAGGAAACAGACTCCCTCCTTATAAGAGAGTATGTAAAGGAAGCAGACACCCTCCTTATAAGAGAGTATGTAAAGGAAGCAGACACCCTCATTATAAGAGATTATGTAAAGGAAGCAGACACCCTCCTTTAAAGAGAGTATATAAACAGAGTAGACTGCATTCTTTCGTGCCATCTAATGGGTTGATCCAAGTTATCAGCCTTTTCATATAAACTATGTCAAAGTGTCACAAAATAGACGGGGACGTTTAGCCATACCACTAAGCCACTTTGCAATTAATGCATGAAGACCATTCATACATAAAGTTGCCAGTGTTTATAACTAGGTAATCATTTGTAAAAGCTATGTGAATTGGAGCAACCAGCGTCCCCAAGGTTCGACACTGAAGAACATGATTTGAACGAGCGGTCTATGGACCTATTTTATTCTTAATATATATATATATATATATATATATATATATATATATATATATATATATATATATATTTTCATAATGTGATTATGATATAACAAGCACGGTGTTGACATTTTCGGATGGCACAAAACTGTTTTGAAGGTTTAAACACGGGTTGGAAATAGAGAGCATTTCAAGTCCACCTGAAATAAGAGTTTAATTATCTGTGTTGGGAGTTTGTTATATTTTAGCATGAGCCATTGACTCCAAAAAAAGACAACATTGTTCCAGTTGGGGGTCAAACACGGGGAAAATGGTTAGTTTCTCCAAAAAGGAAAAAAAATAGCAAAACTCATGTTTAAGGGGATTGCTATTTTAAAATAATATATATTATTTGTAAAATAATTTCAATAATATATATTATTAAACAGCATATATTTATATATATATATATATATATATATATATATATATATATATATATATATATATATATATATATATATACTGTAACCTTTTTTCGTTAGAATGTCGAACTTTGTAACATCTTTGGTCGTTATATCGTGACAGTCATTTACTCGGTGTCCACTCAGCTGTCATTGGGACGTTCTTGTGTTCTTTATGCCTGGCCAACAGTAATCTGTTCGTTTAGTCTACATCCGATTTCTGGTGACAAGTCGGACATGCTATTTTATATATAAACCAGAACATGTTTTACTTCAGTGTTTTGTCCTTAGGATTCACAACCACCTTGGACGACGGTGATCAGTTTCTGTGATAATCTACGTACGCATGGTAAATGGATCAATCGACGACCCACCCTAGGGCCTAGAGGGCCCGTTAGATCACGTCATCCTCGTTGCGGCTGATTACATAAATGTCAGCTTTCTGCGTGAGAT
Source organism: Ridgeia piscesae (assembly GCA_025642075.2). Taxonomy (NCBI): domain Eukaryota; kingdom Metazoa; phylum Annelida; class Polychaeta; order Sabellida; family Siboglinidae; genus Ridgeia; species Ridgeia piscesae. The sequence goes on from JAODUO010000153.1 coordinate 151,310, forward strand.
AATTTACCTACGCATGGTAAATGTATGTACGGTGTGTTTTTCTGCACTACACCGTCTTTGTGCGGGCAGTGTGCTGATTCGTACCACATCGATGCCATATTAGATATACAACCGATATGAATGCGACCTGCACGCCTGACTGACCGTAAGATAAAATGTTAATAAGTAGGCGCACACAGTTCACGCGGGCCGCGTACCGCTGTAGCGCGTGATTGTTCGAAAATGTCTTATTTACCTGCACCAAAGAGGTGGCTTGGTGAGAACTATATGTATTATCAATAAATCACTATAAACTCGGTAATGCGTGTAATCACACTGCTCGACTTAGCCAAATGCTGAGGTGCAGGCTGTAAGGATTTAAAACATATAAATGTTATTTAAGCAGTATGCAAACTATTTCCGACATATAGGATATATAGTTGTAGATGGTGTAATTACATATACGAGGATGTTGATCAATTCCATGGATTAAATTCCACATATAGCGTTTTGGATTTATTTTGAAACATTGAGCCCCCCAAGGTTTCCAATCCTCCGGACGAATTTAGCTAGAATAAATGGACGAGCCACCCTAGAGAGGCCGTTAGATCACACCCACCATCCTCACGCACCAGGGGTCGCAGCTGGCACGTTCCTTTGAGAAACTTCCCTTTTAACTTCAGCCAATAAAATAAGCCCATGAAGATTAACAATAGGACGGGTTTTGGTAACTAGTAAGAATAGAAACAAACGTTTTATGTTCCTTGGGACCAGTACTGCTTGCTATTGCAACACCCTTGGTCAAGACTGTCAAAGCATCTCTGCTGGAGGAACTGGAGAAGGAAGCTGCTGCTGTTGATGTGACAGCATTTAGACTGTCAACGCCATGTCAACACACCAGCGCTCAACGTAGACATAATAATGAGACACGGGTCCTTGAGTCTTCAACACAACTGTAGGTAAGAGGTGTTGGAAGTCACCACGGGTTGACTGGGTGGTGAACTCATGTCCCGAACAGTTTCACTCATTAATCCGAAGATAGATCGTACATGTTATGTTAAGGAGGTGGTGAATAGTGGTCGCGCGGTAGAGCGCCGAACTGTGGTTCAATCCCACCCGCCGCCACTTCGAAACTTAGGCAATTTCGGTCACCTGTGTCTTTCGGAAGAGTCACTAAAAGCCGGTGGTCCCTTCTATCCGGTGTCTATGCCTGGGGAAGTAAAAAGATCCCACACAGGGGGTCAATGTGTAACTTGTAGTGGACTCTCTAATTCTAGAGAAGGACAACTCTGAAAAATCCAAGCTCGACAATAACCTAGCCAAAAACATGTGGCTACCACAAGAACAGAAGAAACAGGTAATTTACCTTGATGCAAAGTTTACATATATGTTGATATCATCAGGCAACTGTCTTTGCGATGTCAAACCAATCTACCAAACACTGAGCACCGCTCTAAATTCTATGGCGATGTTCTTGTCCCTAACGACAACTGATGTCGTCTCGAGCTGAAAACAGCCGAACCGAACTGCAGATGGTGATTTATAGGCCTACCGCGTTATTTGAGAAACGTCACTAATGGCGCAATGTAGACGATAAAAAAAATTAATGGTGAACCTACATGATCGCTAGGCGGCGCTGACACGCAACTCGAATCTCTGACGTATTCGCGTTCTTTAAGGCCGGCGCACACGAGAGCTATCCGCCTGTTGGCTCAGCTGATAGCTCACGTCGCGTTTCAGAGAAAGATGCTGAGCTAACCGCTTCATATCAATGATGTATCCATCACATGGTCTGGTTGCCAAGCAAAGTACATCAAAACTGTCCAAAAACACGTGGAATATTCAGACATTCAATCGAATGTTTTCTTAAAATTGTGTTTCTTTACGACAAAAACAGTTTGAGTGCACCTTGCCAAAGGACATGGGCTAGGAGTTGGATCCAAAGACGTCAGGGACAAGGCGTATATTTAAATTTGATCCTGAAATGTTTCGGCAGTTCCACCGACTGGACGTCGATTCGTTTAACACCATATTGGCGTTGGTGGAGCCGCTTATCACAAAAGACGACACGAACATGCGACCAAGCATTATCCCTGGTGAAAGACTCGTAACGACATTACGGTTCCTTGCAACAGGTAGTAATACTTATAACTACATATGCCTAAAACTGTATATATCGACGTGAATATCAATTATACGAGGATATGCAGTGATGCTAGAATATATATATATATATATATATATATATATGTATATATATATATATATATTATATATATATATATATATATATATATATATGTATATATGTATATATATTAATATATATATATTATGAAACTACTGTGTATAATAAATAGTATACATTGTCATGTCGTTATAGATTATGTTACTATAGGTGAATCCTTCAAAATTATATCGTTTCAATTTAGAATGGGAGAACGGACACTCTGAAACATTATCGATGGGACATGCCAAACATTATTCACCAAAATGAAAGAACAGCACATCACTCACTATGCCATGTGTAGTCGCCATTTCTGAAGTGCCGTAAGCGCTACAGATTTCCATTTGCCAGTTTAATTTTGCCGCTGAGCACATAGCTCACGTGCAGCGCACACTGTGAGACTTTCGCCTGGCGAGGCGGAAAATATTAAACACGATAGATATTTTGCGTACCACCTCGCGTGGGACTTTGTTCTCGAATAATGCAGCGCACATGAGAGCTATCAGCTCAACAAACAGACACGCGTCGCTGTTAGCTCAGTTGATAGCTCTCGTGTGCACCGTGTATATCTACAACGTGTGTTGTTAGCAAATGCTGGATATAATGAATGTTTGCGGCGTGACGAGGTAACGGGACGCCTGATGTCATGACGCCTGAGTTGCCTAACGGCGCCACCTGGATTATTAGTTATGTATCTTCCCCATTGTTTTACTTCGCACTCTCGTTTCATTCTCATTGAAAACCGCACCGAGCACCACCAGCATTGTTGACTCATTGAAATCTTCAGTTAAGTGGAACGTACCCTGTATTACCCGACGGATACACAACCCGCAGAATACAACAAACCCCGCACCTGTTCTTCAATTTCGTGTTAGAATAACAAGAAGGACGAGTTATCTTAACAGACATCTAGTTGCGTGACAACAGTTATTATGTTGACTCACGAATTTAGTTGACTAAATGATCCAAAACCCATGTGTCGATGTTGTAACTAAGCGTCACCAACCTGCCAGGCACTTCAACGTTGCTGATCTCTTCAACTCTCCCTGCCCGAGATTGCTGCCGTCCGCTACGTCTGTCCGTGACTGCTGCCTGCTTGAACGCTGTCTAACCGCCACTGTCCAATGCACAGAGGAAGTGACTGGCATATATGTTACCGATGTGGTATTAACACAAGACGTCCTGATTGCGGGGGTCACGTGACTGCTGCCTGCTTGAACGCTGTCTAACCGCCACGGTCGAATGCACAGACGAAGTGACTGGCATATATGTTACCGATGTGGTATTAACACAAGACGTCCTGATTGCGGGGGTCACGTGACTGCTGCCTGCTTGAACGCTGTCCAACCGCCACGGTCGAATGCACAGACGAAATGACTGGCATATATGTTACCGATGTTAGAATTGGTCGATCTACTGATTTACGCTTCTTCGCATCTGCCTCTTCTTGAATAATCGTAGACTCGGCGTTCTAATCTTGGGCACATAAAGCAATATTCCCCCTCCGTACTGACCCCGTAGATAGTTAGCCATGACCTATTCAGTTCAGCCACAGTGTCACTGTGTATTTGAAATCAGATACCCACGGAGAAAAATTCTAATTACTCAATCATTTGCAGAAGAAATTTCCAAGTGTCCTTTTCAAGAACTTTAATACAGACAGCATAATACAGAAGTCAATACAATTGTCTAACTGGCCTGGCTACGTGGGCGCCAGAGGGAAGTGTCATGGTGCGTGCGAGCTCTCCCTCCTCGATCGCGCACTACTCATTCCTTAAATACTGGCTACTTCGCTCTCTTGCTATGTGCCTGGCCAATCTATTGGTCAGCGCCATCAGTGTACCTCTCTGCACTACCTAATAGGGAGCTGGTATCTCTTACCTACGACTATCCACGTAGTCATGCTCCTATTCATCCAAGAACTATGCCTGATCAATCCTTATCGAACTCGGACAACTGGATATAACTGGTTTAAGGACACCAAGCTATGCTTCTAGCTTGACTACTGCATTTCTACAATATACTGTTAATTATGACTTCATATATAATAATTATAATATTTCATGAAAAGTAAGTACAACGAATTTATGCATCCATAATTTTTTACAATGTGCTACTCCGTAGGGTAACGCTGTTTACAAAAGGGTTCTTGCAAATATAATACGCTCAGGGATGGTGTCAACAAAGGGCTTGTCTCAGCACACCGGTTGTCTCAACAAAGGGGTTGTCGCTTTTTTTAAGTCCAAACATGTTTAGACCATAATTACACAATTATGAGTCTGTCAACAACACCACAATTCACCCCACACGTGCTCTAGGAAGTCAGACAACCCTTACTTGTTATCCTATCTAAGTACCTGCCGCCTACCGTTCTGTCGGAGAAACCAAAATGCACAACAAAACTATGCATGCCAGACGAAGAGAACACATAATATCTGTTATGAAATCTCTCTCTGGATGCCAATCAGAATGCGAATTATGTTCACGATACACACCTGCATGCATGGGCGTTGAGCATGCATGCACGGGCGTGTGGGATGGGGGGACGCGTCCCCCCACTTTTCAGCGTGGGGGACAGCATAGGAATTGTCTCCCCACACTTTTCAGTTCAGAAAAATTGCGGGGCATGTAGCCTGATTCACCACTCCTCTCTTAAAAGCCGCTACTGAGGACTAGTAGCTAGACAATAAACTCGCGATATGAAGTTCCGACCATCCATTAGGAAAATTGACTAGATAAATTGCTTGGCTGGACCTGGCCACAGCGCGCAACTTGATCTTACTTTAGTAAATAATCATCATGCCGGGCTGCGCCGCTGTGTTGCACTTTCACACCTCGCCTGCTTGATGCTTATCGCCTACGGCAGAAGCGGCGGATTCTTGCGCTTTGTGTAACTTATTCCCATTTGAGTGATGACAGATTTATTTGCCAAAATGTTGGATCAAAAATTGGGAAGTTCTACACAGCATGGGCGTCGATCGGAGGGGGAGTCTGAGGGGGGGCAGCATAGGAAAATTCCTCACACTTTTTTAGTTCATAAAACAAATCTATAGGCATATATAGCTAGACTGATCACTCCCCTCTCTGAAAAATGACTAGATAAATTGGCTGGTTGGCCGCAGCCTGCAACTTTATTTTAGTCCAGTAAATATTTATCATGCCGGGCTCTGTCATTTTGCACCATTGTGTTTATATATTAATAGGCACTAGCCATCAAACACATTATAGATGATTATTTTTTGTTTTGATTGCAGCCTGGTCGCCCTGGTAGATACGTTTAGCCTACGGCGGAACCAGCGGATTTCTGCACTTTGTGTAATTTGATCCCATTTGAGTGATGACAAACTTCTTTGCCAAAAGGTGGGATTGGGAAATCCTACATAGGCACCCCTGTAACCTCTGCATCTTGTCACTCTGTGAATCAGGCAAGCAGTGTTGGATCCAAAGTTTACCCTCCAAATGTTCAGTGATTGGAGCGGGCCATGGCCCCTCTTCAAATATGTGTCGCCAACATAACTGTTTTAAATAGCATAATATAAAGGCCTTTGTTTATTTTAGAATTAGCACCAGACCAACAAGGAATTATGTTTTATTTTTACCAAATTATTGTTATATGTTTTTCAGGTCGTGTGTGTGTGTGTGTGTGTGTGTGTGTGTGTGTGTGTGTGTGTGTGTGTGTGTGTGTGTGTGTGTGTGTGTGTGTGTGTGTGTGTGTGTGTGTGTGTGTGTGTGTGTGTGTGTGTGTGTGTGTGTGTGTGTGTGTGTGTGTGTGTGTGTGTGGTGTGGTGTGTGGCGTGGCGTGGCGTGGCGTGGCGTGGCGTGGCGTGGCGTGGCGTGGCGTGGCGTGTGCGTGTGCGTGTGCGTGTGCGTGTGCGTGTGCGTGTGCGTGTGCGTGTGCGTGTGCGTGTGCGTGTGCGTGTGCGTGTGCGTGTGCGTGTGTGACATATTATAATATATATATATATATATATATATATATATATATATATATATATATATATATATATATTATACACATACATAAAATTACATACATATATGTATATATAAATTGGTTCCCCGTCCCCCCCCCCCCATTTTTAAAACCGGATCGACGTCCCTGCCTGATGATGCATCTATAAGGTCGCGGACTATCCTAACCCAACGCTGCGGTACGGCTGAATATTACGGTAAGCGAATGTCGCAATGCTTATTATTTGTTCTAATTGATTATCATGACAGATGAGTGACATTATTGATTTGCTATCGGCTGCTGCCCTTTGTCTTGGAGAATTTGTCATTGTTCTAGTGAGATAAGAATGAAATGATCTGTCATCAATAATACTGTAAGTTCGACAAAGACAGATGGTAAACTACAAATTGAAAATAAAACTGTGTTGAAATAATTTCAGTGTACATACAAGTTGGCAGATAAATTCTGGCCATGGTGGCATTTCCGAATAGGTTTTGAAGAATTGCGCCCCTCGATTGTCTGGATTCTTCCAATTTTTCTCTCAGCCTCTTTTAGCCTACAACAAGTCCCTATCTTGTGGAAAACGTCTACTGATGTGCCTCTCGCCCAAAAAGCTCGTCCCGTTAGCCAACACGATTGTCGTCCGGTAGCGTTGATATCGCACATAATTTAACAAGATTTATCAAGGTTGCCACCTAGAGATTCAACTCTAGATGGCGGGTGGACTAGGAAGCCATTTGGCTTATCGAGAGTCCAACCTATCTATCTAAGTATACCCCGCCCGTCTTAGGTATATGTCGATTTTATTTTTAAATATATTAACACTACTTGCACCTACACAATCAGCTGATAATCTGTTCCATTCATTTACTGTTCTTTGTGAAAATGAAAATTTTCTAATATCTAGTCTACACAGCTTCTTTGCTAATGTAACTCCATGTCCTCTAGTCCTTCTCTCTTCCTTGACTGTGAAAAAAATATTTCTGTCAATATTTTCATATCCATTCATTATTTTAAACACCTCAATCTGATCTCCTCTCAATCTTCTGGTTTCTAGTTATGAAGAGTTATGAAGGAAATAAACATCAAAACAATGATCATTAACTGTACACACAGTAAAAACATGTTTAGATTTTACAAAAACTATACATCCTGTAGATACAACGTTTAAACATGTGTAGTTTTTTAACGTGTCTAGACGTTTAATTTTCAACAGCGGCTGTTTTGATTGATAAATACCTAGATGTTGACTTTTAAACACTTTGAAGCTTGGACGCGTTTAGGTGTTTAAAAGGTGTGTCTACGGGGTGTTTAGTTGAATCAGGTGTTTATTTATCTACACTAAGAATTTAAAGCTTAAAACGCCTAGGCATTTAAAGTACCTGATTCGTGGCGTTTAATCGAAATAGGCGTATAGCAGATTCCAAGATGTTTAGCTTGGAACCTCTGCTTACACAATTCCTTGTCAAACGCACGGGAAAAAACATTTGTGTTAATATTATCATTGTAATGAATCCACCCACTTAACTGCTTTATCAAAACAAATATACCAATAGTATAATATCATGTTGCTGAAATAACATGCAGCGTTTTTCGTTGTTGTGCACATCTGATCCTACATCAGTCGTTCCAATTTGTGCACCAGCTGGACAAAGTTTCTTGACCTCGGTTCAAGGGATGGTTCATTGAGCACACACTGCTGGAGCAACCCAAGCACCCGTGAATAAGCTCTTCACAGTAAAAACAAACTAACCACTTTAACGCCTTTTAAAAACACCTCGGAAATATAAACGCAAGACTACAATGGCGTCTTATTCAGATCGGCAGCTGCGCGATGCAATCGCTGCGGCAAAAGGGGCAGGAGCATGAAAGGGGCCGTTAAAGATTACGGCATTCCGAAAAGAACTCTGACGAGGCATTGTCGGGGCAAGGTAGCTCAGCCTGGCGTATCCGTCCTGGGAGGAAAACGATAAGTATTCACTGATGAACTGTAGAATGAGACAATGACAACCATACAACGTATGGAAAGAGAGATGTATGGTCTGTCTACTAACTATGTACGTAGATTGGCATACATTGTGGTGGATAGGATGGGAATTGTCAACCCTTTCAACAATGCAAGTGGCATGGCGGGCCGCGATTAGTTGAGTCAGTTTATGAAGAGACACCCCGCTTTGTGGATACGCGCGCCGATTGCCACGAGATTAGCACGTATCAATGGCTTCAATAGTCATGCCATCGAGCACTACTTTGTTGTATTAAAGAGTGTGTTGCAGTCCGGTAGTTTCAATGCCCTCAACATTTGGAACTGCGAAGAAACTGGCTTTTCAACCGTGGCAAGAATTTGCAAAGTCGTGTCGACAAAGGGAGCGCGACAGGTTCGCAAGGTGTCCAGTGCAGAACACGGTGCCAACATAACCGCTCTGTGCTGCATGAATGCTGCGGGAACTTATGTACCTCCTCTCTTCGTCTTTCCGCGTAAACGCATGATCGCATCTCTAATGAATGGTGCACCGGTGGCTCAATTGCTGGAGTCAGTCAACGGGGATCGGGCTACATAGACGGAGATCTGTTGATGAGGTGGCTGCAACATTTCATCACCATCGCTGGATGCACACTGGAGAGCCCTCACATCCTCCTGCTGGACGGGCATGTGAGCCACAAGACGCTCGACGCCATAGAGTTTACCAGAGCACATGGCCTTCATCTCGTCACGTTTCCTCCTCACTGCACCCATCGGCTTCAGGCGTTAGACCGGACATTGTTTAGGTGTCTGAACACACCCTACAGCGGGACATGTGACAGCTGTTAGCAAACCGAGGGCGGGCCGTCACGCACCACGATGTCATGCCTATATTCCGGCAGGCTTACGTCAACTCGGCAACCATGCAAGCATTCGTGAATGGGTTCGCTCTATCGGGCATATGGCCGCTGAACGAGGACACATTCAACGATGAATTAAACGCCTTGGAGACCGCCACACTTGTCCAGCCTGCCGTCCGAGACGAACACGCCGCCGCTATCCAGCTAGCCGTCCGAGACGAACACTACGCCGCTATCCAGCTAGCCGTCCGAGACGAACACGACGCCGCTATCCAGCCTGCCGTCCGAGACGAACACGACGCCGCTATCCGGCTTGCCGTCCGAGACGAACACGACGCCGCTATCCAGCCTGCCGTCCGAGACGAACACTACGCCGCTATCCAGCTAGCCGTCCGAGACGAACACGACGCCGCTATCCAGCCTGCCGTCCGAGACACAAACGACGCCGCTATCCAGCCAGCCGTCCGAGACGAACAGGACGCCGTTATCCAGCCTGCCGTCCGAGACGAACACGACGCCGCTATCCGGCTTGCCGTCCGAGACGAACACGACGCCGCTATCCAGCCTGCCGTCCGAGGCGAAAACCACGCCGCTATCCAACCTGCCGTCCGAGACGAACACGACGCCGCTATCCAGCCTGCCGTCCGAGACGAATACGACGCCGCTATCCAACCTGCCGTCCGAGACGAACACGACGCCGCTATTCAGCCTGTCGTCCGAGGCGAAAACGACGCCGCTATCCAGCCTGCCGTCCGAGACGAACACGACGCCGCTATCCAGCCTGCCGTCCGAGACGAACACGACGCCGCTATCCAGCCTGCCGTCCGAGACGAACACGACGCCGCTGTCCAGCCTGCCGTCCAGAGACGAACACGACGCCGCTATCCAGCCTGCCGTCCGAGACGAACACGACGCCGCTATCCAGCCTGCCGTCCGAGACGAACACGACGCCGCTATCCAGCCTGCCGTCCGAGACGAACACGACGCCGCTATCCAGCCTGCCGTCCGAGACGAACACGACGCCGCTATCCAGCCTGCCGTCCGAGACGAACACGACGCCGCTATCCAGCCTGCCGTCCGAGACGAACACGACGCCGCTATCCAGCCTGCCGTCCGAGACGAACACGACGCCGCTATCCAGCCTGCCGTCCGAGACGAACACGACGCCGCTATCCAGCCTGCCGTCCGTAACGAACACGACGCCGCTATCCAGCCTGCCGTCCGAGACACAAACGACGCCGCTATCCAGCCAGCCGTCCGAGACGAACAGGACGCCGTTATCCAGCCTGCCGTCCGAGACGAACACGACGCCGCTATCCAGCCTGCCGTCCGAGACGAACACGACGCCCCTATCCAGCCTGCCGTTCGAGACGAACACGACGCCGCTATCCAGCCTGTCGTCCGAGACGAACACGACGCCGCTATCCAGCCTGCCGTCCGAGACGAACAAGACGCCGCTATCCAGCCTGCCGTCCGAGACGAACACGACGCCGCTATCCAGCCTGCCGTCCGAGACGAACACGACGCCGCTATCCAGCTGCCGTCCGAGACGAACACGACGCCGCTATCCAGCCTGTCGTCCGAGACGAACACGACGCCGCTATCCAGCCTGCCGTCCGAGACGAACACGACGCCCCTATCCAGCCTGCCGTTCGAGACGAACACGACGCCGCTATCCAGCCTGCCGTCCGAGACGAACACGACGCCGCTGTCCAGCCTGCCGTCCGAGACGAACACGACGCCCCTATCCAGCCTGCCGTTCGAGACGAACACGACGCCGCTATCCAGCCTGTCGTCCGAGACGAACACGACGCCGCTATCCAGCCTGCCGTCCGAGACGAACACGATGCCCCTATCCAGCCTGCCGTTCGAGACGAACACGACGCCGCTATCCAGCCTGCCGTCCGAAACGAACACGACGCCGCTATCCAGCCTGCCGTCCGAGACGAACACGACGCCGCTATCCAGCCTGCCGTCCGAGACGAACACGACGCCGCTATCCAGCCTGCCGTCCGAGACGAACACGACGCCGCTATCCAAATAATGTTATATGTTAAAGACTTGATCATTGTGGGTAATTGTCTTGAAGATATAATTGTGTAGTTATCACAAAATCAACACTGTTGTCAGCATGGGTCGTTGTCTCCAACGATAGAGTCTAAATGCAAAACAGCCCTAGTGTGGCACAAAACAGGCCATAGGATTACTAAATGGAACGAAAACCCAAATTCTTACATGAAATTTAAGTGATGTTATTCCCGGCGAACAAATACGGGGCAAAGTGCACCTCCGACTGCAGTTTGCCCCACATGACGAAATTTGATAGGTGTAAGTTTTTTTTCCACTGATGTGTCGCTTTTACATTTATGCAATTATGACGATATTTAGATAACATATACTATTTGTAACTACATTAACCATTTCAATCTAAGACGAAATTAAAGAGGTCGAATCATGTTTGCCCCAAAAAGGGTGCGCTTTGCCCTCGCTACTCTACATGTGACAACGATGTTCTCGTCAAATATCGCAACGGTTTGCCATATCATGTCTATCTAATGGTGATAGTTTGGTTATTACACCAGTACAACAGAACATGTATATTCAAGGCGAAGTCTTAATAACAAAAACAACCCTATAATAACAAGTATGCCTATATTCTGACAAATAGTACTTTTGTAACGATATTCGTGTAGGATTGCGAAGCTCGTACAAGATACAAGAAGCTTTATTTAACACCGATGTACATATGAATTTGATTACATTAGCTCCTCTGAACTATTTTCCGACAAAATGTGGATTTATATACCTTAGGATTTATATACGTGTGGAATTATATACCTTAGTATACCTTAGGACGGTTCTGATCGTAGGGTTCTGTGTTCCTCTGTGATCAGATCTTCGTTTTCATAATCTATTAATACAAGATCGCGTGTTCCGGTTCTGATGTTAGTAATTCTTAACGGTGCTTCAAAGTCATACACAATATCCTGGGTATACCAGAATTGTTCTAGTCGGGGTTTAAATGATTCTAGGGATTTAGCAGTTACCGCTGTATATATGTTAATCAATCTTACAATACACGCCTAAATCTCTTAAACATAATAGGCCTAGCAGGCGTTTAGTTGCATGGGCGCACATTCAACCTCAGTGTTAGTAACTAAACACCTACCAAAAGGGAAAAATTACATGCTATGCACGTAAACAAGTTAATAATAACGAACTATTTTGAACGGTAATCACATTGTTAAAGTCAGTGGCTTATAAGTAAAACAAATCTGAACACCTTTTCTATCAAAGTTCGTAAGTCGCGCCATTTTGACTGTTGTGTGGCGTAGCCGATGCACGGCGCAATGAACGGCTGATCTGGCAAATCTGTATACTTGGTATTTAAAATAATCGCCAGGTGGCGCTGTGTACATCCGCTTCGTGCAGGGAAATAGCTGAATTTCGGTTGCAACGATAAGGGCTGGTAAACCTGGTAAAGAAGACCCGCCGGAAGCCGAATGCAGAGGCGAGTAACAAGCCGAGGCGACACTGACAAGTGGTTGAAACTCGCCGAAACTTCGAAAGGCGAATGTATGCTGTTAGGAAGACTCCTCAAGAGGCTGCTATTCTGTTGGTGAAGGTAATTATTTATGTGTCTAGTATAAGAAATATTGGCCTAAATGTTCATTATGAAGTCCGGGCTGGATAATAATTTAAGTAATTAAAATATCAACGCCAACGTAGTGTGTCGATGGCGGGTCAGTGACACTGACATGTGTGTTGATGGCCACCTCACATTCGGTCCCGGGATTCGGTGAGTTTCTACTTAGTCACAGCCATGCGACGTATTATTCTTCAGGTCAGTGGTGTAGTGTCGGATATGATATACACAACTTGAGGTTACCCGATTTGAAACACATATGGGGTCGTGGGCATGGCTCTCCGATTTATCTCAGCCTGACACAGAGTGACAGGCTCGTTCCTTCGCCCTAGCTTAAAACTGTTTTCAGGAATCAATTTCCAAATTAATTGTCCACAACTGTGACAAAACTGTAGTTTAATTGTTGTTTTTCAAATACTGGACATTATAATATTAACAGAAGCGATTGCGGCATGTTTTTGTATTATTTACATAGCATGACATGTGCGGCTATGAAACAGATGTGTGTCAATATTGATTGTTCTTTTAATAGGCGTGGTATATTTAAAGGGAGGGTTTGGAGCATAATTTTGGAGGGCTAAATAAACAAAGACAATCACCACCCATGTTCTTTATGAAATCGACTTCATGCTGAATAATAAAGTTATGGTTTTTAGCTGAAATATATGTACAGTGGAATGTCTCTATTAAAAAAACCCATTTGAACTGGGTAAAAGTAAAACAACTAGCAAAACAAATATTCTAAACTATAACCTATGTAGATATAGTTATGTTCATTTCTTGCAATGTAACTTTGTTGTCGAGGTAACCATAATAGTGGCGAGGTAACCAAAATAGTAGCTGTGAAGTTCCACATTGTGCTACTAGTATTTCTTATTCATGAAAAACTCAGAGATCTGGTTCTGTTTCAGATGTGCAACAATATATTACAAATGGCCATGTTTTTTTTATTCTGTGTTTGGAGCAGACAGTCCTTCCAAATGTAACCGCTTAAACAACTTTCACATATATCCGCCAACAAAGATGTAAGTATATGTTCATGTATTATAACAACAGTAAAATGTGTTGCTCACAATTTATTGACAATGAAAATAACATTAATTAGAGTAACCAGAACACCACGCAAACTAACATGATACAACATTTTATATAAGACAAATCAAATTTCGTACAATGCACTAGGCATAGTTATGAAAACATCACACATTATTCCATAGTAGAAATATACCAAAAATTCATGTTTAACAGTAAATGATGTAGGATCATTCTAGAACACTTCGAGTAGCATGCATGTGAAAAAAAGTTCCAATGATTTTATAAAAACACAATGATAATGGATTGAGTTACCTCCATGTTCATATGTCACCTGTCAACACAGTTCTTATATAGTTCAGTAACCAATCCTCAAACATGGGGGCAAATACATTTGTATTTGAAAGTATTTAAATACTTTTTAAGTATCTGTAATTGATGTTTAGGAATTAAAAGTATTTAGATCCCTCAAGAGTATTTGTATTTAAATAAAGTTCAATGTATTTGACCCCGTGTCTGCTCAGCATTGTCCAAAGTGCTTTACACTTTACTCCCTGGCAGACCTATTCAATCAAACACCATCTTATGACTGTGATTAATTAATGTAATTAATAATCAAGACGGTTCGTGTACAAATATCCAACGCTGTCTTTAGCCAGTTACTTGTTTACACAGCTGAGTGAATTGGAGCAATGACGGGTGAACAGACTTGCCCAAGGTTCGACACAGCAACACATGGATTCGTTCTCGTAGTTGAGAGTCTGAAGCCGAGTCCAAAGTTTTAACCACTGCGCCACTATACATAGTTGATATATTTATTTAGGCCTTATTTTATTTCATGTGTCAAAGTCGGCCATATACAGAGAATTTTACCTGGTGGATCCATGGCAGGCTTGGTCGAAGGGTACAGAGAGTCATACCAGTGTATATCAGCCATAAGATCGAACTTCTGTGCTCTCTGGGATAACACTCAGCACTTGTTGACTGCTGCCCTTGCGAATTATCAGTTGATTTGTAAATAAGCAGTTGGATTGACTATGAACAAATCAACTGACTCTTGACACCAGCAGATCTTGTTTCATTAGCTTGGGTATATTGTACCAAAGACTGCAATTCCGACATGGACAGTGATTGCGGGCAGCGGCCAGAGTTCTGACAAAGACGTAATTCACCATTCACTCTTTCTGTCTGCCATGGGCTGGTGGATCTGCAGGTAAACATACAGCTGTAGTGTCTTCCGCAGCTCCAATTACTTGCGTCTTGACCAGAAAACAGCCATGTTGTCAGGGTTCGCTAGGACGTGGCCGGAAGTTCTTGCTAGAACCATGGTTCCATCCCTATAAATAAACAGGACATGTTATAATACTAAATATTGACTGTTTGAATTTACTCCGTTTTTGTATGAAAAAAGATCACTCAATATGCGTCAAATAAGCAACAAATATGTTACACTGCAATAGTGAACAGTGTCCTTTACTTTGGTGCAGTGTGTTGGAGTGGCAATATCAACAACCAGGACAGGATTAGGCTAGATACATTTATCAAGAAGGCAAATGGGACTGTAAGGATGGAACGGGTCATGGGCAGAGTACTGAAGATCTCTGGCAGATGACATACACTCACTAAGATCTTAATTTGACAGCTGACATGAGTGACAGATACTGAGCTGCATGCACTAGAACTGCATTCATATTATTGCACAGTGCTTGCACAGACAGATAGATGATGATGCTGCTCCAGCTGCTGTCTTCATTAAATAGAGATGTGTGTATGTTTGTGTGGTAATATATATTACATAAACTAATGTATGATAACTGATTGCATTATCACTTAGTGTTTATGAACTAGAGTTGACAGTGCTCAGTCATGAAATTTCCTGATGTTGGTAAACGTGGTATTGAAGTTGCATTGCATTGCACATGACCAATTATTTCAAATCAGACATAATTGGTAAAATAATACTGCGTCTTAAAACATTTCACTCCACTATGATATTCCTCTCACAAAATGACTACAATAGCATTTATCGCTATATTGTTTGTCATGTTGTATCTTTTATACAGTGGCTTGTTATCAAGGGTGGTTGTCTTTAATAAAAACTGGTGATAATGACATATAATTAAGTGCTTTAATTTATATTATCCAATAAACACAAACGTTGACAACTCAAAATATTAAACGAACAGGAATATCTATGAAAATGTATATTGTTAACTGGCAAAATGTCATATTGACACGTCACGCCAATGTGCGTGGTGGATCATCTGACTTACTTGCTAAACTATTGGATTAAACTATTGTTGTGTTAGGTTAGTGGTTTGCACGACACAGTGGTTGGGGGTAGAGAATTCCACTCTTATTGTGGTGGGGAAGAAACTGGTTCCAAATGTTTACTGAGTGTTTATCTGAAGATCTAGTGTTATATTGGATAGAGTGATCTTGTGGGATATCTACAAGTTCCATCTAGTATAGTATGCTAGTCTGTTAATGGGGTGTGTTAATATTTCTTCTTGTTTGCTGAGTGTGTCCCGATATTTCAAGAAACTCTACCTACCAATAAAGGCAATATTGCAAATTTGCAAAGTGATTTGTTTACAGTACATATGTAAGGGATCGTGAACACCAGACTCAACACACTGACGATGTGAGACTGTTTATTGGTATAATTGACACCTATACGTGGTGTAACTATAAAACTAATGTTACATAGAGTGACCGAACCATAATTATTGACATATCTATTGACGTAGTACACGAACGCAAACTATTTCAGTTCTCTAATTCTCAACATCATTAATCTGCATAGACTATTATAATGAATAGTTATAAAACCCATGATATATCAAACACGCCGTTTACAAATACTTCAGAAACGCATGATACATCAAATATACCATTTACAAAGACTAATAATACAAATACAACTAATAACAGTGGCATAAGTCAACTAGTTACATTTACAACATTTGTGATACAATCAACATACCTATAGTGGTTCCCTTCACACGCTACACTTAGACCTGTCAACTCTGAACTGTATAGTTGACCGGCCGCTGTCTACGTCGTTGTCCATCTGCGTGGCTCAGCCGCAGGCAGGCGTTTAAAGTCTGGCCCGACAGATGACGCGCTACTCCCACATGGCCCGACAGATGGCGCGCTACTCCCACATCCTGAAAGCTTCCCTACCAGAAAGGCTACGGTAATAACAGAATGTAATAACGGCCGCTCTAGCCCTTTGGGAGCCTGTACCACTGTACCACTATTATAATGCTACGCTTTTACCACAATTCTACACCTTTACACATAAGTTATGTGATTGTCTCATCATAGCTAATTATTCAACCTTTACTGTAAGCCTGTAATATGTCCTAGTATCAATGTTGTATGAGTATCTGAACTGAACATTTGGGCACCAGCACACAAAATTTGAATTTTTCTCTCTCACTGAACAAATAACATGATTGAAAACAACATTCGCAATGCCTATTTTTATGTTTGAATAACATATTTATCCTATATAGCAGTCATGCTGGCACTTTCGGGGTGGTCAACCTGAAAATGGGAATTGCGTAGCTACGAAAGGCAATACTTTTGATAACTTATTTAGCGATAGCCTCGGTTATCCAGGCTCCGTGAGGTGGCAGCACGTTTAAGCCCCTCAACTCCGCCTAGGGAAAGAAAGGATTAGGGTAGAGACGCTGATTGGCTCTCAGGCCAACTATGAAATAAAAATTAAAATAACGATATATTTTTTTACAAGATAATGATATCCTATGAAAAGTATTCAACATTGAACTTATATTACCACAACAATAAGTAAAAAATTCAAATTTACAGTTGTTTATATAATAAGAATTACGGTAGGATTAACCAATATCCGTGAAATGGCAGCATTGTTTAGCCCCATACGAATAACATACAAATTAAATAAGGATACCTTTTTATCAAATAATGCTCAACTATAAAAACTATTCAAAATTAAACTTATATTAACACAAAATAAATAGAAATACAAATTTGCAATTTTTTGTATAAAAATAGAAATTACGGCAGGATTAACCAGTGTCCGTGAGGTGGCAGCATTGTATAGATCACGCGGATAAACAAACAAAAGCCGACTAAGTAGGGCACAGAGCAATGTTGCTTTTCCCATTGGCGGCCATGTTAACGTTTTGTCAGATTATAAAGAAACTGGACCTGAGAATTGTTTTACATTTTAACACAATCACTGCAGTCATGTCACTTACATGCTGATCAAATTTCGTCAAAAAAGCATATCTCCGGCTCTCGTAAAATGCATGCATGTGTACTGCCTTTCAATATTGACCAAACTGAGCACGCTTTTCTGCATTTGGGTTAGACCAGGAAGTCAAACTATGCTCTGACCCCAGTAACCAGACTGTCTTCTCGGCGTAGTTCCGCAGCCGACCGACAGTCGGTTAAGCGAGTGATATCAAAGTGCTATATTATCGTTCATGCGAATTGACTGTCTTGCATTCAGCTGTGTTTTAGTGTTACTGTCATGTAGGTTTACCTTTATGCCTCTGTTCATGCAAACGTGATACCATTCAAAGTAGGATAAAATAAAACTAATAATAATGAATAACAATAACCGCAACTAATAATAATGAATAACAATATCCGCCAAAATCACTGGCGGACGGCCTAACTCGGTCGGTCTGGGGTTCAGCCCGGCTCAATGGTGTATACTTTCTAGAACGTTAAGTGTGGTGGACGTTTATGAACAATATCAGTATGTACATAAGTGATAACGACAGACATCGCAATGTGTCTAATAGTACAAGATTTAAATAATTTAGATACAGAAGACTTAATCATATTTACTAACCTTCTTGCGCTCTGACTTGGCTACGGCGACGGAAGGTTTCCACCGGTAGCACTGTCAAAACTAGTCAAAGCTATAAAGAGTTCAAAGATAAATGTAAAACATGTTTTAACCACGTTATAAAGAGTACTTCAAGACACGGGCGTCGATCGGTGGGGGAAGGGGCACGCGTCCCCCCATTTTTCAGCGTGGGGGACAGCATATGAATTGTCCCCCCCCCCCCCACTTTTCAGCTCAGAAAAATTGCGAGGCATATAGCCTGACTCAGCACTCCTCTCTTTTAAAAGCCGCTACACAGGACTAGCTAGACAATAAACTCGCGATATGAAGTTCCGACCACCCATTAGAAAATCGACTAGATAAATTGCTTGGCTGGGCCTGGCCACAGCGCGCAACTTGATCTTACTTTAGTAAATGATCATCATGCCGGGCTGCGCTGCTACCGGACTCTATCAGTTTGCAACCTTGTGTTGATATTATTTATAGGCTCTAGCCATCAAACACATTGTAATTGATGAAATTTGTGTTGCACTTTCACCCCTCGCCTGCTTGATGCTTATCGCCTACGGCAGAAGCGGCGGATTCCCGCCCTTTGTGTAACTTATTCCCATTTGAGTGATGAAAATGTTGTTGGCCAAAATGTTGGATTGGGAAGTTCTACACAGCATGGACGTCGATTGGTGGGGGACGAGGGGACGCGTCCCCCCACTTTTCAGCCTGAGGGGATCAGCATAGGAAATGTCCTCACGCTTTTTTTAGTTCGTACAACAAATATAAAGGCATATATAGCGAGACTGATCACTCCCTTCTCTTATAAAATCTACATCGGTCTAGTAGTAAAAACTATACGAGTTCAGATATAAACTTCCGACTACCTAGTGGAAAATCACTAGATAAATTGTTTGGTTGGCCGCAGCCCGCAACTTGATCTTTGTCCAGTAAATATTTATCATGCCGGGCTCTGTAATTTTGCACCCTTGTGTTGATATATTAATAGGCATTAGCCATCAAACACATTATAGATTATTAATTTTTGTTTGCTCTGTCACCCCTTGGATTGCAGCATGATCGCCCTGTTGGATACTTATATCGCCTACGGCAGAGCCAGCGGATTCTTGCACTTGTGTAATTTGATCCCATTTTGAGTGATGACAAATTTCTTTGCCAAAAGGTAGGTTTGGGAAGTCCCACACATGCATCTGCACCTATGAATCAGGCAAGCAGTGTTGGGTCCAAAGTCTACCCCCCCAAATGTTCAGTGATTGGGGCGGGCCATGGCCCCTCTTCAAACATATATGTTGCCAAGATAACTATATTTTAAATAACATAACATAAAGGCCTTTGCTTATTTTAGAACCAGGCCAACAATGAATTGTTTTATATTTACAAAAAAAGTTATATGTATTTCAGGTCATATATATATATATATATATATATATATATATATATATATATGACATATTGGAAGAAAACAACGAAGTGAGAGCAGTTGTTGACATGAGAGTGCCAGGAAAAAAGACCAAGGGGGAGATGGATGGATTGCGTCCGAATGGATATGCAGGAACTGCAGATCCCCCAGAGGATGCCCAGGACAGAACATTCTGGAAATCAAGAATTCGGGCCGCTGACCCCACCTAGTGGGAAAAGGCAAAGAAGATATATATGACATATTATAATATATATTATATGACATATTATAATATATGAATATATAAATTGGTCCCCCGTCCCCCCACTTTTAAAACCGGATCGACGCCCCTGCTTCAAGAAGCTGTGTTGTTGGCAGCTTACCTCGTAGTTATACCATGTTTGTATCTTATTGTATATTACATGCAGTTAATTATCAACATATTTTAGAATGAACACGAACTATATAACATCAAAAACAATCGTTCCAGTTTCCTAAGCAGTGTCGTTGCCATTTACCACAATTATGCATGCATAAAAAAACAGTTCAAACTTGAAGTATAATAATAAAATCTCAGCCCCCAACTGTCAATGTAATAGTTTCCTGTCGGGCGTTTCAATATTGCAACAAACATTCAATATCTACCAAATATTTCAACGACCAGATTTATAGCGTAAGTAACGAAAAATCTGGTCATTCGCATACGACCTCTTCTCGTACCAGATATAGGTCAAACACGACCAGATTTTTCAACGACCAGATTTATCGCTACACCGCCAGCAAAATAGCAGATAAAGCAACATGGACACTTTATAATGGGGTAGTCCAGCACAGAACAAACAGGGAACTCAGCAAAGGCACATAATATTTTTAATCGTGGAAAATAAGTTTTTGCAAGATAAACTTAATAAGTTATTCATCTATAACAATGAAAATGTTACCCATTTTGAATATTTACAACCATTAAGCTGATATCACAGATCAACTGGATTCTGGAAATGTAAGTAACCATCTTATACGCAGTGCATAATAAACAATGGTGACAGTAGGAATTCAGTAAACACAAATAATATACGGCAATAAAACTGTAAAATGACAAATAATTGGCACAAATACTCTATGCATCAACATCTGTTGTAAGGACAGGATGTCTGACACGGCAATATCACAACTTCACATAATGATAACTCATTTCTTGGCAACAGTGTCATCACCAAAGTGTGTATTAATATATATATATATATATATATATATATATATAATTGATACATTTTGCATCCATTTGAAATGTGCTGCGCTGTGTTATCACTGAATATTTTATTAAAATACATATATTCACAAATAATTTCACTTGTCTTTTAAAACGCTAAATTGTAATTGGTCAAAACTGCTCACACCCTACTTTAAAGGTCTCATCACAAAATATGCTCTTCAGTTAAATATTTACATACAATACACACGCACGCACGCACACGCACACGCACACGCACACGCACACGCACACGCACACACACACACACTGGGGAACGTGTAGCTTTATAATTCCTCACATTTGGCACATTCTTGTGGGTGTCTTATATACAGACTTTTGTGCATGGTTTAATATACAGACTTATTATTCAAATACATGCTTAGGCTTTACACACATACACACAACATACTACTCATTTACACTGCCTAACACTGGTACATCTTGAGAGTTGAATAACACCCAATTCCCCCACATGAAGGCATAATAAACACAAGTAAATGCTCTAAATAACTTGTTTTCTGACATGTGTTGTCAATTAGTAGATCATAGGACAATGGCCCAATGAATAAATTAACAGAAATTGACAAGTAGACGTAGGACACTTTAGATGAGACAACATTAAACATCATGACACCTCCTTATTGTCATACATGGCACTGTTCATATTTGCTTTCAGTGTCTGTTAAATATGCAAAAATACAATTAAATCAAAAAAGTGTGACCACTACAAACATACAAACAGTGTTGTATCAAGTATATATTTAAAAACATGTACACTGCAATTTGACATAACACTTTTCGCCTGAATTTCTTGTTTAAAGTTGATGACAAACTAGGTGTGAATCCTGTTTTGATGCCAGATAGATTCCAATCAAAATATAACCGATCAGTTTTAACGTGGATATATTTCATAGTCATGTAGATGGTAGCATTTGATAAGAAAAAGAACATTTTAACTGACCAACATTTATCCACACAAGTCAATTCATAAACGTTATGTCAATGAGTGTTGATATTGTGGCATGCCACCAAACAGGCAGTATGTGTTATGTATGTTGTCTAACGAGAAACGAATCCTGAATGTTTGTGTAATGACCCTAGACTTTCGGGGTTGTTGCTTCGCTGTTGGTGGTGGTCAGGGCAGGAGTCTGAAGCGTGGAGATCGCCTTCGTCGCACTTGGTAACTCATTGAGCTCAAGGAACTGTGAAGCGTCCTGCAAGTGTAAATACGTTAATCTAACATGTAAACAAATCACAATATTTTACACCACCATTGTTGTGTGAAAGGGCTGCACCTGCAATGAATTATTTTCAAAACACAAACACTGATCGTCATTGTTGCATAAGGAATGTTTGCCGAGTTCTACGGGAGACTTTGTAAAATCATAATGTACTAAGGTAAATTATAGTGTACTGGACAATACAGCATTTTATTTATATCTTAAACGTGCCTTTACAAAACTAGATTAAACATTTAAAACAATCAATATATATATATATATATATATATATATATATATATATATATAAAACAATAATTGGATCTGCGATATTCATATTATTTTGGAAGCAGTATTTGTGTTCTAAAAATGACTCATAACTGCAGGTGGTCCGTTACGGCAGCAATAAAAAGATGCCCCTTGCAAGGCTAAAACTACGGACATGGCACATGACAGAACTACAGATAAAGGACTAGCGGATTAAAGAGTACCTACATTTTCAAAAAGCAATGCAGTCAATACCAATCCAATTTCAAATATACTACAGTAGTTATGTGAAATATTTGGTACTATTTCAGATAAAATCAAATATTACGCACAATAAATTATATCACTATGTACAAATGTGTTTAAATTGATTGGAGGAAAGACGTGTATATAAGATGACCGTGGATGTCTCAAGATATTATATAACATGCTACTTGCTTCAAACCATGTTAGCATGCATGTGATAATTAAATATTTATTCGATGTGTCGTTAATATTTCAAAAATAACAAACAGGGTAATATCATCCATCCAAGTAGAATTTGTAGTGGCTTTAAAAAATATGACCATACATTGACCACCTGGTATTACTTGAAATAAAAAACCGAAATATAGAAATGTACTGACAACATTGTTTCTTGAAAGAATGTAAACACGCTAATAGTAGATATTTAATATCAGATTTTAACACAACGTTTCTACAACGGTTATAAACAAACAATTATTACACCAAAACAGATGTTTAGTTTGTGGATTATGTCTGGTACAGAATATCATCAAAATTTAATTTTTCTTGAGTTACTTTCAAATAAGTCATCAACAATTTCCTCTGGTACCATCTCATCACTTCGCTTGGGACCCTTACACATGTCTATCCAGGTTGACAAAGGCCAAGTAAAGCTTCTTTTGGCCACAGTGAGGATGGCACTGTTGTCCCTTTCCCTGCCGTCATATTATTAATTTCCACCATTTTAAAACAAATCCAGTTTTTATTTTGGCAAGTTTAAAAGACAATAAACTTACTTTGATGATGACTGTAG
>JAODUO010000153.1:180000-207500 GCA_025642075.2 Ridgeia piscesae
TCTGCAATAAAAGATACAATGATTGAGATTGTGTTCTGTGTAACCAGAACATTAAAACTAAACACCCATAACAAGTATTTATATTAATTTATTTTAAATTCTGGATATAATCACTATATATATATATATATATTCATATATGTGTATATAGATACATATATATATGTGTATACATATATATATATATATATATATATATATATATATATATATATATATATTATATATATATAAACAAATATAACACTCAAAATATATATATATATATACATATATGTATATATGTATATGTATATGTATATTTATATGTATGTATATATATATATATATATATATATATATATATATTATGCTTATATCCAATTATATCCAAGTTTTGAAATTCATATAATCGTGCAATATCTGACCGGTTTAGAGGGTGGTTGGGCAGTTGGATAATTGCAGGCTGGTGTACACCAAAATATATTTCTCAAGCAACCGTAAGTAAATTGCAAAGTATCGAGGCTATAGAGCCAGGCGACTTTATTTGACTGCTGCCAGCGTACAAGATGAAGTCAGCCAACGCATCAGCACGCACACTGTACACCGTCGCCTCCATTGTGCATGTTATAGGGCCCGGCTTACAGCAAGGGTGTCTGACGTGAACGCGGGACACGAATGTCAGCAACAAGCTTGATGTCATCACAGATGTTGATAGAACATTATTCAGAAATACGAACATCCTGTACTATGATGAATTTCGATTCAGTTTGGAAAAAACTGTATTTTATTCCCTGTGTAAAAAAAACGAAAGTGTCACTTTTGGGTACAGTCCCCAACTGAACATATTCCATTCCAGGCATGCAGATAATGGTGTCACTGCAGCATAGTTCCATTAATTTAATCCGTAATTGATCACTGCAACCTACAATACCAAGTGTGTTGGGGTATGAACACCACGTATTGCAATATCTGCCATTCAAGGGAATTATATTTTCTTTTGTTGAGTAGTGTACATATTTGCTGCCTCTTTGTCACTGTATATATGTACAGCTGTATTCTGTTTATATACAGAATTTGAATTATATTAATATAAATACTTGTTATGGGTTGTATGTATGTAATATATATATATATATATATATATATATATATATATATATATATATATATATATATATATATAAATAATATTATTCCAATTAAGAGCATGCTGCACTTTTTCATTCACTTTTGCATTCCTGCAAATTTGAAATGTGAATATAATCATTTACTTCAAGATAAAGATCATTAAAATATCAAAACCATAAATAAATATAATCCAATACTTGTGGAAAATAAAACATTCTGAATAAAAAAAATTATCTAATCAAATCTAGTGATGTAGTGTTTAATGTTATAATTAATACATGATACAAACCAAGTTCTCCAAGTCCTGTGGTAAAAAATAAATAAGTTGTTAGTACAATTACTGTGGTATGTACAATCTGACACAACAAATAAGTTAAAGTAACTATCTACAATAACATGCAATACGTCTGTACAACAATTCTAGGTGGACATTTTTCATTCTAGGATTTCTCACCACGACAAACACTATGTAAATCTTGCTGGTTAACCAAAATGCATAAACATATCTAATTTGGAGTTGTATTATTCATAACTACATCAATTAGCATGTTAAGAAAACAAAACTTACTTTATAAGTAAGCGGACATTCCTATCCACATACTAATATTACTTGATATGGACTGTGAATCGTGTTAGCTATTTATTTACTTGATCTATTTTATACTACCAAGGTATTTAGATATTTTAGTTAGTTATATTTTCACTTATTTAGGTTGTATATTCCATTTATATTCTTTAATAATCTACTTTGCTGTTTTATATTTTTAGCTGACAATTTAATTACTGGGGTAGTTATAATTTTATATATTTAGATTATAGGTCATTTACAGTTTTATTATCCTTCTTTATTCTATTCGTTATATATTTTTTCCAGATAGTCTAATTAGTAATAATATATATATATATATATATATATATATATATATATATATATATATATATATATATAGTTATAAATTCATACATAGTTTTACTAATATACATTAATGAATAATGTTTTACTGTACTTTTCAGCTGCTATGGCTATAAACATTATTAAAAAACGTTTTCAAATGTGGAATGGAAGTGGCATGAAGGGTGCTGGCAATTGCAGCCTGCAGTGGTCAAGATGGCCAAAAACCCTAACTTGGTCTTGCTACCACAGGTCTGGCCCATAGACTAATAACTCAATTTAAATGCCACTGAGAAAGAGCAGGCAAAGCTAGCCCGCTGCACTCAGCACTTACCCGCCATTGTATCCCTTCTGCAAGGGAGAAGGAGAAAGAAGTTACTGTTGCTCCCTTGGGCAGCGTGGGAAGGGAGAAGAGTTTGGCGGAGGGCGGCTTCCACACATCAAACAGATGCAGTCGTTTCAACCTCTCCAGCTGTTTCTTGGTCACTGAAACAAGACAAACAGCTGCAGTCGTCTTAATCTATCTAGTTGTTTCTTTGTCACTGAAACAAGACAAACAGCTGCAGTCGTCTTAATCTGTCTAGTTGTTTCTTTGTCACTAAAACAAGACAAACAGCTGCAGTTTTCTTAATCTCTCTAGTTGTTTCTTTGTTACTGAAACAAGACAAACAGCTGCAGTCGTCTTAATCTGTCTAGTTGTTTCTTTGTCACTAAAACAAGACAAACAGCTGCAGTCGTCTTAATCTGTCTAGTTGTTTCTTTGTCACTAAAACAAGACAAACAGCTGCAGTCGTCTTAATCTGTCTAGTTGTTTCTTTGTCACTGAAACAAGACAAACAGCTGCAGTTTTCTTAATCTCTCCAGTTGTTTCTTTGTCACTGAAACAAGACAAACAGCTGCAGTCGTCTTAATCTATCTAGTTGTTTCTTTGTCACTGAAACAAGACAAACAGCTGCAGTTTTCTTAATCTCTCTAGTTGTTTCTTTGTCACTGAAACAAGACAAACAGCTGCAGTCGTCTTAATCTATCTAGTTGTTTCTTTGTCACTGAAACAAGACAAACAGCTGCAGTTTTCTTAATCTCTCTAGTTGTTTCTTTGTCACTGAAACAAGACAAACAGCTGCAGTTTTCTTAATCTCTCTAGTTGTTTCTTTGTCACTGAAACAAGACAAACAGCTGCAGTTTTCTTAATCTCTCTAGTTGTTTCTTTGTCACTGAAACAAGACAAACAGCTGCAGTTTTCTTAATCTCTCTAGTTGCTTCTTTGTCACTGAAACAAGACAAACAGCTGCAGTTTTCTTAATCTCTCTAGTTGTTTCTTTGTCACTGAAACAAGACAAACAGCTGCAGTTTTCTTAATCTCTCTAGTTGTTTCTTTGTCACTGAAACAAGACAAACAGCTGCAGTTTTCTTAATCTCTCCAGCTGCTTCTTTGTCACTGAAACAAGACAAACAGCTGCAGTTTTCTTAATCTCTCTAGTTGTTTCTTTGTCACTGAAACAAGACAAACAGCTGCAGTTTTCTTAATCTCTCCAGCTGCTTCTTTGTCACTGAAACAAGACAAACAGCTGCAGTTTTCTTAATCTCTCTAGTTGCTTCTTTGTCACTGAAACAAGACAAACAGCTGCAGTTTTCTTAATCTCTCCAGCTGCTTCTTTGTCACTGAAACAAGACAAACAGCTGCAGTTTCTTAATCTCTCTAGTTGTTTCTTTGTCACTGAAACAAGACAAACAGCTGCAGTTTTCTTAATCTCTCTAGTTGTTTCTTTGTCACTGAAACAAGACAAACAGCTGCAGTTTTCTTAATCTCTCCAGCTGCTTCTTTGTCACTGAAACAAGACAAACAGCTGCAGTTTTCTTAATCTCTCCAGCTGCTTCTTTGTCACTGAAACAAGACAAACAGCTGCAGTTTTCTTAATCTCTCTAGTTGTTTCTTTGTCACTGAAACAAGACAAACAGCTGCAGTTTTCTTAATCTCTCCAGCTGCTTCTTTGTCACTGAAACAAGACAAACAGCTGCAGTTTTCTTAATCTCTCTAGTTGTTTCTTTGTCACTGAAACAAGACAAACAGCTGCAGTTTTCTTAATCTCTCTAGTTGTTTCTTTGTCACTGAAACAAGACAAACAGCTGCAGTTTTCTTAATCTCTCTAGTTGTTTCTTTGTCACTGAAACAAGACAAACAGCTGCAGTTTTCTTAATCTCTCCAGCTGCTTCTTTGTCACTGAAACAAGACAAACAGCTGCAGTTTTCTTAATCTCTCTAGTTGTTTCTTTGTCACTGAAACAAGACAAACAGCTGCAGTTTTCTTAATCTCTCTAGTTGTTTCTTTGTCACTGAAACAAGACAAACAGCTGCAGTTTTCTTAATCTCTCTAGTTGTTTCTTTGTCACTGAAACAAGACAAACAGCTGCAGTTTTCTTAATCTCTCTAGTTGTTTCTTTGTCACTGAAACAAGACAAACAGCTGCAGTTTTCTTAATCTCTCTAGTTGTTTCTTTGTCACTGAAACAAGACAAACAGCTGCAGTTTTCTTAATCTCTCCAGCTGCTTCTTTGTCACTGAAACAAGACAAACAGCTGCAGTTTTCTTAATCTCTCTAGTTGTTTCTTTGTCACTGAAACAAGACAAACAGCTGCAGTTTTCTTAATCTCTCCAGCTGTTTCTTTGTCACTGAAACAAGACAAACAGCTGCAGTCGTTTTAATCTATCTAGTTGTTTCTTTGGTCACTGAAACAAGACAAACAGCTGCAGTTTTCTTAATCTCTCTAGTTGTTTCTTTGTCACTGAAACAAGACAAACAGCTGCAGTTTTCTTAATCTCTCTAGTTGTTTCTTTGTCACTGAAACAAGACAAACAGCTGCAGTTTTTTTAATCTATCTAGTTGTTTCTTTGTTACTAAAACAAGACAAACAGCTGCAGTCGTCTTAATCTCTCTAGTTGTTTCTTTGTCACTGAAACAAGACAAACAGCTGCAGTCGTTTTAATCTATCTAGTTGTTTCTTTGTCACTGAAACAAGACAAACAGCTGCAGTTTTCTTAATCTCTCTAGTTGTTTCTTTGTCACTGAAACAAGACAAACAGCTGCAGTCGTTTTAATCTATCTAGTTGTTTCTTTGTCACTGAAACAAGACAAACAGCTGCAGTCGTTTTAATCTATCTAGTTGTTTCTTGGTCACTGAAACAAGACAAACAGCTGCAGTTTTCTTAATCTCTCTAGTTGTTTCTTTGTCACTGAAACAAGACAAACAGCTGCAGTTTTCTTAATCTCTCTAGTTGTTTCTTTGTCACTGAAACAAGACAAACAGCTGCAGTTTTCTTAATCTATCTAGTTGTTTCTTTGTCAATGAAACAAGACAAACAGCTGCAGTTTTCTTAATCTCTCTAGTTGTTTCTTTGTCACTGAAACAAGACAAACAGCTGCAGTTTTCTTAATCTCTCTAGTTGTTTCTTTGTCACTGAAACAAGACAAACAGCTGCAGTCGTTTTAATCTATCTAGTTGTTTCTTTGTCACTGAAACAAGACAAACAGCTGCAGTCGTTTTAATCTATCTAGTTGTTTCTTTGTCACTGAAACAAGACAAACAGCTGCAGTCGTCTTAATCTATCTAGTTGTTTCTTTGTCACTAAAACAAGACAAACAGCTGCAGTCATGTCATTCTATCTATTTGTAATATTTGGGTATTAAACTGCCCAATTAGTTAACCCTAACCAGATAATCAAATGTATTATGAACGGTTATAAAAGTTTAAAAAATTGTAATTATTTTAATAATTACGTGGGATAATGGTGAGATCTTCTGGTTCCTCATACTCTCGAACGAAGCCAGCCCAATACGGCAGCAGTTCCTTAAAAACGTGGAATTGTGACTCGTCAAATATAGTCGGGCCGACTTCTTTGCCTGATAAGAATTTTTGTGCAGCCCGAACCGTCTTCTGTTGCAGATCTGACGTCATGTCAACCTGAGAACCAATAAATGGTGAAAGTTGAACAGCCAGATCACTTCAATAACATTTCATTATGTTATAAGCAAATTAAAAAATTCATTACACTTTACCACAAGGCTGACTTAATCTTTTCAATAACAAACTAAATTTGTTGGGAAGTATATATCGATGTTGCAAATACTCCATGAATGCATTCATTGCAATGTATCCACCACAGTCTATAGCCAGGTATTCATTCGTACAACAGAATAAACTGAAAAGATGTCGAGTGAATTAAAATGACCAGGCACTGCAGCGTTTAAATAAGTTTTCTCTACAAACGTTTACTGTCAACTATTTTAAAGGCAATTTTAAAGGCAATGTTTTCCTGTTTTCCAGAATGACTCCAGTAATTCATAAACTTCCAAAATAT
Organism: Ridgeia piscesae; assembly: GCA_025642075.2. Lineage (NCBI taxonomy): Eukaryota > Metazoa > Annelida > Polychaeta > Sabellida > Siboglinidae > Ridgeia > Ridgeia piscesae. The sequence continues at coordinate 186,358 of JAODUO010000153.1, forward strand.
ATTACACATTATGTAGGTAATGGTTTGATATCACACATAACAAAAGTTATTTTCTATAGTGACACCAGCTATTGAATAAAACATTATTTAAACAATGTTAAACGCTTGTGAACTAATGCCTCATTGTAGCTGGAGTGTGAAGTACAATCATCACTCTACCTGTAAGGTCACCACTCTACCTGTAAGGTCACCACTCTACCTGTAAGGTCATAACTCTACCTGTAAGGTCATCACTCTCATCACTCTACCTGTAAGGTCATCACTCTACCTGTAAGGTCACCACTCTACCTGTAAGGTCATAACTCTACCTGTAAGGTCATCACTCTCATCACTCTACCTGTAAGGTCATCACTCTACCTGTAAGGTCATCACTCTACCTGTAAGGTCATCACTCTACCTGTAAGGTCATCACTATACCTGTAATGTCATCACTCTACCTGTAAGGTCATCACTCTACCTGTAAGGTCATCACTCTACCTGTAAGGTCATCACTCTACCTGTAGGGTCATCACTCTACCTGTAAGGTCATCACTATACCTGTAAGGTCATCATTCTACCTGTAAGGTCATCATTCTACCTGTAAGGTCATCACTATACCTGTAAGGTCATCACTCTATCTGTAAGGTCATCACTCTATCTGTAAGGGCATCACTCTACCTGTAAAGTCATCACTCTACCTGTAAGGTCATCACTCTATCTGTAAGATTATCACTCTGCCTGTAAGGTCATCACTCTACCTGTAAGGTCATCACTCTACCTGTAAGGTCGGAGGCGGTGCACAGTCGAGGTAGGAGTCCAGGATAGACTGAACTTTACGCTTCAACATTTCTTGGTCGGCAAACCCATGATTGCAATCCTACAGTCAACATCATTGCATAAGACTAAACAAATGTAATCGTAACTAAACTACTTCTAATGTTTGCATGATGTCCAGTCTTTAGGCCTGGTCACGACACTTTGAACTTCACCCGGCAGATTGAACATCACATGAACTTGTCATGAAAACTTTCGGCCACACTCTAATTACTACCTGGTAGGTGAAGATTGTTTAGGTACAAAACATCCATCAATATCTATTGCCAGGTACTAATTCATAGAGCTGTATGATTTGTGAAGGGAATGAACCTGCCCTAGGTTCAACAGCAGCAAGAAGTTTCAAACCTGGAAATTAGTAAAAGTACTTAAAAAATACAATTTATCTTGTCAACCGATATTGATATTAGCCTTAACGGTTGAATTAAATAACAAACAAAACATGAATTTTACAATTTACTGATATTCAAATGTCACCAGAGTAAAGCGGCAACTACTGGGAGGAGAACTGCACAGAGGGGTGGAGGAGGGGGAACTGCTGAGAGGGGAGGGGGTGCAGGGTATTTCCTCAGAGGGGTGGAGGAGGGGGAACTGCTGAGAGGGGAGGGGGTGCAGGGTATTTCCTCAGAGGGGTGGAGGAGGGGGAACTGCTGAGGGGAGGGGGTGCAGGGTAATTTTCCTCAGAGGGGTGGAGGAGGGGGAACTGCTGAGAGGGGAGGGGGTGCAGGGTATTTCCTCACAGGGGTGGAGGAGGGGGAACTGCTGAGAGGGGAGGGGGTGCAGGGTATTTCCTCAGAGGGGTGGAGGAGGGGGAACTGCTGAGAGGGGAGGGGGTGCAGGGTATTTCCTCAGAGGGGTGGAGGAGGGGGAACTGCTGAGAGGGGAGGGGGTGCAGGGTATTTCCTCAGAGGGGTGGAGGAGGGGGAACTGCTGAGAGGGGAGGGGGTGCAGGGTATTTCCTCAAGGGGTGGAGGAGGGGGAACTGCTGAGAGGGGAGGGGGTGCAGGGTATTTCCTCAGAGGGGTGGAGGAGGGGGAACTGCTGAGAGGGGAGGGGGTGCAGGGTATTTCCTCACAGGGGTGGAGGAGGGGGAACTGCTGAGAGGGGAGGGGGTGCAGGGTATTTCCTCAGAGGGGTGGAGGAGGGGGAACTGCTGAGAGGGGAGGGGGTGCCAGGTAATTCCTCAGAGGGGTGGAGGAGGGGGAACTGCTGAGGGGAGGGGGTGCAGGGTATTTCCTCAGATGGGTGGAGGAGGGGGAACTGCTGAGAGGGGAGGAGGTACAGGGTATTTCCTCAGATGGGTGGAGGAGGGGGAACTGCTGAGAGGGGAGGGGGTGCAGGGTATTTCCTCAGATGGGTGGAGGAGGGGGAACTGCTGAGAGGGGAGGGGGTGCAGGGTATTTCCTCAGAGGGGTGGAGGAGGGGGAACTGCTGAGAGGGGAGGGGGTGCAGGGTATTTCCTCACAGGGGTGGAGGAGGGGGAACTGCTGAGAGGGGAGGGGGTGCAGGGTATTTCCTCACAGGGGTGGAGGAGGGGGAACTGCTGAGAGGGGAGGGGGTGCAGGGTATTTCCTCACAGGGGTGGAGGAGGGGGAACTGCTGAGAGGGGAGGGGGTGCAGGGTATTTCCTCACAGGGGTGGAGGAGGGGGAACTGCTGGCGGGGAGGGGGTGCAGGGTATTTCCTCACAGGGGTGGAGGAGGGGGAACTGCTGAGAGGGGAGGGGGTGCAGGGTATTTCCTCAGAGGGGTGGAGGAGGGGGAACTGCTGAGAGGGGAGGGGGTGCAGGGTATTTCCTCACAGGGGTGGAGGAGGGGGAACTGCTGAGAGGGGAGGGGGTGCAGGGTATTTCCTCAGAGGGGTGGAGGAGGGGGAACTGCTGAGAGGGGAGGGGGTGCAGGTATTTCCTCAGAGGGGTGGAGGAGGGGGAACTGCTGAGGGGAGGGGGTGCAGGGTATTTCCTCAGATGGGTGGAGGAGGGGGAACTGCTGAGAGGGGAGGGGGTGCAGGGTATTTCCTCAGATGGGTGGAGGAGGGGGAACTGCTGAGAGGGGAGGGGGTGCAGGGTATTTCCTCAGATGGGTGGAGGAGGGGGAACTGCTGAGAGGGGAGGGGGTGCCAGGTATTTCCTCAGAGGGGTGGAGGAGGGGGAACTGCTGAGAGGGGAGGGGGTACAGGGTATTTCCTCAGAGGGGTGGAGGAGGGGGAACTGCTGAGAGGGGCGAGGGTGCCAGGTAATTCCTCAGAGGGGTGGAGGAGGGGGAACTGCTGAGGGGAGGGGGTGCAAGATATTTACTCAGAGGGGTGGAGGAGGGGGAACTGCTGAGAGGGGAGGGGGTGCAGGATATTTCCTCAGAGGGATGGAGGAGGGGAACTGCTGAGGGGAGAGGGTGCAGGGTAATTCCTCAGAGGGGTGGAGGAGGGGGAACTGCTGAGAGGGGAGGGGGTGCAGGGTAATTCCTCAGAGGGGTGGAGGAGGGGGAACTGCTGAGGGAGAGGTGCAGGGTAATTCCTCAGAGGGGTGGAGGAGGGGGAACTGCTGAGAGGGGAGGGGGTGCAGGGTAATTCCTCAGAGGGGTGGAGGAGGGGGAACTGCTGAGGGGAGGGGGTGCAGGGTAATTCCTCAGAGGGGTGGAGGAGGGGAACTGCTGAGGGAGGGGGTGCAGGGTAATTCCTCAGAGGGGTGGAGGAGGGGGAACTGCTGAGGGGAGGGGGTGCAGGGTAATTCCTCAGAGGGGTGGAGGAGGGGGAACTGCTGAGAGGGAGGGGTGCAGGGTAATTCCTCAGAGGGGTGGAAGAGGGGGAACTGCTGAGAGGGGAGGGGGTGCCAGGTAATTCCTCAGAGGGGTGGAGGAGGGGAAACTGTTGAGGGGAGGGAGTGCAGGGTAATTCATCAGAGGGGTGGAGGAGTGGGAACTGCTGAGGGGGGAGGGGGTGCAGGGTAATTGCACAGAGGGGTGGAGGATGGGGAACCACCGAGAGGGGAGGGGGTGCAGGGTAACAGCACATAAGGGTGGAGGAGGGGAACCGCTCAAAGATGTGGAGGTGCTGGGGTTATTGCACAGAGGGGTGGAGGGGCAACTATTGAGAGGGGAGGGGGTGGAGTGGCAAATGCCCAGATGGGTGGAGGAGGCAGTGACAGAGGTGGACTGTGGAGGACGAAGGGAAACGCACCATCGAATCTATACTAGAAACAAATCCCACAAACCTGTAATTAAAACCTTGTCTACTATGTAAGCAGCAATGTCAAGTCACAACACTGACTACCAGTGGTATCTCTTATTTAACCAGGACAGCTGCCAAAATAACCAGCAATCTATGCAATTAACTAAATTAACAGATAGATCTGCTTTGGTGCAGAGGTGATGTGAACTGACCTTGAACTTTTGAACCTCCCAGTAGTAGAAGAGGTCGCGATCAATAAGAGGCTGTTTGTTCTGATCACCGTGGTGAACCAGGTACTTGTAGAAGTACATCATCTGCAGTGGCATGTGACCCACCACAGAGTTGTTGAGGGCCACAAGGAACTCCATCTTGTCTTCCTTGGTTGGTTGCTCCCGTCCATCTGGCTGCTGTGACAGAGGGGGCAGTGAGAGAGGGGGCAGTGAGAGAGGGGGCAGTGAGAGAGGGGGCAGTGAGAGAGGGGGCAGTGAGAGAGGGGGCAGTGAGAGGGGGCAGTGAGAGAGGGGGCAGTGAGAGAGGGGGCAGTGAGAGAGGGGGCAGTGAGAGGGGGCAGTGAAGAGGGGGCAGTGAGAGGGGGCAGTGACAGAGGGGCAGTGACAGAGGGGGCAGTGAAGAGGGGGCATTGACAGAGGGGGCAGTGACAGAGGGGGCAGTGACAGAGGGGGCAGTGACAGAGGGGGCAGTGACAGAGGGGGCAGTGAGAGGGGCAGTGACAGAGGGGCAGTGACAGAGGGGGCAGTGACAGAGGGGGCAGTGACGGACGGGGCATTGACAGAGGGGGCAGTGACAGAGGGGGCAGTGGCAGAGGGGGTAATGACAGAGGGGGCAGTGGCAGAGGGGGCAATGACAGAGGGGGGAAACAGTGACATAGGGCAGTGAAAGCAGTGACAGAGGGGGCAGTGACAGAGGGGGCATTGACAGAGGGGGCAGTGACTGAGGGGGCAGTGATGGAGGGGGCAGGGGGCATTGACAGAGGGGGCAGTGACAGATGGGGCAGTGACTGAGGGGGCATTGACAGAGGGGCAGTGACAGAGTGGGCAGTGACAGAGAGGGCAGTGACAGAGGGGGCAATGACATAAGGGGCAGTTACAGTAAATGCATGGTGCAGTGTCATAAAGGGTCAATAAAAACGGTGTATTGTCAGGTATGAGGCATACGTGGCAGGCTGTGAAGTGTGAAGTACAATTCACAGAACTGAGGAGAAAGGATAAATGTTAATTTTTGTGCATTTTGAAAAACATTGACCATTTTACTTAACTACCAATCTGAATAATGCATTTTGTAATTGTAATCTTTAAAATGTGTTTTGATGCTGTTTTGCATTGAATGGCATGTGATCTGTAAATTAAATAAAACTATCTAACTCTGATGTTGGCTATCTGTGAATTTGAATTCTTTATGTCAGTTGAACTGCCCTTAATGTCACTGACCCCCGTGGTCAATGTGTCACAGTAACACTGAACTCTTGACCTTTTACTCACAGCTCCAACTACTAAAATCTGTCTTAATGTCTAAACCGTTGCAACATGTCAAATAATATGCGAAACTATGGCAGCGTATTATGTATTGGTTAGTGTACTATTGTTATGCAGCATCACTAACACTAACAGCCCAAAGCAATGAGTAATTAGTAATAGTACTGACGCTTAATGCACATATGAACAATGAAAAACAGATCGGAAAAGCTTGTGAGAACTTGTGCATGTATCATTACAGGCACATTTCATGTAGTGTTCTAAAACTATGACAATCCAAGTCTGTGCAGTGCATGTATTTTGATTTCTTCTCGGCTTTACAGCGACAATGCAGATAAATAATAATACAATTTGTTTGTAAACCACACAAATCAGTATCATTTCTCTCAGGCACTTCACATGCATGTACAAATAGTAGTTAAAATTGGATAATAAATCATTATTAAATAAAAAATATATAAAAAGCATTATAAATATAGGCCTATATATGAAATAGTAAAATATAAATAAAACATTCGTTACAATGCTGATTAGTCCTCAATGTGCAAAAAAGCATATGATAAATATTAAACAAAAAATATAATTGCTAAAATGTAATAAAATAATTATTTTAAAACGATAATAAGGTATGAATAAAATCATTTGAATAAAATCAAGTCCCCATGATCAAATCAAATGTGTCTTCAGAAGTGTTTTGAACTGTGGTTGTGTCTTCCGTTGGCCGTCCTGACACTGTCCAGCAGTCCATTCCATAGAGTGGCTGCTGCTAGGCAAAATGACGATCATCGTGAGTGACGGTCTGTGAAGCCAGTACTGACAATAGCGGCAAAGACACACATCTCAGTTGCCGAGTTGGTTGACATCGTGTCAGTAGTTCCGTAAGATAACACTGTGCTTGGTCAAGCATCACCAAGTAAACAAAATATAAAGATGATGTAAATCTGAATTTGCTATCACAATTCTACACGTTTTCAACACATGTGCAACATACTTTGCACAACCACAGCAGCTGACTGGTTGGTGACTTAGCTAGCTGACTGGTTGGTGACGTAGCTAGCTGACTGGTTGGTGACGTAGCTAGCTGACTGGTTGGTGACGTAGCTAGCTGACTGGTTGGTGACGTAGCTAGCTGAATGGTTGGTGACGTAGCTAGCTGACTGGTTGGTGACTTAGCTAGCTGACTGGTTGGTGACGTAGCTAGCTGACTGGTTGGTGACATACCTAGCTGACTGGTTGGTGACGTAGCTAGCTGACTGGTTGGTGACATAGCTAGCTGACTGGTTGGTGACTTAGCTAGCTGACTGGTTGGTGACTTAGCTAGCTGACTGGTTGATGACTTAGCTAGCTGACTGGTTGGTGACGTAGCTAGCTGACTGGTTGGTGACGTAGCTAGCTGACTGTTTGGTGACGTAGCTAGCTGACTGGTTGGTGACATAGCTAGCTGACTGGTTGGTGACTTAGCTAGCTGACTGGTTGGTGACTTAGCTAGCTGACTGGTTGGTGACGTAGCTAGCTGACTGGTTGGTGACGTAGCTAGCTGACTGGTTGGTGACTTAGCTAGCTGACTGGTTGGTGATGTAGCTAGCTGACTGGTTGGTGACGTAGCTAGCTGACTGGTTGGTGACGTAGCTAGCTGACTGGTTGGTGACGTAGCTAGCTGACTGGTTGGTGACTTAGCTAGCTGACTGGTTGGAGACGTAGCTAGCTGACTGGTTGGTGACGTAGCTAGCTGACTGGTTGGAGACGTAGCTAGCTGACTGGTTGGTGACGTAGCTAGCTGACTGGTTGGAGACTTAGCTAGCTGACTGGTTGGTGACGTAGCTAGCTGACTGGTTGGTGACTTAGCTAGCTGACTGGTTGGTGACTTAGCTAGCTGACTGGTTGGTGACTTAGCTAGCTGACTGGTTGGTGACTAGCTAGCTGACTGGTTGGTGACGTAGCTAGCTGACTGGTTGGTGACGTAGCTAGCTGACTGGTTGGTGACGTAGCTAGCTGACTGGTTGGTGACGTAGCTAGCTGACTGGTTGGTGACGTAGCTAGCTGACTGGTTGGTGACGTAGCTAGCTGACTGGTTGGTGACTTAGCTAGCTGACTGGTTGATGACTTAGCTAGCTGACTGGTTGGAGACGTAGCTAGCTGACTGGTTGGTGACGTAGCTAGCTGACTGGTTGGAGACTTAGCTAGCTGACTGGTTGGTGACGTAGCTAGCTGACTGGTGGGTGACGTAGCTAGCTGGGAACATTAACTGAAAACATGCATAATACTGTGTCTAATGTCTGACTGGTACGATTCCGTAACAAGTTTGTATCCATAATATTGCATGCAAGTGATTTTCATTTCCAGTCCGTTTTGAGCGCTTAATGTCATGAGACCACACACAACTGTACCCACCTCGTGGTTCATAAGTGTAGTCAAAATCAAAATGACTGCAATATGCAAACAATTTCAAAATAATAAATTATCTGCAAAATATTTCCCACCTTCTAGATGAGTCTTTGTTGGGTGATAAAAATAAAACTTACTGCGGAGGTTTCAGCACATCCCTTGTGAAAGAATACATCGCTGGGCACCCGATCATGATTGAAAATGGCAAAATAGCATAACATTTATAATGGCAGCAGATGAACCTTGTATACCATATAGGAAATTATGAAAAAGATATAAATATTTCTCTTCGTAAATGAATGCCTGAATGTTCGGCACCCAAGAGCCAAGATATTTACACTCAAAATGTTTCCTAACAGAAAGCAACAGGGGTAAACTACAAGTTCAAAACCAGATCAAATGCATAGAACAGATGGAATCAAGTTGAAGCCCGTCTAGATGAGTGATAGCATTCGATGCACAAAGCACGCATATCTACTGGAATATGAAACACATGTAAGAAAAGTTAGCACAATTTCCTACAGCGATTCAATACAACAGTGGGCAACAGACAATTTGGTTGTACTGCTGTCGAAACTAGTTTACCTTCTGTCCACCAGGGTGTAGCTGCATAGAATCGCTGGACGAGGAAAGGTTTGACAACTGCCTGTGCGTTAACTTGATCCCGGCAGACACTGCATAGTCTGTGTCACCAAGGACAAACCTTAGCAAGTCGGCTGACACCATGGAAAACAATGTGGTGATGTCACACAGTGCTCCTGTCTCCTGTCGTGCAGTGGTGCCATCACCTGACAGCTATGACAAAACGTGCAGCGTGCGGTGCATCAGTGCAAATGAGAAACATTCAAATATGTGCATTCCGTATGTTACAGTGCAGAATATTTCATGTGTAGCTAATCTATATCAACAAAGGTGATTATAAAATATTAACAATCTTATATCTATCACAATAATATTAATCTGTATGTGCGTGCATGTGTGCATGTGTGCGTGCGTGCGTGCGTGCGTGCGTGCGTGCGTGCATGCGTGCATGATACATTTATAACAACATTTTTGTATGGCACTGAAAGGTGTAATGATATACCTCAAAAATACTATAATTAAATCTTCTGAAACTGTAGACACCTTTCGTACAGAAACTGAAAAATTTTGTTTGAAATTGCTTTTCCATCAAAAAAGCATGAGGTTTCACAGTCCCAGAATAACATTATAATTATTGAAAACATCTAAACGTATGTCTAACGGTCATCACATTGTCACAAAGAATCCACCTGGTGAACTATAATAACTGACTTGAGTGTATACACATGCTATCAAGAGCTGGTAATAGTAGCTTCATCAAGTGGATTCATTGTGATAACACCAATGCAGTGCCTACAAGGCCGTCTGCATAACCTTACATGTTTGTGATAATTATGACATGAGATAAGTTGGGCAATTAGTTGTACCTCGACGACTTCATGTGCCGGTGATTATGTAGGAAATCTTCAATTCTCAAAATGAAATGATGCCGTGCCTGCAACCATAGCCCCACTCACTACACAAAACTCCCCAGAACAGGACGAATTTCACAAATGATTACTGGAGCTTCCAAGAAATACAGATTTCAGTATCCAATGTGGAACTCTTGCAACCCTGCAAATGTGTGGTAGCCATTTTGAAGGCTTGATGGTTGTTGTTGCTAGGTAGAAGTTCATGTGATGGATAGGTCACTTGTTGGGCATGGGGGGCAGCAGGAGTGGCTGAGACTTACCCAGTCCTTCCGTCCTTTCTTCTTCTGCCACGTGGACATGGTGCCAAGGTCGTCTGAGTGCATGGCCAGCTCTGCCTTTGACATGTTGGCCAAATTCTTACCATCCAATCCAAGCTCCTCTGTCTGCATCTGTTGACAGAAGAAATGTCACATGTGATGTCACATGACACACATGATGACACATCACCTTTAATGACTCACATCACACGTGATGACACATCACCTTTAATGACACACATCACACGTGATGACACATCACCTTTAATAACACACATCACACATGATGACACATCACCTTTAATGACCCACATCACACGTGATGACACGTCACCTTTAATAACCCACATCACACAAGATGACAAATCACCTTTAATAACACACATCACCGTCAATGACACACATCACACAAGATGACACATCACCTTTAATGACACACATCACACAAGATGACACATATGAAAGAAGCTGACACATGTCACACACGAGGACACACCACACATAATGAGACACATTACACATGATGACACACATGATGACAAACATCACATATGGAAACACACCAAACTTGTCAAACCAAATGACACGTCAAAGAAGATGACACACACCAAACAAGTTGACTATATCAACCAACATGACATATGTCAAATAAGATGTCACAGGTCTAACACATGTCAAAAAGTCAACATAGGTAAAAGATGACACTGCTGAAACGGGACATTTCCATTAATTTCTGGCAGTTTCTGGCAAGGGTTGAGATTGTAGCAAAGTCCACCCGAGTCTGTGTGTGGATGTTGTCTGCCCACTTCTTCTTCTCACTTCCTCGTCTTCTTCCTTGCAGTGTGTCTTGTGACATTGCTGTACCACTGGAGCTTAATTTCGCTTCACCTGTTGTCAACAGGTCTTTGTAAGGCCCTGTGTGAGCTTCAGTCATCTGCCATACGGTTTGTTGTAGTTGATATCCAAGATGTTTCAATCGCACCTAATTTCCATACCTTGTATTCTTCTCTCAAGCTCTGCTCTTGGTGTCCGTGTCTTCCCTGTGTATAGGGAGCTGGAGATGGTCAGTTTCCAAATTCAAACAAGTACATCAAATACGATATTGGGGAGTTGACTTTTGGTTATAATCGTGTATCTGAGGAAAACAATTGTTCAATGGTGACGCTATTGGCAATTGTGGAATGTAAAAACGCAAGTCTTACGGTATATATTGGTTAGGGTAAGGGATATTGAAGCAATGCTCAATGGTAATGTTTCTGTACAGTGCCAAGTTACAGCGACTCTCTAATGGCCGTCTCACCTCCCAGAAGGTTCTGAAGATCTGCTCGAGCTGGGGCAGTATGTGTTGCTGGGACTCCTTCAGTGTCGCAGTCTTCGGTCTGTCCTTCTCCTGTCGTAGGCGCAGGTAGGCCTTGTCACTGACCAGTACCTTCTTCCTCGAGCCCTGGGTCAGGTACGTCCTGCACACACAACACACTGTGTGTACGGAAAGGGTTCATGTATGGTATGTTATATCTAGTGTAAGCATGGGAGGAAGGGGGTTAGGGATCATGAAGGGGGAGAGATGGGAATGAGTTGGGGGAGAGTAAGGAAGAAGGGTGAGAGTGGGAGGATGTAAGGTGAAAAGATGAGAATTGTGGAGGGAGTAAGAGAGGTGGTCGGGGAGGAGGAAACTACAGGGAGGAAAGGACGATGGGAAAATGAAGCAGAAACAGAGTGAAAGAAAGTAACAGCAGGGACAAAAGGAGGCAAGATAGATAAGGACAAAGGGCTGGTGACAGTGAAAGAGAGATAAATATACATAATTTAATATATATATATATATATATATATATATATATATATATATATATATATATATATATATATATATATATATATATATTATATATATATATATATATATATATATATATATATATATATATATATTTATTATATATATAAATATTTTAAATTATATACATAATATATATATAATATCATACAATATATGATTATATATATAGTATTTATATATATAATATATATATATATATATATATATATATATATATATATATTATATATAGATGAGCAGGCTATCTACCTAGGGAGTGGACATGACTGTTAAAAAGATGCCTACCCATTCCTGGGAAACGGCAGCTGAGAAGATGACGCTAAGAAGTCTATCCACACCAAGGGGTAGAAAGGAAATGGGACTGAGAAGAAGAGTGCCCACCACAGGAGGGAGTGGATGTGCCAGTGGGGAAAGTGTACTGAGTTAGTCTTACTTGTAGATGAATGTGGCATGTGTGTCCCTCTGTTTCTTGGACTTGCCCTCGGTGGCCATGTGATGGTAGACCTCTATGTCGAGGTAGAGACTGAGCAGGTTCAACTCATCCTTGCCCTCGTTCTCCTGGATGTGTTTCTTGAACATTGTCATCACACTACAGCACACGGCAACATCATCTAGTCAGCACCCACGACATTGTCATCACACTACAGCACACGGCAACATCATCTAGTCAGCACACATAACATTGTCATCACACTACAGCACACGGCAACATCATCTAGTCAGCACCCACAACATTGTCATCACACTACAGCACACGGCAACATCATCTAGTCAGCACCCACAACATTGTCATCACACTACAGCACACGGCAACATCATCTAGTCAGCACCCACGACATTGTCATCACACTACAGCACACGGCAACATCATCTAGTCAGCACCCACGACATTGTCATCACACTACAGCACACGGCAACATCATCTAGTCAGCACCCACAACATTGTCATTAAACCTGCACACGGTTTTGGGTGCAATAAATAATTAAGAATATCATCTATCACAAATAACTTTCAAATAATAATAAACATCATATATATACATATATATATATATATATATATATATGATAATATATATAATTTTATATATATATATATATATATATTATATATATATAATTAGGTGGGATTAAAAATAGTAAGAATATGGATAAAATGTACATTCATGGCATTAAAATAAATGAACTAGTAGGAATAAATATCGAGTGCTATTAAAACGGTTGATATGTCAATTTGTTGTCTATGTATTGTCTATGCGATTCCATGGCGCCTTGCAAGAAATGTCTGTTTCACAACCTGGCCGTAAAACATGACTACCTTTTGAAAGGTTTATGGTGTATGGTATGGTGAACTGGTGGGGCAGAAACTTATGCTTTTTCCAATAAATAACAATGTCTATGAACTTAATATACAGTACATAACCCATGAATTATTTTTAAAAACTCTTGACAAAATGTTTTAGTGAAGGATTTATGACACAACTGTCCAGCAGCATGCAAATCTTGTAATTTTTTGTAAGTAACCAACTGTACTGCTATTAAAAAAAGAGCTAGAAACCGCACTGTCATCTCAGAAAATACGCAAAAACTCATTTGTCTGTCCTGATGGAATGTGCGCACTGAAAGATTATCTCTTGAACGTTGTCATCAACATTTCCCTCTATGCTGTGTTGAAAATAAATAACAACAAATTCAAGAGTAAGAAAATTTAAAGTCCTGAAATTATTGCATAGGTGCAACATATTGCAGCCACCTTTAGACTTCAGCATGCGGTCGACACACGCATCCTATATATTTTATTTTAAAATGATAAATAAGAGTGCCCATTGGAGGAATAATCAACTTCAAAATGACAAGTTTGTGTACACATGTAAGCACAGGTATAAAGATTTGTGCAGTATTTGAGTGAAGCCGGCAGGTTATACCATTGAAAAGATAATGCAGCTGTAAAGGTTTCCTAGATAGCCGCTGGGTGACCATTGGCCCTAGCTCTACCAGTCGACTGCTAGTTAGAGTGAGTGGTGCCTCTTTCTCTCTGTTTCTTTTGGTAATACTCACTGGCCTGATTACACAGTTGAACCTTTGTTTACCGTCGTCTTGGTAACACTGCCACCTTGCACATAAAGCCACCATATGTAGTTCAACATGTCTTCCATATACAGTAAATAATTGTTTAAATATCATCCTGCCAGTATGGTCACCTCACTAATAAGGCCAGTTTGCCCACATCCAAGAGTGACCTCTATAGTGAGGTTCCACTGTAGTTAGATTAATAATGTTACTTAATACTTAGCTAACTGCACACAATGTGACTGCGCTCACCTCTTCTTGCTGACAGACTCGAGGAATGTTGGTGTCTTGTCATCAAGTTCCGGCTCCTCCTCTGGCTCCGGCTCCTCCTCCTCCTCCACCACAGGCTCCGGCTCTGTCTTCTTTTCCTCTGCTTTCTACAACAGTCAACTCAATGCTGCTCCACGATACACAAACACAAACACAACTTCTTAGGGGCTACCTCAGAACATCAATGTCTGATATCAGACACAATTACAATTACCCCCCCCACCCCACCCCACCCCAAACCCCCACCTCCCCCCTCAGATGAGTTATAAATAAATTATTGATATCATAATACATGTAGCAACATATTGACAGTGTCAGAACTGTAAGATATCAAAATACCAAACCAGGCAAACTGAACTCCCCCAAATGAAAATAATTCTGCTTGCTGTGAGGTACCAACACTCTGCGGTGATCCTTTACACAGCAGTGTCCAGTCCTGATAACTGGTCAAGGCACTTCATACCTTACTCCCTGGCTTCCTGGTAAATCAATCACTTGACTTCACTGCAAGTGTCCAGCCATGCTACAGTTGTGACGCAGAACATTTGAACACCAAATATAACTGCAACTACCCCTGTATGGCTAAGGCGAATGTTTGATCAGAAATGATAGATATTAGAAATGGATTTAAGAGATGTCAGACTTTACACAATGATGGTCAACTGTATTATTACGGATATTACTGTATCGCCATTTTAATGTGCGAAAATTAAAGATTTTATTATTATAATCGCAATATAAGAAATTACTAACTATTCTTGTAGGTCAAACTTACCTCAAACTTAACTGACTTCTTCATCTTGGACTCTTTTAGTCGTTGCTTTGCAGCACGAATCGCTTTGCGCCGTTCCTTCATCATAATTCGCCGCTTCTCCTTAGCGATCTGGCGCTGTTCTGCGCGCCGTTCATCATCAATGCTCTCCGCCATGGACAGGGCAGACCGCAGACGGCGACCTCTCTCTGACCCTGTCGATGGCGGGTACCTGCAGTGAAATTCTTTCCTTTATAGCTCGCTACCATCCACCAACAATATCAGATTTATCACCAGTGAAAATGCTCAACCTCCAGATACTCAGAGGCAGAGTTTCCTTGAGTACTCGTAAATCACATTTGTTCTGGTGTATATTTAAAACATTTTCACTTTACTGTCTGTTACATAAAACGGATCATTGATCCGTAGAAAAATATGCATGACACAATGAACGATTAATACACATTCATCTGCTTTATGTTAACGAACCAATTGATAATTTTTAAGTGTCATGTTTCATGTCAGTAAACATACATAGCAAACAGATATTGTATTCACCTTCAAAACGAAATGTTGTACAAAACTGTATATAACCATTTAAAGCAGGTGATGCAATTATACTGGTCCTGTTACCTCATTCAACATATGGCTAATATGTCTTTCACAACCAGATGATACTAACCAAGTTTGACATTGTGATTTCTTTTGACACCTATTTACATTTCACAAAGTATTAGAAACCAAATCATTTTATACAATGAAAAACAACATAAATAAAAAAATCGTGTTTATATAACCAGCTGAGTTTGCCAGCATGGTGGCAGAAAAAGAACAAAAAAGAAAACTGCAATTCTATGTCCCTTCCTCACTGACCCGGATAAATATTCAAGCATAGCTGCACAACTTTACACTAGAGATAAACGAAATTGTCCAGATAAAACCATGTTTATGCTAAGAATACCTATAAATAAAATCTTAGGGAGTGCTTCCACAATCTTGCTGTGGAAAAAGGGAGTGCTTCCACAATCTTGCTGTGGAAAAAGGGAGTGCTTCCACAATCTTGGTGTGGAAAAAGGGAGTGCTTCCACAATCTTTCTGTGGAAAAAGGGAGTGCTTCCACAATCTTGCTATGGAAAAAGGGAGTGCTTCCACAATCTTGCTGTGGAAAAAGGGAGTGCTTCCACAATCTTGCTGTGGAAAAAGGGAGTGCTTCCACAATCTTGCTGTGGAAAAAGGGAGTGCTTCCACAATCTTGCTGTGGAAAAAGGGAGTGCTTCCACAATCTTGCTGTGGAAAAAGGGAGTGCTTCCACAATCTTGCTGTGGAAAAGGGGAGTGCTTCCACAATCTTGCTTGTGGAAAAGGGGAGTGCTTCCACAATGTTGCTTGTGGAAAAAGGGAGTGCTTCCACAATCTTGCTTGTGGAAAAATGGAGTGCTTCCACAATCTTGCTTGTGGAAAAAGGGAGTGCTTCCACAATCTTGCTTGTGGAAAAAGGGAGTGCTTCCACAATCTTGCTTGTGGAAAAAGGGAGTGCTTCCACAATCTTGCTTGTGGAAAAAGGGAGTGCTTCCACAATCTTGCTTGTGGAAAAGGGAGTGCTTCCACAATCTTGCTT
The DNA here is from genome assembly GCA_025642075.2 of Ridgeia piscesae. NCBI lineage: Eukaryota > Metazoa > Annelida > Polychaeta > Sabellida > Siboglinidae > Ridgeia > Ridgeia piscesae. The sequence goes on from JAODUO010000153.1 coordinate 202,511, forward strand.
GTGGAAAAAGGGAGTGCTTCCACAATCTTGCTTGTGGAAAAAGGGAGTGCTTCCACAATCTTGCTTGTGGAAAAAGAGTGCTTCCACAATCTTGCTTGTGGAAAAAGGTGCTTCCACAATCTTGCTTGTGGAAAAGGGAGTGCTTCCACAATCTTGCTTGGGAAAAAGGGAGTGCTTCCACAATCTTGCTTGTGGAAAAAGGGAGTGCTTCCACAATCTTGCTGTGGAAAAAGGGAGTGCTTCCACAATCTTTCTGTGGAAAAAGGGAGTGCTTCCACAATCTTGCTGTGGAAAAAGGGAGTGCTTCCACAATCTTTCTGTGGAAAAAGGGAGTGCTTCCACAATCTTGCTGTGGAAAAAGGGAGTGCTTCCACAATCTTGCTTGTGGAAAAAGGGAGTGCTTCCACAATCTTGCTGTGGAAAAAGGGAGTGCTTCCACAATCTTGCTTGTGGAAAAAGGGAGTGCTTCCACAATCTTGCTGTGGAAAAAGGGAGTGCTTCCACAATCTTGCTGTGGAAAAAGGGAGTGCTTCCACAATCTTGCTTGTGGAAAAAGGGAGTGCTTCCACAATCTTGCTGTGAAAAAAGGGAGGGCTTCCACAATCTTTCTGTGGAAAAAGGGAGTGCTTCCACAATCTTGTTGTGGAAAAAGGGAGTGATTCCACAATCTTTCTGTGGAAAAAGGGAGTGCTTCCACAATCTTGCTGTGGAAAAAGGGAGTGCTTCCACAATCTTGCTGTGGAAAAAGGGAGTGCTTCCACAATCTTGCTGTGGAAAAAGGGAGTGCTTCCACAATCTTGCTGTGGAAAAAGGGAGTGCTTCCACAATCTTGCTGTGGAAAAAGGGAGTGCTTCCACAATCTTGCTGTGGAAAAGGTGCTTCCAATCCTGGAAAAGGAGTGCTTCCACAATCTTCTGTGGAAGAGTGCTTCACAATCTTGCTGTGGAAAGGGGTGCTAATTTGCTGTGGAAAAAGGGAGTGCTTCCACAATCTTGCTGTGGAAAAAGGGAGTGCTTCCACAATCTTGCTGTGGAAAAAGGCAGTCTTAGTGTATCCAAATATAATTTGTTATGTATTTTAATAAAGTTGTGCAGCCCCATGGACAATTGTTGATGTGGCTCTATATCAAATACAATGTAGTAATATCATATACAAGAATCACTCAAATAAGTTGAATGATACTAACAAGAAATGGATTTTTGTTTAGATAATTAATGTGAATCACTTTCGATATAAGTTGCTGACCTCTGAACCCAACGTGCATGGCGGCGAACAATCAATCTCTCGTCGTCATCAAGAATCACTTCAAACTCATCAGCACTGCCCGGTGGTGTGTCCACCATACGCATGTGACAGCTGCAATGGAAACGTTCATTACATATTGCTAGCCACAATGTGCATAGTCTGGATGGTTTTGCAAACACACAGGCACTGAGGATGGATTCCCGAAGTAGTTATATCTAATATAATAAACATTTATTACAGACATCAAGGTACATAATAGCATATAATATGTTCGTGATAAAGTAACTCAATATGTCCACAGAGTCCCACAGATATAATACCAAAAACAAAGAAAACAGCATATTCGGTTTTTTTTTATAATGACAAACATTTACACATGGAAATGGACGAGCATAGAAGTGTTGTACTTATTAATCACTTTCCCCAACAAACTATAACTTCTACAAGTTTATGAACCATTAGTAATAACATAGAAATATTCTACTCAACAACTGACCTACTTAGTTCATCTGTTATATTTATACACATCCCCAGGACCCACAGATCATCTGTTTCCAAACAACGTTTTGCTTTGCTCCTAAACCTAAGTTGAGTATTGGCAAACGTGCTTTCACTGCAGTGGGACGTACACAAGGGACCTACTCGATGAAAGCCTTGAGGTCTTCTTTCAGGTAACGCAGCCAGGAGTTGAGCAATAAGTCCACTGCGTTCTCCCGTATCTCTTCAAAGATGACGACGGAAACAAAGTCACGATTTGTCAACAGTGATCTGTGAATGTTGTCCCTTGTCTGTGGAGGGCAGCCTACAAAGTCAGCACACAGATTGTCATTTGTCATGTAGCTATAGATAATCGTGTGTCTGAAACTACAAAAATAAGTCATTTACTGTACTTTGCTGGTGACATTATGTTAATGTTCTTTGCATTTATAGGGTGACTGTTACTTGGTAACATCATGTTTGTAAAGGGAGGCTCCCACGTCTCCTTTATATACCCACGGAACAAAAAACACTCATTTACAGTATATTAATCACCACTCAAGTATCACAGTTATGAGAAAAGCGCTACAGAAAATATACCATATCAAAAACACAGGTAATTAACCATAAATAACTATTGTTTTCTTCTGAAATACTTCACCAGGTGGTAGATCACAGGCCAATGACCCAAGGTTGCAAATGTACATGTATATAGAAAGAGGCCTTGGGGCAAATGCACCTTACATTACAATACAAGTTAGCGTATTAACATAACAGATTACTCAAGCTGTGTGTAAGTCTGTAGACAGGTCAGCAAGTCATGAGGACTGTAGTGACCCACCGATGTTGTTGGAGCTGCCGTTAGCAAGATACTTGTTGAAGATGGCCCAGGCCTGGTTCATGCGCAGTAGTCTGTCAGAGAAACGTGCCTCGGCGGCCCCGTAGTCCGCCACGTCCTCCCAGAACAACATGCTCGACAACAACAGGTCGACCCTTTGTCTGCAAACATCATCTGTCTTATCAATTCCATCACTTAGTGTACATGACGATATTGTGTGTGTGTGTGTATGTGTGTGTGTGTGTGTGTGTGTGTGTGTGTGTGTGTGTGTGTGTGTGTGTGTGTGTGTGTCTGTGTGTGTGTGTGTGTGTGTGTGTGTGTGTGTGTGTGTGTGTGTTGTGTGTGTGTGTCTGTGTGTGCTGTGTGTGTGTGAGTGTGTGTGTGTGTGTGTGTGTGTGTGTGTGTGTGTGTGCGTGCGTGCGTGCGTGCGTGCGTGCGTGCGTGCGTGCGTGAGTGCATGCGTGCATGTGTGTGCATGTTCACACATGTGCATGTATGTGTGTGCGTGCGTGCGTGTATGTGGAATGTGGACATTTACCTCCTAAATGCCTTGCACGCTGGGTAACAAACTTATAATGAATTAGTCGGTGCTCCATCAGATGAAATGTAACACCATTATTTAAAACAAATCCCAATTGGTTAAGGGTTTTTATTGATTTTAGGAGTTGTGCCGGATATTAGAGAAATATAAAATAGTAGCGAAATAGGACAGTAGTAGTAGTGCATTAGCACAGTAGTGGTAGTGCATTAGCACAGTAGCAGTAGTGCATTAGCACATTAGTAGTAGTGCATTAGCACAGTAGTAGTAGTGCATTAGCACATTAGTAGTAGTGCATTAGCACAGTAGTAGTAGTGCATTAGCACAGTAGTAGTAGTGCATTAGCACAGTAGTAGTAATGCATTAGCACAGTAGTAGTAGTGCATTAGCACATTAGTAGTAGTGCATTAGCACAGTAGTAGTAGTGCATTAGCACAGTAGTAGTAGTGCATTAGCACATTGGCTGGAGATTCAGATTTTCAACTAAGAAATCACAGGTTTGAATATTGTACTGCCATATAAAAACCTTAGGCAAGTTTTTCTCTTTACACGGCTCCATTTCACTCAGCTGTATAAGTACCTGGCTGTAGACAGTGGTGAATATTTTTTGTACAAATAGTATTCACACCTTAATTGTACCATGCCTGGATGCCTCCCAGAGAAGCTGAAATGGCGTTTGATTGAACAGGTCTGCCAGGGAGTAAAGTGTAATGTACTTTTAGCAATCCTGATGATTGGATATTACACTTATTAATCTTTAATTTTCTTTTTAAATCAAAAGTGTTCATATTCATTTGAGATAATGGCACAGCTTATGAGCAAGTCAGCCTGGTCAGTGGAAGCATCTTCTCACATAATGAGATTCACATTTAAGCAATCTGTAGATCACCTAACCATGTTACCAAAAACCATCGATTATATGTGTGTTGGACAGAAGTTGAGATGGTCACTACAAGATGTGTGAGTGACGCGAAGGGCTGATGCTACTTCTGATCGCCATCTAGTGGTGGCAAAACTCATGCTCCATCGTAAAATATAATACTTCCACCCCCTATATTACACACTGACCTTATATTTTTTTCAAAATTATTATGGACATAGAGCTACAAGTATGACAGGAAAGCTATAAGTATGACAGGAAAGCTACAAGTATGACAGGAAAGTTACAAGTATGACAGGAAAGCTACAAGTATGGCAGGAAAGCTACAAGTATAACAAGAAAGCTACAAGTATGACAGGAAAGCTACAAGTATGACAGGAAAGCTACAAGTATGACAGGAAAGCTACAAGTATGACAGGAAAAGAAGGCTACACTGAACAGCGAGAAGAATGCAGCAGCAAAATCTGAAGCCTAAGCTGAGTACACAAAACCACAAGGAGCTACGAAGGAGGAACAGAAGAGCAGGAGACAAGAGCAGCGTGTTGGATAAACTACAACACACGTAGAGAAGGCGACAAGACATAAATAGTCAGAGAACTGACCGGTGGAGGAAGGCCTTGAATGGACTTCCAGCTGCCCGGTCGGCCGCGAGGGCAAACACCAACTTGGCACGCAATGACCTAGAATGATACATAGCATGCACATATACATAATACACATGCAAGCACACACGTGCACAATCTATATAAGACAGGCATAACAAATACAATGCATGCATTATTATATAATGGGGGCCGAAACGTTTGAATAACCTTTGTCTACATGTGAATATGATTCGACGAGCATGAAGCCATTGTATATTTTAAATAATTTTTCACAATGACATATTTACAGCTAGCCACTGTCATTTGCATTTGGTTTGACTTTTTCTTATCTAATCAATGTAAATTTTTAATTCTTCCAAATAAATTCATTAATAACCATTTCTGCATGACAATAATGATACAGTGCT
>JAODUO010000153.1:210000-297500 GCA_025642075.2 Ridgeia piscesae
GTGGCGGCAATATTTTCAACTGACACTAGAAGGAACTATCGGGTACACTCCAAACGGTAGGTGCAGTAACACAACAACACTTGTACCAATATTAGTATTTACACTCAGGACAAAAACAAAATCACAACTAGATGATTGAAGCTGGATATGTTTTCTTATAGAAGTAACCAATGAAAGTAAGATGTGATGGTTTTTTACATGAAGTACCTGGTGAGTAATGGTACAGATCTTAAAGATGACACAACTGATTGTGACAGGTAACAGGTAACTGTAATGATCATATGACCATTTATGAGTTCATAGGTCATGTTCGGCAGGTGCTGGCTACACGTCAAGGACTGTGGTCACTCAAGATGGACAGTCATCCAAGCGAGGTTCAAAGAGAGGTTCAAGTGTACATTTGATGTCTGTCGTTCTGTACAACACTACCTGTACAACACTACCTGTACAACACTACCTGTACAACACTACCTGTACAACACTACCTGTACAACACTACCTGTACAACACTACCTGTACAACACTACCTGTACAACACTACCTGTACAACACTACCTGTACAACACTACCTGTACAACACTACCTGTGCAACACTACCTGTGCAACACTACCTGTGCAACACTACCTGTGCAACACTACCTGTACAACACTACCTGTACAACACTACCTGTACAACACTACCTGTGCAACACTACCTGTGCAACACTACCTGTACAACACTACCTGTACAACACTACCTGTGCAACACTACCTGTGCAACACTACCTGTGCAACACTACCTGTACAACACTACCTGTACAACACTACCTGTGCAACACTACCTGTACAACACTACCTGTACAACACTACCTGTACAACACTACCTGTACAACACTACCTGTACAACACTACCTGTACAACACTACCTGTGCAACACTACCTGTGCAACACTACCTGTACAACACTACCTGTACAACACTACCTGTACAACACTACCTGTACAACACTACCTGTGCAACACTACCTGTACAACACTACCTGTACAACACTACCTGTACAACACTACCTGTACAACACTACCTGTGCAACACTACCTGTGCAACACTACCTGTACAACACTACCTGTACAACACTACCTGTGCAACACTACCTGTGCAACACTACCTGTGCAACACTACCTGTACAACACTACCTGTACAACACTACCTGTACAACACTACCTGTACAACACTACCTGTACAACACTACCTGTACAACACTACCTGTGCAACACTACCTGTACAACACTACCTGTGCAACACTACCTGTGCAACACTACCTGTACAACACTACCTGTACAACACTACCTGTACAACACTACCTGTACAACACTACCTGTGCAACACTACCTGTGCAACACTACCTGTACAACACTACCTGTACAACACTACCTGTGCAACACTACCTGTACAACACTACCTGTACAACACTACCTGTACAACACTACCTGTGCAACACTACCTGTACAACACTACCTGTACAACACTACCTGTACAACACTACCTGTACAACACTACCTGTACAACACTACCTGTGCAACACTACCTGTACAACACTACCTGTACAACACTACCTGTGCAACACTACCTGTACAACACTACCTGTACAACACTACCTGTACAACACTACCTGTACAACACTACCTGTACAACACTACCTGTGCAACACTACCTGTACAACACTACCTGTACAACACTACCTGTACAACACTACCTGTGCAACACTACCTGTACAACACTACCTGTGCAACACTACCTGTACAACACTACCTGTGCAACACTACCTGTGCAACACTACCTGTACAACACTACCTGTACAACACTACCTGTACAACACTACCTGTACAACACTACCTGTACAACACTACCTGTACAACACTACCTGTACAACACTACCTGTACAACACTACCTGTGCAGCGCTCACCTGAAGAGAGAGTTTCTCATGGCCATGTGATCGTGTTCATCCAACTCCACCATCTCATCCTGGAAGAGTTCACAGTCGAGCCAGAACTCATACAAATGGCCCCCTGCTGTCCCGCGCAGGAACTTCACAAGGTCTTGCATTCCTTTCACCTGCACAATCAACTAATCGTCAAATATACCAACACACGTTAGGTGTATCTGATTGACCATCCTGAACGTCTAGCTCTGATACATGTGTGCTTAATGATTTCTGGTCTATTTTTGTTGCTGGACGTTTATGGATTAGCCTTAGTAGCTTTACAGGTGATATCAATGACATAGCATCACAGATAGTGTCTCAGTGATGCGGGATCTTCCAGATAATACCTCATTTATACAAGTTTCATCATATATCAATTATATATAAGTTGCCTCACAGGTAACCTATCAGTGATGTAAGTGGCCTCACAGGTAACCTATCAGTGATGTAAGTGGCCTCACAGGTAACCTATCAGTGATGCAAGTGGCCTCACAGGTAACCTATCAGTGATGCAAGTGGCCTCACAGGTAACCTATCAGTGATGCAAGTGGCCTCACAGGTAACCTATCAGTGATGCAAGTGGCCTCACAGGTAACCTATCAGTGATGTAAGTGGCCTCACAGGTAACATATCAGTGATGTAAGTGGCCTCACAGGTAACCTATCAGTGATGTAAGTGGCCTCACAGGTAACCTATCAGTGATGTAAGTGGCCTCACAGGTAACCTATCAGTTATGTAAGTGGCCTCACAGGTAACCTATCAGTGATGTAAGTGGCCTCACAGGTAACCTATCAGTGATGTAAGTGGCCTCACAGGTAACCTATCAGTGATGTAAGTGGCCTCACAGGTAACCTATCAGTGATGTAAGTGGCCTCACAGGTAACCTATCAGTGATGTAAGTGGCCTCACAGGTAACCTATCAGTGATGTAAGTGGCCTCACAGGTAACATATCAGTGATGTAAGTGGCCTCACAGGTAACCTATCAGTGATGTAAGTGGCCTCACAGGTAACCTATCAGTGATGTAAGTGGCCTCACAGGTAACCTATCAGTGATGTAAGTGGCCTCACAGGTAACCTATCAGTGATGTAAGTGGCCTCACAGGTAACCTATCAGTGATGTAAGTGGCCTCAGAGGTAACATATCAGTGATGTAAGTGGCCTCACAGGTAACATATCAGTGATGTAAGTGGCCTCACAGGTAACCTATCAGTGATGTAAGTGGCCTCAGAGGTAACCTATCAGTGATGTAAGTGGCCTCACAGGTAACATATCAGTGATGTAAGTGGCCTCACAGGTAACCTATCAGTGATGTAAGTGGCCTCAGAGGTAACCTATCAGTGATGTAAGTGGCCTCACAGGTAACCTATCAGTGATGTAAGTGGCCTCACAGGTAACATATCAGTGATGTAAGTGGCCTTACGGAGCCAAGAATCTGTTCCTTCATCTGTTGCAGACTCATCTTATGCTTGTTCTCGAGTTGTTTCATGTCTGACTCTGTCTGTTGGTCGCTGATGACATCGCTGCTGAAGGCAACGTATTGTTCCCCAGCCTCTTCCCCTTCAGCATCCTCGTCCTCCTGTGACCTGGACAGAGAGATGGGGAGATAGGGAGATAGGAAGATAGGGAGATAGGGAGATAGGGAGATAGGGAGATAGGGAGATAGGGAGATAGGGAGATAGGGAGGCAGGGAGATAGGGAGATAGGGAGATAGGGAGATAGGGAGGCAGGGAGATAGGGAGGCATGTATCGTCATCATACGTACGTAATATGAAACATAGTCAAGGATTTTGTTGATAGTGACATAACTATAAGATAAGTTGACAAATAAGTCACATTCAAACAACTGTTCATAAAACGTTTTTTAAATGTATTCAATTTGTAAGTTCACTGATTTAGGGGTCTAACATCAATAATTTCCAACAATAGTAGCAACATTATCCAACATTTCACCATTTTAGGAAATAAATGTATGGCACAACATATCTATTGATTATATTTCGGGACTGTTTTTCATGTGAATTTCCCGATTGATAATACTGCTGCAATAGCTATGACACTATTGCAGTAATATCGTATCCCAATATAGTTAAGTAGTCAGACCATCAGTGGGCTAAGGCTGGTGTGACAAAGTATACTTATGTTTTGTCTCTAGAAAATGTGTTTTATATGATAGCTGTTATGGCTTGGTAGCCATCTGTAAACTGGCTGTCAAATCCTATTTCCTCCTGTCATAATAACTACATCACATAGAACCATACTTTTGGTGTCAACATATAAGTAATGGAGGCCACAGATTTTCAGTAATTTAGTTCTGAACTTTTGTGATTTTCTCATCTGTCATTTTTAAAGATGGTGATCATCAATACAAATGTCACAGTATATCATAATATATCATAATATATCACATACAGTAGTTTTCTTTATGACATTGCAAAGCTTAGTGGATAACAATATTAAAAACTGGCTAGGTGGCCTGCAGGCCATTGGACTATGAGTTGATAGTTATAAATGAAATATGTGTGGTGAATCACAGTCACTGCCTAGTTTCTTCACTGTAATCACCCAATTGGCATTTTTTCTGGTTATTCATATGAGATGACCAGAAACACTCTAATTGGTTTGATCAGCTCCTATAATTATATTAAATATAAATGTTCACAACTTTTCTCATTTACTTCAACGGACAATTTTGCACAAAAATATGAATATGGCGTCATGTAATATATGGCAAGCATTGTACAGATCAACAAATCAGTTCTATACGTGTTAAAAACAACAAAGTTAAATTTAATTACAATGATTTATAATAAATGAAAGCATTTAAATGGCACGGTCTGGTAGTTGCTGAATGGGGAATTCCCCTTAGTTTGGGAATTTCCTAACTGATTCCTGTGGGGACAAGTTTCAAATAGCCACACCAAAATATTCAATCTGTTGTCTTTTGAAGTTACTCAAAGTATGCTTAACTTTGTTTATTTAAGTTTAGTGGGAAATACTGATGGAGTATGTACGAATTTGTGCGTGATTATTTCATGAATATCAATGAGGACCACCTAGTGTGGCATTTGAGACTCTTCCATTGATTGTAAATTATTGCAATTTAATTTAACTTTTTAATTTTGAACATGCATACAAATGATTTGTTATCTATATAATGCATACCATATATATCATATTCTTGTTTTTGCACAGAAATGTCTATTGGTGTCTATTGGTATAATCGGGAAGAAAAAAAAATTACATCCAGTAGATAGGAGCTAGTCAAACCAAATGAAGCAACGTAATATGGTCAGTGGTCAAACATGTCCAAGTTTGAAAAATTATTTAATAATTAATTAAGCGGTTGCTCCATGGCCATCAAGTCATGGTCACATATCCTCTCAATGGTATGTTCTTATATTGGTTAAAGCATTTCAGCTCCCTTTTAAAGATGGTCACCAAGCCAATCAGATGCCCCACCATAATGGCTATCATATGTTCCAGACACTTCCACAGACATATATCTTATCAAAACATTTGTCACCACGGGTGGTACCGACATCTCACCCTTGAAATAGCTGATGAAAGTGGTGCATGTTTCCCAGGAATCATAGATTTGTGGAATAAAATAGTTGTACTTGTGGAGTAAAATGCACTCATTTACCATTCGTGACACTTCATCTACCCTACCCCTGGGTCATCTACATAAAATTATATTATATTTTCTCAACATAAAAACAATTCTGACCATCTACTGTCTGGAAGTAAATTTACATCACTGCCACACTTAGTAGTGGCTCTTGGAGGTGTAGGTCACTGCAACCACAACATGCACATGACTGCACATGACTGCACATGACTGCACATGACTGCACATGACCCATTGAAAAGAGGCAAACGAACTTAGTAAAATTGCAAGTTGACTGGGGATGATATGCATTTATATTGCTATAAAGTTAGCTTATTAATACATGCACATAGCTTTTGTACTACTTTTAAAGCATGTCAGTATATTTGTATATCTTAATTATGGGTAATTTTATATTGTTATGTTTGCCCAGGTGCTTATGACTACCGGGGTATGCCTGAGTTAAACTGTATTGTGACACCAGGGGGTTTGAGACACAAACGACTGACTTGTTGCTAGCAGAATCACTGTCTGCCTCTGTTGTATGATCCACAAGGTTCAGCTTCGGAGTCGCCTTCCTCAGTCTGATGGCTGACCTCTTGTGGTAGCGACCGTGGGTAGTAGACATGTCTGAGATGAAGGCGAGGAAAAAGGTTATCAGTCTCTACTCTCAGACACCTCAAATGTCTCGGTGTTCTACCAGTCATATCTCATACAAACCTTTTGATACAATGTTCCTGAAGGTGTCAGTGGCACCGTCTAATGATTGTCAAACTAGCATTGGTGTGTTAAACTTTTCCTCCAACACACTTTGCATTTCTGGATATCGCCTAAGACCCTTTTGAGTAGAGTTTGCAATTGGAAGTTAATGATTGTCTGTAACATTACACATGTAGTGTTCTGCCACCATGCAGTGTTAAATAACCACCCACCATGCAGTGTTAAATAACCACCCACCATGCTGTGTTAAATAACCACCCACCATGCAGTGTTAAATAACCACCCACCATGCAGTGTTAAATAACCACCCGCCATGCTGTGTTAAATAACCACCCACCATGCAGTGTTAAATAACCACCCACCATGCAGTGTTAAATAACCACCCACCATGCAGTGTTAAATAACCACCCACCATGCAGTGTTAAATAACCACCCACCATGCAGTGTTAAATAACCACCCACCATGCAGTGTTAAACAACCACCCACCATGCAATGTTAAATAACCACCCACCATGCAGTGTTAAATAACCACCCACCATGCAGTGTTAAATAACCACCCGCCATGCTGTGTTAAATAACCACCCACCATGCAGTGTTAAATAACCACCCACCATGCAGTGTTAAATAACCACCCACCATGCAGTGTTAAATAACCACCCACCATGCAGTGTTAAATAACCACCCACCATGCAGTGTTAAATAACCACCCGCCATGCAGTGTTAAATAACCACCCACCATGCAGTGTTAAATAACCACCCACCATGCAGTGTTAAATAACCACCCGCCATGCTGTGTTAAATAACCACCCACCATGCAGTGTTAAATAACCACCCACCATGCAGTGTTAAATAACCACCCACCATGCAGTGTTAAATAACCACCCGCCATGCAGTGTTAAATAACCACCCACCATGCAGTGTTAAATAACCACCCACCATGCAGTGTTAAATAACCACCCACCATGCAGTGTTAAATAACCACCCACCATGCAGTGTTAAATAACCACCCACCATGCAGTGTTAAATAACCACCCACCATGCAGTGTTAAATAACCACCCGCCATGCTGTGTTAAATAACCACCCACCATGCAGTGTTAAATAACCACCCATCATGCAGTGTTAAATAACCACCCACCTTGCAGTGTTAAATAACCACCCACCATGCAGTGTTAAATAACCACCCACCATGCAGTATTAAATAACCACCCACCATGCAATGTTAAATAACCACCCATCATGCAGTGTTAAATAACCACCCACCATGCAGTGTTAAATAACCACCCACCATGCAGTGTTAAATAACCACCCACCATGCAGTGTTAAATAACCACCCACCATGCAGTGTTAAATAACCACCCACCATGCAGTGTTAAATAACCACCCACCATGCAGTGTTAAATAACCACCCGCCATGCTGTGTTAAATAACCACCCGCCATGCAGTGTTAAATAACCACCCATCATGCAGTGTTAAATAACCACCCACCTTGCAGTGTTAAATAACCACCCACCATGCAGTGTTAAATAACCACCCACCATGCAGTATTAAATAACCACCCACCATGCAATGTTAAATAACCACCCATCATGCAGTGTTAAATAACCACCCACCATGCAGTGTTAAATAACCACCCACCATGCAGTGTTAAATAACCACCCACCATGCAGTGTTAAATAACCACCCACCATGCAGTGTTAAATAACCACCCACCATGCAGTGTTAAATAACCACCCAACATGCAGTGTTAAATAACCACCCACCATGCAGTGTTAAATAACCACCCACCATGCTGTGTTAAATAACCACCCACCATGCAGTGTTAAATAACCACCCACCATGCAGTGTTAAATAACCACCCACCATGCTGTGTTAAATAACCACCCACCATGCAGTTTTAAATAACCACCCACCATGCAGTGTTAAATAACCACCCACCATGCTGTGTTAAATAACCACCCACCATGCAGTGTTAAATAACCACCCACCATGCAGTGTTAAATAACCACCCACCATGCAGTATTAAATAACCACCCACCATGCAGTGTTAAATAACCACCCACCATGCAGTGTTAAATAACCACCCACCATGCTGTGTTAAATAACCACCCACCATGCTGTGCTAAATAACCACCCACCATGCAGTGTTAAATAACCACCCACCATGCAGTGTTAAATAACCACCCACCATGCAGTGTTAAATAACCATCCACCATGCAGTGTTAAATAACCACCCACCATGCAGTGTTAAATAACCACCCACCATGCAGTGTTAAATAACCACCCACCATGCTGTGTTAAATAACCACCCACCATGCAGTATTAAATAACCACCCACCATGCAGTGTTAAATAACCACACACCATGCAGTGTTAAATAACCACCCACCATGCAGTGTTAAATAACCACCCAACATGCAGTGTTAAATAACCACCCATCATGCAGTGTTAAATAACCACCCACCATGCAGTGTTAAATAACCACCAACCACACAGTGTTAAATAACCACCCACCACGCACTGTTAAATAACCACCTACCATGCAGTGTTAAATAACCACCCACCACGCAGTGTTAAATAACCACCCACCATGCAGTGTTAAATAACCACCCATCATGCAGTGTTAAATAACCACACACCATGCAGTGTTAAATAACCACCCACCACGCACTGTTAAATAACCACCCATCATGCAGTGTTAAATAACCACCCACCATGCTGTGTTAAATAACCACCCACCATGCAGTGTTAAATAACCATCCACCATGCAGTGTTAAATAACCATCCACCATGCAGTGTTAAATAACCACACACCATGCAGTGTTAAATAACCACCCACCATGCAGTGTTAAATAACCACCCAACATGCAGTGTTAAATAACCACCCAACATGCAGTGTTAAATAACCACCCACCATGCAGTGTTAAATAACCACCAACCACACAGTGTTAAATAACCACCCACCACGCACTGTTAAATAACCACCTACCATGCAGTGTTAAATAACCACCCACCACGCAGTGTTAAATAACCACCCACCACGCAGTGTTAAATAACCACCCACCATGCAGTGTTAAATAACCACCCACCATGCAGTGTTAAATAACCACCCACCATGCAGTGTTAAATAACCACCCACCATGCAGTGTTAAATAACCACCCACATGCAGTGTTAAATAACCACCACCATGCAGTGTTAAATAACCACCCACCATGCTGTTAAATACCACCCCATGCAGTGTTAAATAACCACCCCCATGCAGTGTTAAATAACCACCCACCATGCAGTGTTTAACACACCTGCATGTTAAATAACCACCACCTGCGTGTTAAATAACCACCCCATGCAGTGTTAAATAACCACCCACCATGCAGTGTTAAATAACCACCCACATGCAGTGTTAAACACCCCCATTCAGTGTTAAATAACCACCACTATGCAGTGTTAAATAACCCCAATCATTTATTATGGTGTGTGTAAGTGACAGCATGCATGTCAGTGTGAGTTTACATAAGTACCTTTACATGCAGTGTAAATAACCACACCAGGTACAGTGTTATTACCTGTTGTATCCCACATGCAGTGAAACTTTAAGTCCATGCTGTGTTAAATAACCCCCTCACATGCTGGTTAAATACACTCGACGGTGTTAAATAACCTGCACAATGCAGGTGAATTTAGTTATGGTGGTTAAATGCCTCACATGCAGGTGACATTTAGTTATGGTGGTATACCACTTGCTGCACATGCAGTGCTTTAAACCCCCATGGTGTTAAATAACCATCCCCTGCAGTGTTAAATGACACCAGCATGCGGTGTTAAATAACCTGCCATCATGCATTTAATACATGGTGGGGTTTAATAGCCACCCACCCTGCAGGTTTAATAACCAGTTATGTGTGTTAAATAACCACCCACCATGCAGTGTTAAATAACCACCCCATGCTGTGTTAAATAACCACGCCACCATGACATTTGTTAAATAACCACCCACCATGCAGTGTTAAATAACCCCCACTGCAGTGTTAAATAACCACCCCCATGCAGTGTTAAATAACCACCCACCATGCAGTGTTAAATAACCACCCATCATGCAGTGTTAAATAACCACCCACCATGCAGTGTTAAATAACCACCCGCCATGCAGTGTTTAATAACCACCCGCCATTCAGCTGCGAACATTTTTTACATATGCAACTATCACAGAAAACATATGCAGCCATTGTGAATTTCTTCCTTCAATTTTTTTGGTGTGGGTGTATAGTGTACAGCATGTAGTGTCAGTATGAGTATTTTACTAAGTATTTTAAATGCAAAGTAAATATTTCCACAAAGGTTTACTTGGTGTTTTACCTGTTGTTTCCCCTGTCGAGTCTTTGAAGTCCTGCGTTGGGTCAAAGCTGACCTCCTCCTTCATCTTGACTGGGATCTTGGACGGTTTACCATCATACCTGCACATACAGGTGACATTTAGTTATGGTGGTGTAGATGCCTGCACATGCAGGTGACATTTAGTTATGGTGGTGTAGTTGGCTGCACATGCAGGTGACATTTAGTTATGGTGGTGTAGATGGCTGCACATGCAGGTGACATTTAGTTATGGTGGTGTAGATGCCTGCACATGCAGGTGACATTTAGTTATGGTGGTGTAGTTGGCTGCACATGCAGGTGACATTTAGTTATGGTGGTGTAGATGGCTGCACATGCAGGTGACATTTAGTTATGGTGGTGTAGATGCCTGCACATGCAGGTGACATTTAGTTATGGTGGTGTAGTTGGCTGCACATGCAGGTGACATTTAGTTATGGTGGTGTAGATGCCTGCACATGCAGGTGACATTTAGTTATGGTGGTGTAGATGCCTGCACATGCAGGTGACATTTAGTTATGGTGGTGTAGATGCCTGCACATGCAGGTGACATTTAGTTATGGTGGTGTAGATGCCTGCACATGCAGGTGACATTTAGTTATGGTGGTGTAGATGCCTGCACATGCAGGTGACATTTAGTTATGGTGGTGTAGTTGGCTGCACATGCAGGTGACATTTAGTTATGGTGGTGTAGATGGCTGCACATGCAGGTGACATTTAGTTATGGTGGTGTAGATGCCTGCACATGCAGGTGACATTTAGATATGGTGGTGTAGATGCCTGCACATGCAGGTGACATTTAGTTATGGTGGTGTAGTTGGCTGCACATGCAGGTGACATTTAGTTATGGTGGTGTAGATGCCTGCACATGCAGGTGACATTTAGTTATGGTGGTGTAGATGCCTGCACATGCAGGTGACATTTAGTTATGGTGGTGTAGTTGGCTGCACATGCAGGTGACATTTAGTTATGGTGGTGTAGATGGCTGCACATGCAGGTGACATTTAGTTATGGTGGTGTAGATGCCTGCACATGCAGGTGACATTTAGTTATGGTGGTGCAGATGGCTGTACATGTAGGTGACATTTAGTTATGGTGGTATAGATGCCTGCACATGCAGGTGACATTTAGTTATGGTGGCGTAGATGCTGTACATGCAGGTGACATTTAGTTATGGTAGTGTAGATGCCTGCACATAATGTCTTTCGACACTTCAGGAGTTTTTTTGAAAATCAGTGGCATAAGTTCATTGGAACGTGACATGCAAACACTATTGACCAGGTATTCAGCAATATGTTTGGATCTGGAAGGTCTAGATAGCCACACTTGATATCAATTCAGCCGCGAATTGTCATTCATTCCAGAAATGCCTGTCCTATCTGTTTTATGCTTTGATGTCATTTTGGATGAGAAATTTAACATGGCCACTCATCCATGACGATCATCGACTGCAGGAATATGATCAGCCATAACTTGGGAACTGTTAATATTAAACTTACAATGCAAGTTTCAAACAAAATTCTAGTATTGATTGGTACCAAATAAATCTGGGGGTAAGTGACAAGGAAGCTGTTTTAATAAAAACTGTTCATCATTATGTTTAATGAACACTGTATTGGAGAAAACAATGGTACAACTTACTTTTACTTGTTCCACTGACATTAATGAAAAGAAAAGACACCACAGAAGATCAGGTAGAACAAGGGCTGCAACCGATGATAACAACAGGGAAAAGAAGACGGGGTGTAAGGAAGACGGTACAGACAGAATTAGGGTGGGCCAAATTAACCCTGACACAAACCTGATTTCTTTCTTCTTGCCCCTGGGTGGGGTGGCGGGGTGTGCAATATGTTTGTTGCTACCCTCACTTGATTCCTTTGATGGGTCCGTCTTTGTCTTACTACTGAGGCTTTGACTTGACCCTCCTGCATAAGACATGAAGCAGCATTCACACGTACGAACATAGACAAACATTACTGGCTTTGAACTGTGAATCTGTTTAGCTATTTATTCAATTGATCTATTTTATACTAATTTAATGAGTTGTTATTTTTAGTCATGTTGTATGTTCCATTTATAATAATATAGTTTGCTAAATATTTTTATTTTTATGCTTTAATTTATCTAAATGTATATATTCATATTAGAGAACATTAACAGTTTTACTATCCGACATTTTTATCATTTTAATTTTACTAGACATTCTAATTAGTAACACTTTCATATATTGTTATGCTTTCATAAATAGTTTTACTAATATACATTAATGAATTTGTTATCAACCATAATGTTCTTATTGTACAACTCAGCCGCTTTGGCTGCCAGGGAAGTGAATAAACGTTTTTATATGTAGGGTTGTCCTGATCACTTCTAAATGTATGACTTCACGTCTACTCCTTTCAAAGCATATTTCTTCATAATTGTATATCATACCATGTGACTTATTATTAAGTAGTTAGTTACTTGACTTGTTTTGTTTTTTCATGTTGTGTGTTTTGAAATGAATTGATTGAAATTTATTAATTAACCGATTTTGTTGATGAATTGGTGGTTCATATTTCTGATTAGTAAATCAATTATTATCTTGGGTGATTGATGAACATTTTCATTGTGCAAAAACAATCTTTGAATATATTATGCATCATGATTGAATGGACCAAACCTGCTTTGGTTTTCTAATAATGGCACCACCAAAAGTGTCACATTACACAATGTTAAGAAATTTCACAACATGATATAGTTTGGTCAAATATTCTGTATGAATCGATTGTCAATTGATGGGTTACATTAGGAATAAAACTGTCAAACACAAATTAATTATAAAATCAATCATCAATCCAAAGATCTTCTATGAAATTCAAACTAATTCCAAACACTAGCATTATCATAAATAATAATATATTTTATTTCATATAGCACTACATCCAATACAAAAAAATTTGATGTAATTTTTTATATAAAATCTCTAATTTAACCCACCATTTGAGGTTATTTTGTTTCATCTCTATCAACTCTATTACTGCAGACTGTGTATTGTATTTGCAGCCATGACTAAAATTATAATAATTGTGAAGCAGAACTCTTAAAGAGAATGCTATAGTTGGGGTATGGTTCAAAAAGGGTTATTACATGTACCCAGACAACTTTAATTGTAAGATCTCTGGATTGTCAAAAAGACTCTACATCAACCATAATGCAAAAACGTGTGCGATTTTCAGTCAAATCATATCAAAGATTCAATATTTAATCCTGCGGTGCCCTTTGATTAAGTGTTTGCCTTTATACAAATGCACACTTAAATCAACTATTTAACAACAGATAAGATAAGGATGCAAGTACCTAGTCCTATCTTGGCCGGAAGGCTAAATGCGCGACTTCCTGGTCGCTGGTACCGATAGAGTGCAGATCGGCGGATGTCTCCCCATGGTAGGTTGAACTCATCAAAATCAGGCGTCATTGGCACTGTTGTCGACGGTGTTGCTCAGACTCGAGATGTAGCTCTCCGTCTGTCTGCTGTACCCCCTAAGCTGCCGACTACTGCTACAGCGGGCAGAGCCGCGGTCATCCAGGGGGCGCAGCAGCAGCTTGCATAACTTCAGCTCACGGAAGAGTCGCGTCCTGCAGAGGAAATTGTCCAGGTATTCACTGGTAATTATGTCGTAAGAAATTATTTTATTTTGGAGCAAAATGTGTAGACACGTACAACGTTTCGACCTGTCACCTCCAGGTGTTGGTCACGTACTGGTGTCACGTGTGTTCGCTCAGGTTTCGGCGGGATAATTTGGTTGTAGATGGCTGCCTGGTGGTATCCCTGGTCTCTGGTTGGCATGGTCAAGATAAGATCATAGAACAAAGATAGGTATTCCCCTACCAAGTTATATGACAGGTGAACAGAGGACCACAATCCACACTGACCCACAGGGATACTAGAGGTAACACCAGGGGAGGTGGAAGCAGCACTTCAATTTAAAGATAATTTTTCCTGTTATCCACATCAGAAGACCAGAAATACAGCCAAATTGTGTGACTGCAGCAACAAGACGGGTCATTAGTGGTTTTTATTCAAGATGGAGTTATTTACTTCCAAACCACTCAGCCAGCCAAGTGATCAGAATGTAATTGATATCAATAAAATGTGTGATATTTCATTATAGCTGTTCAGAATATTAACTTTACATATTTGTCACCTACAGACAATATACCAGTCACACCAGTTTTAAGATAATTAAATAAGCATCAAAATAACCTCAACTTGCATTTACAGAAAATCAATAGATACAGTGAAAATACAGTTTAATTGATGGAATACCAATTAGCTGCCGTGCTTTCCAGTCACACCAACTGGCCTTCAGTGCATGGCAGTGGGCACACACAATAGTCATGGTTAGCCTCCAGAGATGCAGTCAAACCAGGCTGTCCCAAGTAAACAAGTATTCTTTCCAAAGCCTTAAAAAGGGGGTCAATCAAATTTACATTTCTTGTGCACAGTGACACTACCCTAAGAAACATCTGTGCAAAATTAGAAAAACAGATCTTCAACAGTTTCTGAGATCTGAGAGCTAATAGTAAATAAATGTAAGTGTTTATTGATTTATATAGCACCATATTTATACAGTAATATTCTATGGTGCTGCACAATATATGAATCAATATAAACATTCAACACAATAGACATGTATTGATATCATATAAAATATGTGGGTGGGTGTGTGAGTGAGTGAGTGAGTGAGTGAGTGAGTGAGTGAGTAGTAGTGAGTGAGTGAGTGAGTGAGTGAGTGAGTGAGGGAGTGTATAACTAGGTAATGGTTTGTACTTATACTCACCTAATCTAATCACAAAGAGTTAACTTAGCTCTTATAAATACAGCAATTCATCTGACTTATGTCAACAAACCAGCCATGATTCCGAGTGTTAAATATATCTGGTAGTGTTGTCAAACATAAAACAATTCTAATAAGGTGTCAAGATGATTTCAAAAACTCAACTTTATGGGTAAGCTAACAAATCAATGTTGAGTGATTGTAAAAGTGTTAGCTATGGTAGGAAATCATCTTCCGGAATGGTTACATTTTATTTTTTATTCATTTTCCTTTTTAATGAAAAAACCTTCTTTTTGTATCTGGATCTGGATGTCAGGGCAAAACGTGAAGAATTCCATTTTTATTTCGCCCCATGAAGAAGCCAACATTTACTCAATAACATGTTGAGCTAGTTCAATATTTTATTTAAACCCAAACCCATTAAATCTCTGTCAAACGAGTTTAAAAAATGGTGCAGACATAAGAGTGCTTGCTTCCAAAACACTGTGTATCTTATGAGAATGTCCAGCCCTCAGAACGTGCCAATGTCTCACCCAACTTACTTGAGGAAGAATGGTAGACGCTCCTCCCGTGCCCATTCCAGCATGGCTTCCCTCTCCTCGTCCGTCGCCCCATAAGGTGGAGTGGAGGGACAGGACACCTCGCTGCAGGAGAGGGTGTGGTTGATCCCTTCCACCTCCAGGAAGGTGCTGGTGAGACGGTTGTACCACAGAGCCTGAGGGAACACCTGCAGGGGAAACAAACAGAGTGGGCAAAGTTATAGCTCAGAGCCTGCGGGAACACCTGCAGGGGAAACAAACAGAGTGGGCAAAGTTATAGCTCAGAGCCTGAGGGAACACCTGCAGGGGAAACAAACAGAGTGGGCAAAGTTATAGCTCAGAGCCTGAGGGAACACCTGCAGGGGAAACAAACAGAGTGGGCAAAGTTATAGCTCAGAGCCTGCGGGAACACCTGAAGGGGAAACAAACAGAGTGGGCAAAGTTATAGCTCAGAGCCTGAGGGAACACCTGCAGGGGAAACAAACAGAGTGGGCAAAGTTATAGCTCAGAGCCTGCGGGAACACCTGCAGGGGAAACAAACAGAGTGGGCAAAGTTATAGCTCAGAGCCTGCGGGAACACCTGCAGGGGAAACAAACAGAGTGGGCAAAGTTATAGCTCAGAGCCTGCGGGAACACCTGCAGGGGAAACAAACAGAGTGGGCAAAGTTATAGCTCAGAGCCTGCGGGAACACCTGCAGGGGAAACAAACAGAGTGGGCAAAGTTATAGCTCAGAGCCTGCGGGAACACCTGCAGGGGAAACAAACAGAGTGGGCAAAGTTATAGCTCAGAGCCTGCGGGAACACCTGCAGGGGAAACAAACAGAGTGGGCAAAGTTATAGCTCAGAGCCTGCGGGAACACCTGCAGGGGAAACAAACAGAGTGGGCAAAGTTATAGCTCAGAGCCTGAGGGAACACCTGCAGGGGAAACAAACAGAGTGGGCAAACTTATAGCTCAGAGCCTGTGGGAACACCTGCAGAGGAAACAAACAGAGTGGGCAAACTTATAGCTCAGAGCCTGTGGGAACACCTGCAGGGGAAACAAACAGAGTGGGCAAACTTATAGCTCAGAGCCTGAGGGAACACCTGCAGAGGAAACAAACAGAGTGGGCAAATTTATAGCTCAGAGCCTGTGGGAACACCTGCAGAGGAAACAAACAGAGTGGGCAAACTTATAGCTCAGAGCCTGTGGGAACACCTGCAGAGGAAACAAACAGAGTGGGCAAAGTTATAGCTCAGAGCCTGTGGGAACACCTGCAGGGGAAACAAACAGAGTGGGCAAAGTTATAGCTCAGAGCCTGCGGGAACACCTGCAGGGGAAACAAACAGAGTGGGCAAAGTTATAGCTCAGAGCCTGTGGGAACACCTGCAGGGGAAACAAACAGAGTGGGCAAAGTTATAGCTCAGAGCCTGAGGGAACACCTGCAGGGGAAACAAACAGAGTGGGCAAAGTTATAGCTCAGAGCCTGTGGGAACACCTGCAGGGAAACAAACAGAGTGGGCAAAGTTATAGCTCAGAGCCTGAGGGAACACCTGCAGGGGAAACAAACAGAGTGGGCAAACTTATAGCTCAGAGCCTGTGGGAACACCTGCAGAGGAAACAAACAGAGTGGGCAAACTTATAGCTCAGAGCCTGTGGGAACACCTGCAGGGGAAACAAACAGAGTGGGCAAACTTATAGCTTAGCCTCGGTTACCCAGGCTCCATGAGGTGGCAGCACTTTTAAACCCCTCCACTTCGCCTGGCGAATTAATGGGCTGCAGTTATAACTGCCAGGGCAGCCTTACCACAGATTAGGGTAGAGACACTGATTGGCTCACAGGTCGAATTTGAAATAACAAATTAAATAACGATATTTTCAGGCCACTTTTCAGTTGTATTTTTCTATTATTAGCCGTTTGTTTTACTTCGCCCTTTCAATTTTAACATAATTGTAAACGGCGGCGATAATCTTCCGAACAAGTGTCTCTTATCACGATATTACAGTCGACAACAAGTATGACACTTGTTCCCAGTGGACTGATTAAGTAGGGAATGGAATAGTATAGAAACGTCACGCCGTTTCAGAAACGCAGGTGTCTAACAGCATGTAAACATCGCTACAACCCGCGCTGATAGATGTGCAGCCACAAGCGGGCTAGCCTACAGACATGTAGCATATCTCGCGGCAGCTTTCTTGGGTTTTCTCCGGTGCCATCCCCGGAGATGGTCCAAGACTGTGACCGTTAGTCCATGTTGGAAGATATTCTCAACCGTATTTGCGAACAGCGGATATTACCAACGCGCTATTAGCGACGGTTCAATCGTCGTTGATAGCGCAAATAATCGGCCCTGTTGTGTTCCCAGAGGCCCAATTTCGACCTGGGCGGTTGAAGGAACTGTGCGGACAATAGTCCCGCCAGTTGGATTCCCAAAAGAGAATCTGAGCACATACCCAGCAGTCCATGTCATAGGACTTGCGCCGGCGGGCCTGGCCCAAGCGGAAAACCGGTGACATTCCTCCGGATTGAATGGAGACGAGACTGGAGCCCTGAGGGCCGGAGCTTGAAGGGCCGAAGCCGGAGACCCGGCCGGTTCTCCTGAGAGCCGGAGGTTGCCCCGTTCGGCGCAGGTCACCGATCGAACTGAAGAGCCAATCTGAAACCGCCGCACGCGGATTTAGTAGCTGCAGCCTTAACCCTAACCGGGGGGTGATCATAACCTGGTGCCCGTCACGTTCCAACAATTGCGTTTCTCAACCTAGTCGAGGTCGCCCGAGGTCACTAGTACCCACGCCGTACACCGGCAGCAGCTGCCGGTTCTGCCCAGCAGCGTGACACCGACAACAATGTTTTCTTGCCATTCTCCTATTCTGGCACTCACGCGGTATTTAATGATCAGCTTGAGTATTCCTGTTCAGAAGATGCCTCGAGTTCTGTACACTAATCCAGCTCCACAATCAGTTGCCGTACAACCGGACGAACAGTCTGACACGATTCACATTCAGAATGGGTCATCCTGGCCCACACGTTTCTCTCTGATGAATTACCGGTGACTGACAGTCTTGTCCCTCGCACAGTGCCACATCTGTCAACACTGACACAAGCTGATTATATCATCATGGTCACTCCACCAGCCTGGTTTTCCTTTTTTTGAGGCAATGATCAATTACTGTCATAAAATTTAGAAAAAACCCTCCGGTGGGAAAATCATACCAATTTGCTTCAGTACTTCGTTCCAGAGGCCCTGCGCTCTCTGTTACAGCTTTCTTCTAAAGGTTTTCTGTTTTCACAGGACTCCCCTAATAAGGGCTTCAACAAGATTCCTCGGTCGCAGCTGGGGGTAGAACATGACTCAGCAGTGTCAGCACGGAGCAGAGCTATTTCCGTGACCTCGCAGCCATGACATGTGACAGCTGTGTATCTCCTCCTTCCAGGATTGGACAGGAACCGCCCTCAATCGGTCCATGCATGGACTAATTGATCACGTGGGCATCGGAAACGTGTCCACAGAACACCTATTGGAGCAGCTGAAGGCAACATTACAGTTGTCGCAGTCAGTGGCAACTGCTTGGTCCGATGGCGTTACCTTGGATTGCGCTATCGCCTACAACATCTTGCTACATCAACGGGACCAAGCTCTATGAGGAGTCTTCCCTAGTGTCACAAGATGAATGGGAGCGCCTTCGCACTGCTCCATTTGGGGCTTCGTCACTGTTCGAAGATCGAAGCAAGCTACAGTTGTGGGACAAGGTGGCCAGTCGGCAGCGAGACAATGTCCTATACAGGGGCTCGGCACCTTTAGCCGTCGGTAAACACGTGCTGCTCCACATCGATCAGCACCGGCTACATCCGTGCCACGACGGCATGCTTCTATGCCGCTGTCATCCTCACGTCCACATCCCTTTCTGGCCAGTAGGGGACGTAGTTCAGGAAGTCACTTTCACCAACCAGGAGAACGACGACACAGGTCGTGACTACCTGTGTCCCAGAACTCAGGCACTGGTCAACCCAACTGTTGCACGACCTTTGACCCTCGACCCTCTACACAAACCATGACAAGTGGTCTTGTTACCTCTTTTGTTTACAAGAAAGGTGGGAGCTCGATTGTACCTGTTCTATGATGTCTGGAGACGAAGGAGATGCAGCAAGTGGATGTCCGATTTCTGGAAGTCGGTTTCCGTCTTCAATTCCGAGTGCCCCCTATGACTGTTGACTCATCTGCATTTGTAGACAAGGGTTCTATCGTGAAGCGCACAGTCCTCCAATCTTTGATACAGTCCATGCAACAAAACTACGTTGTAGAGGTAGTCCGCGACCGGGTTTTACTGTCACCTCTTCCTTGTCCCGAAGAAGTCAGGAAGATGGAGACCAGTCATCGACCTCTCATTTCTCAATTTCTTCCACTGATTCGCTCATTCCTGCTCAGCAAGGGGGATATGCTCATACATGGCAGATCCAGCTCGGTCTCTTTGCGTCCACAGAGAAAATGGTTCCTCTGGGATGGCTGCACTCTCGACATTGGGATTTCAATGCTTTAACCAGCAACTTGTGGATATCTCTTTTCCCCACGGCGGAGGAGGATGTCCAATGGTGGACGTCAGCACACAATGTTCTTAGGGTAGCACCAGTTACCCCGACAGAACCAGACACTCAGTTGTTCACGGATGCTTTGAACATCGGCTGGGGACCACATTCGAATGCATTGACAGCGTCCGGTGTATGGACAACAACCAAGAAAACACTTCACATCAACATGCTCGATTTGGAAGCCATACACAGAGCCATGCTCCACTGGCTGTGGAAGCTTATGGGTCTGACAGTCCTGGTTGCATCAGTGGAACACGGGCAATACAGCTGTACAGACGGACCAAGAGGCTACTCCTCATGTGTCAGGACAACCAGATAGTGTTCCGGGCACGACACATCTCCGGGAGATCCTCATTGCCACACACTGGCCCCTGGTGATGTGCTTCCCACTACTCTTAGGAATATTGGTTCAATCTCCACTCCAGATACCCAACAATTCTCGGTTACTATGAACAGCTACCTGGTTGATCCTACCAGTAGTTATATGCTTGTCTCAAAGATTAAGCCATGCATATCTAAGTACATACGTCGACACCCAACCTCGAGGTCTCATCCATCACAATCTGTCCAATCCCCAGCTAGATGCGTCAAGAGTATCCGGCATGCTCTCTGCATCAGAGGCTTTTCGGTCGACGTTGCCTCCCATGTCAGTAGATCCCAATGAGAGTTCTGGTAATCTACAAGTCCAAGTGGAGGATCTTCTCTTCTTGGTGTAACATACAACACATTATCCACTCTCTGCTACTGATGAGAGTATACTGTCGGATTTTCTCCTCCACCTTCACACGGAGAAACATTTGGCCATCTTGACCATTGCAGGCTATCAGATGGCAATTGCCAGCACTCTTCGTGCCACTTTCTGCATGGAAGTAGGACAGAATCCTGCACTGAAGTCGCTACTTTGAAATATCGAAATGGAACAGGGGCAACATCAACATTATAACATTATATTTCCAGCGTGGAATCTTGCCTTAGTTTTGTCAGCATTGACAAAACCACCTTTCGAACCGCTAGACCAAACATCGGATCAGCTGCTTACATGGAAGACAGTTTTACTCATCGCGTTTGCTTTCTGCAAATGTCGGGGTAAAATCCATGCTTTCGGACGTGCCCGACTATAACAGACCGCAGGCTGGACACAGGTGACTCTCCGAGTAGGCCTGTCATTCATATCAAGACGCAAGTGTTGAGCAAAAGCCCGAAGTGCGTACTTCCATGCATTATTCCAGCACTTGACCGTCATTTGAGCAATGGCATGGCTGAAGATCGACTCCTGTGTCCAATCCGGGCACTAAGATTCTACCTAGAAATGTCTATGCCATGGGGGGAGCACTAGCGCCTCCTCTTTGTGTTGTTCGAACCAGGGCATAAATAAGACATTATACCATCCACAATATCTGGGTGGATCCGAAAAACGATTCTGGGGTGCTACACAAATCCCCTACACCTTTCCTCGAGTCCCACAAGCTTAAGACACACCAGGTACGATCCATGGCTGCATCGCTCGCATTCCACAGACAGGCCTCCATGGAACAAATTCTGCGAGCTGATACATGGCGCTGTCTTAACACTTTCACCGACTTTATCTGAAGGACCTATCTCTCTATTCCACTGATCTCATTCAACTAGGACCGGTAGTGGCTGCAGAATCAATTCTGCACCCAACAGAAAATCACTACAGGTAACACTGTCTATATCCCACCATCCATTCACCTAGATTCTGTACCTTGTGAAGCGACGGAGCCAGGCTAAGTCTATGTTAGGTAATAAATTCTATATTTTTTGAATTAAAATATATATTTATAAGTAACATACTTAACTGGCTCCGTTGCTTCACCATCACCCTCCCTCCTTCCCCACTATAGGGAGATTACCTATCACAGTATGAGCGTTTTTGCCAAGTGCGAAGAGAAGAGACTCAGTGATTGGATGGGGTGGTGGGAGCTGTAAGGATAGGTAATTTTTTCATTTTATTAATTATGACAAGCAACTTGGGCACGGCCAAATCTATTGCCTCTTGTGAAGCGACGGAGCCAGGTAAGTATGTTACTTATAAATACATATTTTAATTCTAAAAAATTTCATCAATATTAGCTATATTGAAAGGCACAACAGTGTCTTTCAATGGTAATTTCAGTTATGTTGTGTGCATGCAGAGCTGTGCAATGAAGATACCCTCAGACATGTCTATGCAAAAATAGAGGAACAGCTACAGAACAGGAGACAACTTCAAATGTACCCGTTTTTAGGCCCTAAAGGACCCTAGGAGGCTTTGAAATGTGTTAATCAAATTTACATTTTGTGTGCATAGTTACAGTTTCGAAAAATTAATTTCCAACAGTTTCTGATATCTGAGCACAGCACACACAGAATGATGCCATAATTCCACTCCACTTTTGTCCTAAAGGACTAAAAACTGATTTATGTACAAAAGTCAATTTTTTTAAACCCTCCAATTTTCATATAAATCTCCAGCATTGGTGTTTCTGAAACTTAACAGGTCTAATATTTATTTCATTTAATTTGTAGTATCCTTCAGCTTTACATAACATTAAGCATTATATATAGATTTCTGAAAGAATGATACCTATCACGCAATCAGAGAGCATAAAACAGTACTGTGTTTGGCATAGGTGTGACTATGTATACACATAAATATTACTTAGCTTTGTTACATTTGTAACAATATAAAATACAAACAAAAAACACCACATCTGGAACAACAGAAATGACTCAATTGGATTCTGATCCATGTTTCCATGAAACCCTCTCTTAACCCTGCATACTACAGTTTTATTAGGATTGTTGTGGTCCAATTTCTCTAGGTTCCTATAGTTAGTTAGTTTGTCCAATGTTTTCTTGATGGAATACGACATAAGTGAGACAGGTGCTGGGTGAGTTACTCACCGGCAGAGCAAGAAATGCATTGAAATAATCCAGGAAGAGATCATCATAAGTTAGCAGGTCCTCCAGGTTATCTTCGGTGATGTCTACGCCTGCAAGAAACCAAGAGGAAATGAAAACATTATAAATTAACAGACTCTCTAAATTATCTTCGGTGTTGACCATGCCTGCAACAAACTAATTAATGGATCATCATAATTTATTTTATACTACACATCGATACATCGATACTCTATGTTTTATTCTGTGATTTCAACTCCACAAAGAAACAGAATTATAAGTCAACAGTTCTTCAGCTAAAAGTTATTTTCTATGATGTCAATGGCTGTAAGAACCCAAGGACGGAATCACTGTAGACCAATAAATCCTACTGGTTATCCTAAACAACTGTTCCTGTAGGAATTCCATGACATTGAAGATGTCAAATCAAAACAATCATAGCTTTATGCAGAGATCCGTCCACCCATCATTTGGACGGGTAAAACCTGTTTTGGACGGGTAGTAATATGGGTGGACAGGTAAAGTCTACAAAAATCATATATATATATATATATATATATATATTGTCAATTATGCCTTATGTGCCTCAGAAATTAGTGTAAATGGTGTCACATGAATGTTTTTAGTCAATTTCAGGTAATAAAAACACATTTAAAGTTTGTAAACTGGCTTAACAGTTGACATCCATGTGTCCACCATAACATGTGTGACTGGCCAAAAAAATTCCTGCATAAACAAATGTCCCCGATAACAAATGTAGCATCATGCCAGTACATGTCCATGACAGTAAGTTCGCAAGTAGATTGAACGTACCAGATCACAAACATGACATTC
Organism: Ridgeia piscesae; assembly: GCA_025642075.2. Taxonomy (NCBI): domain Eukaryota; kingdom Metazoa; phylum Annelida; class Polychaeta; order Sabellida; family Siboglinidae; genus Ridgeia; species Ridgeia piscesae. Next base: position 234,319 of record JAODUO010000153.1, read on the forward strand.
CCCAGAGCATTAACTGACACTAGCAATGTCAGGCAATATTGGGATGGCAATGTATAATTATGTACATATAATCAAATGTTAGTCTACCTAGAACTGACATAGTGATAGTGTCAAACAGTAAGAATCACTCCTGTTGAAGGATGGAAAACCCTATTTACAAACATGTGCCACATTGGGTATACACCTGTGTGTTGAGCCTGAACAAACACAATACTGGGAACACATCAGCATGGAAAAGTACAATGAAAATTTATCAAATCAGTACTTATTACAGTGTACTGTGAACACCAGCAGATTACACATGCAGACCTGTCTGAGCAAAGCCTAGAGAAGTCTGTTCTAAAATAGTGGAGCCCTGTTTAAACATGAAGGAATAAAGGTGAAAGCTAGTCTGAGTAACTGGAAGACGCTTGATTACTGGTGTTGTGTGGGAAAGAAACGCTGTTATAGAATACCAAAGTACAGTTGAGATCATTTCTGTCATTGCTGGATCTATAAGTTGCAGTTTGCTGACACGATAATCAACTGTATGCCTAATGACCTCTGTTAAGCCATACCTACAAAAAGAATACAATACATATAAAATGGTTCTGGACCAGGCTTTCGTTCACTGCAGGCAGGCAAAGTGACGCGTTGCTTATAATTATACAGACAGTCATTAAATGGAGCACATGTTATCGGTGGTATCTGCATTCATATCATGCAAATTTGTCTTGTACGCCTGATCCAGGCAATAACAGCGTTAGCATTCAGCCTCAGGCACAACCAACACCAAGAAATACTTTTCATGTGCTGAAGACAGCCTGCAAAGCCTAACGTTTCAAGCCCCACCCCAGTATATTACTACATACCTGTCAAAAAACATCTACCGCTGGCAGTCTTTACTTTTGTCTCAGTGCAATTATGCGAAATAAAATATTAATGGAATTTCAGAGTGAGTCAGTTGTCAGTATTAATTATTAAGTATGAAAAAGTTCTATCATGTTCACCTTCAAAAAATGGCCTGCAATTAAGGCTATAACTTACTGTAATTTTTTATCTTTTCGTTTTACAGTATTTTTAATTTTAAAATGACTTTATTACGTGATACGTAGAAGAGACAATACAGACAGATGACTGACTGTTGTCACTGATGCAGATGTATGATTTCTCGTAATATGTAATAATCCATGTAACAAAGTTGTTGAATTAACAGCAGATTAGCACCACAACTGATTATCTTCATTTAACTTTGCATTTTCTCTTGTTATAGTCTCAGCCTTAAATTTTGTAAAGTACATATGCAACAGTTCTACCAGTTCAAATATGTCTGCGTGATCATGATGATTGGGTGACCATGTAAATATCACACTCGAAAACGGCACATGGGGGCAGCTTCGTCTTTTTTCCCATGAAAAAAGGACTTTGTTTTGTTTTTGGTTGTAAATTGTGCTCATGAGTTTCTTTTTCCAAAGGATAATTACAAGCAGAAGTAGAGAGAGACACTTTACCAGTAACAATGACCATGGAAATCATCATCTTAATGGATTATTATGGTGGCTGCCATGGCGTCGGCGGCTACTAGTTTGACAGTTTGGCAATCTTGATATGTAATGAAGAATGCCACCTTTTGCACAGTACACCCTGTTTTGGTGTAAATGTGTTATGAATGTGTGCATTTACCTGGTAGACAACTTATCAGGTATAAGCGAACTAACTGTTGTGAAACCACAATGTACAGCAATGTAACATTCACAGTTTTGATCACGAGCAACGATCCATTGTACAATAATCCCGTAATTTTGAGAGAAAAAGATACATAATTTATTATAGACTAATATCGTTAATACTATCTGTGCTGCGTAAATCACTATGTCTGTGATAATGTGGTCAACGGAATATTAAATCCGACAGGTAAGAAAGCTGTAACACGAGATATTCATGACCTGATTTCCTAATACAATGTAACAGAAACCGAGCTGATGACATTAGGTTATAATCCATATTTTATAAGCCTTTATCAATCCGGCGCTTTGCCTTTATGTAATTCTGCCATCTAGACGGTATTACTGGTGTCCAGCCATGTAACTATACTGCTAAAAGAATGACCATAATATAGAAGCACTAACATTAACCTTCCCCAATCGTCTTAGTTTATTTTCGTCAGTCGGAAATTACAACTGATGTTGTTGATAGGATGAGGGAGTTTATAAGATTGTTGCCAGTGAGTCGGCTGCACTTCCAAGTACTGGATGGTCAATTTCTGTGTAACCCACTTGGGGAAACTGTTTCTTTTGTAAATGACATTTGGGCAATTTTAAAGTACTGTTCACCTAAAATAAGTGCTAAACGTATGCAATATGAATGCATATCTACATGAAACGCTATTGACATATATTTGTAGTTATTAGTACTGCCTACATGCATAGTAATATAGTATACATATATGGTAAAAATAATATCATTAGATATCCCACTAGGTCATATCTGAATGGCGTAGTACCCGTGGTAATAACATCACATAAATCACTACATATGATATGTACAACGTGTACAATGCAGGTATTAAATCATTATGACAATCCTTCTGGATCACTAATCACCTCGTAAGCAGGCCTTGTAATTAGTAATCCTACTTACACTAATGAGTGACTGGATAATATTAGCTACTGCCAAGGAAAGTCAACTTGGCCGAATGGTCAACCGGGAACACTACAAACTGTTTGTAAACTTTAAGAATGTTCCAATCAAAAGTCACGGTTGTTTGATTAGTTCACCAACTCTCCTTCTACAGCTGATAAATATTGTTTGACATCATCTTGTATGGTATGCAGAAAATGTCACATGCCATCATACTGGTAATTGAGAGTTTGTAACTTAGCCTAATTCTGATTTATAAAAATGTCTTTCCATAATTTGAGCAAACAGTACTTAGCATGACAGGTGATATCGTCTCACAGCCTGCAATATATACTGTATGTGTTTCTGTAATAAACTAATATATAATGTAACTGAGTTTCTATGTTAGGCTTCATTCAAGACAACCTGGGTTCAAGTCCATTTAATTTTATCAGCCGTTTTAATACTTTGGCAGTGTCATTTATCCTGCAGCGTGCTGAATCAGGATGAATGCAGCACAGGGTTTTTGTTAAAGCCACCCAATTCATTCGTTTGCCCAACACCAACTCGGTTCTTTTATGTCCAAATGTGTAATGTGTTAATGGTTTAAAGGGAACCAAAAGAAAAAATCGACATGCTATGCACATGAAAGAGTTAATATAAACCAACCATTTCGAATGGTAATCACATTTTATTGGCCGATGACGTATCCGGTGGTTTCCCGTTCAATGTTGTAAACACAATGTTATGAGATATGCACATTCGGTCTTTGTGTGTTGATTTGCGTGATACATTATGCCAAACTGCTCAGCATTTAGCTTAACAATACACATGTAAAAAACAAAAGCTGTCATAGTTTCACTCCCTGTTGGAATGACCACAACTGAAGCAGTGCATAGCTTCGTAACTGTGGACGGGCTAGATCATGGATGGAACTAATCATGGAAGCCCTCAATATACAGTTTACTTTGTTTGCCGTACTTCGAAGAAAACTGCTTCGAAGAGGATGTTTCTCATCGTATAGATCTGCAGAAACGATGGCGATGTTGAGATTTCAAGCATCGATCTGTGCAAACGATATTTAGTCACCGACCACAGTCAAACCCCCACATTTTCCATCGAGCACGCAGACAAGTCAGAATGCAAGAAGGTTAGTAAATATCAAATCTTTGGTATCTAAATGATTTAAATTGTGTACCATTAGACACACTGAGGTATCTGTCGTTATGACTTATGTACATCATTATATTGTTTATAAATGTGAGCCACAGTTAACGTTCTAGAAGGTACTAGGTAAACACAGCAAGGATTGAGGCTGAGGCGGGCGCCGGCCAGCTAGGTCTAAGTGAGTTAGGCCGTCTGCCGCCACGACAATGAATGCCTTCACTGTGACTTTGCTGGTTAATATTCAGTACTATTAGTTTTACTTAATCCTACTTTGAATGGTATCACATGAACAGAGGCATAGGTACGTTAGAAATAAGGTAAAACTACGTGACAATAAGGCTAGAACACAGCCGAATAGGCTAGCAGGGCCAAGCCGGATCGGGGTTCTTTGACATCACTCACTAAATCAGTTTTCAAAACTACTGCCTTTCTAAGCTTCCTCTTTATAGGTTGACCACTCGAAAAATGCCAGCATGACAGATGTGCCAGGAGTACTTGTTATGTCAGACATCAACAATGGCACATCTCATGTAGTTTGACAGACAATGTGTTAAAAAATGTTTTATCTATAAACCAGTGACAATAAAAATGTGGTTGTAGTTCGAATTGGTTGGTTTCTATTAACTATTTGACGTGCATAGCATGTAACGTTCCCTTGTGGTTCTCTTTAACTAGTAGGCACAGTCAAAAAAGAACCGTCATTACACCGGGTATAACTGACAAAACAATCTGCAGCTGTCAACGTCCTGCGCTTTTTCGGCCACATGCTTGTTGCATGATCGGCATCCTATGGCACAATAACAAATGCTTTTGCCCATCATGACGAAGATTCTGAAGTGTTTCGCATATGAAGGTACGTATTAAGTGTATTATTGCAGTTAGCAACAAGAGCGAGTAGTCGTGGGCTAATTCAACGAGAACTGCAACTTGCGAATGTCTACATTACAGACCAAGTCAATACGGATTCTCTGACTTGTAAGATTAGCTAGTTTGGTAGTCACCATCACCTCGGCATCACTCAGTCAGATACAGTTTGTATTGATATGTACTTAGTATCAGACATGTCAAATACATTGAAATGTATTTAAATACAAATACTATTGAGGGATTCAAATATAAATACAATTACAAATACTTTTTAAAGCAAAAGTATTTAAATACAAATACATTGACAAGTATTACAAATAGTTTTTCAAATAGTTTTTCAAATACTTTTTCAGAATATATTACTATAAAATCTTATATCGAGACATCTCGTTCATAGGCATAAGTGTTTTGCTCATAAGATGACAGGCAGACCAGTGCTAGGGAGTCTTGATATTGCTAACTATATAACAGTGACAACTGACTCAGAAACCTCTATCCACCAGCCAGGAGGTCTATAAAAATCCTATGTTGCCATCAGAAGACACAATGCTAATGACAGCTAGGATCTTGTGAGGAAGTGTAACAACTCAACTTGAAAGACAGTCTGGAGGCCAGAATAGCCTGGTGCCAGCTTAAAGCCTGACTAAAGAACAAAGGGGATATTGACCTATGGTCACTGTCAGGTGCTAATCCACCCTCTGGCCCTGAGCAAACATAATTTGTGCTCACTGCCAGTGCCTTAGGGGACAACTGCTGTCAAATGTCTTCTTCAATAATTAGCACTGTTGGGTGAAAGACAGTAATGTTGCCTTCAGTGGGTATTTTGAAGCTTGAAAACAACTGGTTTGGTGATTTGCAAGTGAATATAATCAGTTTGGCAGGCATTGCATGTGATCTTGAAATAGAAATGTTGATACTGACAATGAATTTGAAAATGTCCAATACCTTAGGAAAGTATTTAAATAAAAATATACTTTATACTTTTAATTCCTAAACATCAAATACAAATACAAATACTTTAAAAAAAATATTTAAATACTTTCAAATACAGATGTATTTGACCCCATGTCTGAGTCCAGTATTGTATTTAATTACGCAGGAACTTGTTGTTTTGCAAAAGTACACATCTAGAGAGAGAGAGCCTAGACTGCCCTGAGGGATATAGGCACTGTAGAAGTTTTACAATTATTATTATAACTTATAATAATAAGTAGTATTGGTTTGGGGGCTTTGGCAGTAGGCTCCTATTGATCATGCAAGAAACTTGGTGCTTTTAGGGGAGCATTCATTAAACCCTCTCATTATTTGACTGGACATTTGATGATCTAAATCACCTTATTTTACCAACTAAGTTACTTAAAGTTTAAGATAGTAATGTAATACGTAATTGAAAAGTAAGTGAAATTCTGAGTTTATAATTATCAAAATCATTTATTAAATGTGTGATTTACATACAGCTTAACTTAATTCAACTACAATGATTATGAAATTTATTACCTGTCCTGCTTACAGCGACTCCCAATGATTTTGTGTTCTGCTTTCAAATGAATGCTATTCTTGACCCTCTGATGAGGTGAAACTGTGAGGGTACCCTCATCCACCACTATGAGGTTTAGTGGGCTAAAAGTAACCAGAATACAAATGTGCATTGTCTGACTAATTTGTTATCTTTTCAAGGCTGTTGGATCACAGGCTCCTTATTTGTAATGAGCTGGACTTTGACTTTCTAATTTTTGTCCTCATCGTTTTCATAACAGTTATCTCCCTATCCATTTGTGTGTGCTTGGAACATGCACTTTGAAATTACAATAACTCGATCTTGGAACACCCATATAATCCCCATGTGTAAATGAGATTCGTAGATGTAATGGCTTGAATCTCAGAAAGTTTACACAGAAAGCTATATATTTTCATCTTGAAATATTTTACATTTCTATGCTCATTAGACCCAGAGATTAAACTAATGTCACTTAAATCTGCTTATAATTAAAAATCAGCTTTAATTCATAAGACTATGTTTATATACATCATAATAATACATTTTTAAATCGCCACAGATCCATAGAATAATTTTATTTCCCCCACCCCAAGCGCACAAGCTTCGATTGGACTTTTAATGCCCTGAAAGACGCCAGTCCATTGTATATGGAAGAACAAGATACAGCCTATATTGCCAAATACACTGAAATGAATTTAAATACAAATACTATTGAGGGATTCAAATATAAATACAATTACAAATACCTTTAAAAGCAAAAGTATTTAAATACAAATACATTGTAAAGTATTTCAAATACTTTTTCAAATACTTTTCAAATACTTTTCAAATACTTTTTATTTTCAGGATATAATTGCTACGTACCGCATTCCAAGTGAATGTACAATTAATGCTACAAACACATATATACTTACATGTTAACTTGTCATTTCTGTCCCCACTATATGCCAGAGAATAGGTAAAAACACACTTTATAATACATGTACAATTTTTAAGCTACCCTCTGCATATTTTTCAAACAGCTTTCCCAAGGGGCATGCCCCCAAACCACCACATTTTGTGTCTGACACCTGCTCAGCTCACCCTACCACCTCACTCATCGTTTTACCCCGGGAAACACTAAAGAGGGATGTTAACAAATTTCGGAATGTGTGATAATCAGCAGATCTTTAAATGTGTCTGATGACCTAAAATGGACTACAAACACACATGTGACACCATTTACACTCACTTTTGAGGCATAACTGACAATATCTATGGTTTTGAAAGACCTTTTTTCCTCTTTCATTACCCGTCCACCCATATTTCTACCCGTCCACAATGGTTTATACCCATCCAAATGAAAGGTGGATGGGTCTCTACATAAAGCTATGGTGCAGTATCCAATCCTCAGGATTGCTCAAAGTCCGAAGCTCTACACCGGGTCTGAGCCACTGTGCTCTACTCATTCGAGCCATTGTATTATAGTATACTATAGTTACTATGTGTACTGTTATAATAATAATAAACTTTTTTTAGACACTTTACTCAAAGAGCTTTACACTGACTCTCAAAAAGCCAAATGGCTTCCTAGTCCACCTGCCATCTAGAGTTGAATCTCTAGGTGGCAATCTTGTTAAATCTTGTTAAATCTACTTCCCTGACAGACCTGTTCATTCAGACACCATGTCAGCTTCTCCGGGAAGCATCAATGCAGCCATATGCTGCAATTAATACGCGAAGGCTGCTCGTACACATATCCACCACTGTCTATTGCAAGGTACTCGTTTATACAGCTGAGTGAATTAGAGCAATGCAGAGTGAAAGAACTTGCTCAAGGTTTTAACACTGCAGTACAGGATTCGAACCAGGGTCCTCTTAGTCGAGAGTCCGAAGCTCTACACTGGGTCTGAGCCACTGTGCTCTACTCATTCAAGCCATTGTACTATAGTATATACTATAGTTACTATGTGCATTGTTATAATAATAATAAACTTTTCTTAGACACTAAAATCTTCAGTTGTGGACACCCTTGTTCAGCAGCGTCGACAATAAAATTTAGTAGTTAGTAAATCAATCAACCATAGGTCATTAACACAGTAGGAACCCTGATTACATAATAGAATAGACCGGTGTAGATAAGCTGGGCGCCACACACCTGACACGATCCACGTCTATATATGACTACAATTAGGTTGACATGTATGCACAACTCACTTCACAAGTTACTGTAAGTTTTGAGTAAGAGGCACGACCCACCTTTCATTGCGCTCGTTTGGGTTGAGAGCAGTACTCAACTGCAATGCTCGTAGACTGGCTGTGCTGTCGCCGCTCTGTCGAGTGTAGTTGTATTCCTAGCCGGCCTAGGAGTAGGTTTTAACTCTAAACCAAGTCCAAGTCCGTATCCATGTTCACATGTTTGCTGTGTTTTCATGACACATACGCCTGGGACCACATCGATTTATTTGGTGGGTGCAAACGGTGCTTATTTAATATCAGACTTATAGAGCACTGCAAGCTGAGCGTGTGTACTCACTCACGTTGTTGCTATGTTGCTTTAGCTTAGCTGCCCATTTGGCGGTTACCGAACCGCGACGCGAACGCACGGTTGCTATCGGCTGATACATCTCCCTCCCTCCGCCGCAGAAGCGACACGGTGAGTATTGAGTAGCTTCGGTTACCCAGACTACGTGAGGTGGCAGCACTTGTGAATATTGTGGAAGTGTAAGTCTACGCTGATCACCAGATGGCGGAACTGGAAGGGGAATTTCCAGTGTACTGGACATAATCAGTCACCGTCACTGACCAGCAGGGGCCGGGAGTTTATAAATAGGCGCATTTACCATCACGACTGACTTGAAAGCTGTAAGGTCTGAGTTAGACTGACGTTATTGCGACACTACAAATCCACAGATAACACGGAAGATACCCAGGTAAGCAAGCCTTCAGAGTAGTCGTCCGCATTGGTGTCAGAAGTGGGATATCTGTGTCTACGGCTTGCTATAAGCTGCATGCTGTAAATAAGGGTTAATCGAGTTGCCTCAAAAATATTGGAAATTATATTGCTGGAACTTTTGACACCATATCTTAATACAACCGACACTCAGTTTGGATTTAAGAACGGACACTCTACTGACCACTGTATATTTGCTTTAATTTTTTTATTCAGTACTATAAAAGTAACAATAGCCCGGTGTATTCATGCTTTCTGGACGCTTCAAAAGCATTTGACAGAGTCAATCACTGGACGCTTTTTAGAAAATTGCCTAATCGAGGTGTGCCTGTTGTACTTATCCGTATCTTGTTGTACTGCTACAGAACCCAAACAGTCTGTATCAAATTGGGTTCTACAACATCAGACTTTTTGAATGTTTCGAATGGTGTTCGACAAGGTGGGATTTTGTCCCCATATTTATTTATCGTATACATTGATGATCTGAGCAATATGCTCAATAGTGCTGGTACAGGTTGCCACACACACAACTGCTGCACTAATCACGTGCTCTATGCTGATGACATATGTGTTATTGTTCCCATGCAGTCATATAGTGGGCTTCAGGGTTTGCTGAACATATGTGCAAAGTTTGGTCTGGAAAATGATGTTGAATATAACCCTATCAGGTCGTTATGTATGATAATAATAATAATAATAATTTGGTATAGCGCCACATCCATAATCATTCGTGGCGCTTCACAACATATTACAATTTAAACGACATAAAAAGATATATGTATACAATAAGACAAATACTAGTGTGTTAAAATAAATGTAAACAAATGTATATGTATATGTATATAAATAAATAAAATTAGTACGGTATTAAATAGCGTAGCACTTTTAAATAAATAAATAAATTACGTATTAGTCATAAAAATACATAATAATCGGTCTAGTGTATAATTATATTACAATTATACTGATAACTGACGGTATAGGTATAATTTATTAGTAATAAATAGTTTAGTAGATGTTAAAACTGTTAAAATAATAATAATAACAATTACGTAACAATAATGCCAATAAATAAGTGTATAACTATGTATTGATAATATTACCAAATAATCTAGTAAAAAAATGATATAATGTTCATGTCGAATTACATTAATATGCAATACGACAAAAAATGCGTCTTCGGTAGACGTTTGAAGCTGGTGAGATTGTTACAAGTCTTAATGACCGTTGGTAAATTGTTCCATAGAGGGGCAGCAGCGACAGCGAACGAGCAGTCTCCAGCTTTGGTACGAGTACACTTCACTTCTAACATGTTATTGTTCGCAGAGCGCAGTGTTCTTGTCGATTGATACGGGCACACGAGTTCACATAAATACACTGGCGAGTCGTTGTGCATGGCTTTGTAAGTGAATACAAGTAGCTTGAAATCAACTCTGCACACAATGGGCAGCCAGTGGAGTTCGCGTAACAAGGGTGTGGCACTGTCGCTACGCGGGCTACGCATAATCAACCTGGCAGCCGTGTTTTGTATTCGCTGTAGACGGGCGATGTTAATTGCAGACGTAAGAGCGCGTTACAGTAGTCAAGCCGTGATGTGATAATGGCATTGACAACGCGTTCCTTTGTCGGTCTGGGAAGAAAGCGGCTAATCTGATAGCACTGATAGTTTGCGACACTTGCTTTTTCATATCAAGGTGCTTATCAATGCAAACACCAAGACACTGCACACAAAGCGAAACCGTAATTGTAGCCATACCAACGCGAATCACACTTTTATCCACGATTGCATTTGCAGACTCGGCACAATCGGAAGATATTGTGTCTTGCCATCGTTCATGAACATATAATTCCGTGCCATCCAGACTTTTACCTCATCTAAACAATCTTCCATTTGCTTAACTGCAGCCAATAATGCAGAATGGTTCAAGTCAAAATGAGCATATACCTGTAAATCATCGGCATATTGATGGGAAAATTGTCCATGATGTCACCGATAGGTTGGACGTATAATGAAAAGAGCAGTGGCCCAAGCACAGAGCCTTGCGGGACACCTCTCGTTAGAGTAGTTGTACTCGATGACTGGTCACCGATTACTACTCGCTGCTTCCTCTCCTTCAGATAAGATATCATCCAATCCAGTGTTTTGCCAACAAAGCCGTAGCGCAAACGTAACCGCCTAATCAAGATGTTATGGTTGATCGTATTGAAGGAGGTGTGGTGGTCCCAGATTCGACCAGTCCAGGATTCGTACGAATCTGGGGCCGCGACGGTAGCGGATTCGTACCGAGTCAGGATTCGCCTTTGTTACTAACGTAGTTTCCGTTAGTAATACATCAAGTATTGAAATAATATTGTTATCACGCACATCTTAAATAAAAAATGGATTAACTTATGTGATCATTTTCACTCATTCGAACGTCTTGTGTTATTTAGTCGAATCTCGGTCCGGGCATGACGTATGCCGTTGCCACTACGTCAGAGCGCGTCAGAACAGATAAAAGCGATCATTGCGCATGCGCGCGCATGCGCGATATGCGTTTAGACGAATCCTGGACTGGTCGAATCTGGGACCACCACAGCGGAACTGAAATCAACGAGAAGCAAGATGGTTCCTAGTTTTTTGTCCATTGCTGTTTTGACGGCACTTGTAACATAGAGCAGCGCAGTTTCTGTTGAATGGTTTTCTGATACGCCGACTGAAAGCACTCCACCATTTGCTGACCAGATACATGCGTCATTATGCTAAGCGCGACAATTTTCTCAATTACTTTGTATAATTGAGTGAGGTTACTCACTGGTCGGTAACTGCTCAGGGTGTCTTTGTCCAGTGATGGTTTCTTTAAAAGTGGTCGAACAATTGCACGCTTCAACGACTTCGGCATCACTCCCTCGTCCAGAGAAGCATTTGTGATCCGTGTGATGGCAGGCAAAATACTGGTGATTTTGTCAGTGAGCTGCATGATTTGCAAGCAGAGGATCCAACACGCATGTTTTCTTAGTAGCACAACAAATCGCTGTGATCTCTGTGCTCATTGTTCGATCAAACACATTAATACAGTCAATGAAACAACGTCTTTCGTCTGATGGCCTATCGATGTCGTTGAGACACTGCATACCAGATAGGAGATTATGTATGGTCTTCAAACACGTGGTTTTAACCAGAAATGTCCAGATATATATATATATATATATATATATATATATATATATATATATATGTGTGTGTGTGTGTGTGAACGTAAACAAGCTTGCATATGTCAAAGGAGCAAAATATTTAGGTGTGATAATATGCAATGACCTGAAAGATGACGGAGAAATTTTGAGACATCTTCGTAATTTTTATGCTAGGTCTAATAGCATTATCAGAAAATTTCACCACTGTTCCGTGGGTGTTAAACTATGCCTGTTTCATGCATATTACTGTACAACTTATTGGGCCAATTATGGGTTAACTTTAATAAGGGCTCTTATTTGAAAGCTAAAGTTGCATACAAAAAAATGCATAGACGGATTTGGGGATATAACCGACGGGACAGCGCGAGTAGCATGTTTGCTAATAATGCTATTGATACATTTGGCGCCCTATTGCGTAAAACATTTATGGTTTATAAAACGCATTTTTAACATAAATAATGACTTCATTAGGGTTATGTACAATTGCTTTGAAATAGTAAATGGCCCAATGTGGATTAGCTGGGCCAATTCGTTGTACAAAGTAAATCTGTAAGATAGTCATCATGTCTCGCATATAACTTTATAATTGTTTATTTATTATTATATACATTTCTAAAGTCAGTAAGTTGTTTATATAACTTACTTTTCGAACGGTGTTTATTTATCTGTTCATTTTTTTAACATATTTGATCTGTTATAGGCTACAATTAGATGTACCAATTTTATATGGGTTTTTACCTGAAATAAATGTATTCGTATTCGATATCGATAGTCAATTGTCAATGGACCCCGTTTCACCCCACTGACCTTGTATACAAGATTGAACAATATTGCCACCTAGAGAATCAATTCTAGATGACAGCTTTAGGTGGACATGCAAGGAAGCCATTTGGCTTATCGAGAGTCCAACCCATATATTTAAGTGTATCCCGCCCTTCTGAGGTATATGTCGATTTTAAATATTTTAAAACATATTAACACTACTAACACCTACACAATCACCTGCTAATACGTTCCATTCTTTTACTGTTCTTTGTGAAAATGAGGTTGTCTGTGTAGTCCCTCTAACAATTAGACGATGTAAGACCACAATAAGGTGCTCGTCCGCCATTACCCGTGTGACCAAAGAGTACACTATAAAAGCAGCATTATGCAGGTTGTCTGAATTTCTGTGAGCACATTTGTAGTGTGGAGTGAGTAGAAATGATGCTTTTGTGCAGCGTGGCATCAGAGCTGTCAAATTATGACAGCTGTCAGTCGGTGCATTTCTGCGTAATAATAATATAGTTGTAATTTTGCTTGGTGGTGTAATCAGGGGCAATCCGTGGGTGGTTCAAGCAGAAATGGATGGGTGTAACGTTTGAAAGAGGTTTGTGGGAGCCTGAGGTATGAGAAGTTTACGAATTTTTCACAGAACTTCTGTCTATGGAGGGTAAATATGCTGTGAAATTGTCAATAACAGAGCTCATCAAGTTAGTAGGAAATGAAGGAAACGTTATAATGGTCGCCTATGGAAAATGCAAATGTGGTCTGATTCCAGACAGTAGTCGATCTCAACTACACGTAACAATATTTATTTACAGTCCATTGGAGCTGAGGGACTCCCAGCTGTTTGACGGCGATTTACAACCGGTGATTCACTGGATGGAGGGAGAGGCCCCAACACAAAACAAAGTGCAGCTCCATGGCAAAACCACCCGCATTCTGTGGAACTGGATGGACCGGCTTCGAATGCAAAATGTGGTCCTAAACGCGACAACCCTCAACACACAGGCCTGTGTGTTAAGCGGCCCGCACACCGCGAAGACTCGCTCACGACGCGCTAAATACGCAAGCATCTTTCGTCGTGAGCGGGTCTTCGCGGTGAGCAGATTCCCCAAGACCGTCTCGAGGCGTCTTGAGCGCGTCGTGAGCGAGTCTTGAGGATCAAACATGTTTGATTTTTCGGAAGCGTCTTGAGGTGTTTTGACCTCGTCTCGACCTCGTCTCGACCGCGTCTTGTCTCAAAACTAGGTATGCAGGCAATTTGCGGTTGAGACGAGACACAAATATCCCATTTGCCAATGAGGAGCGGGTCTGAAGTTATATGATACATCGTACAAAGTTGAATATGGCCGATACTTGGTCAGAAGAAGTTAAGGCTCGACTAATAACATCTTGGCAAACATTCCCGCTATTGTATGACGTAACTGATAAGCATTATCTCAGTCGTGTATTAACAGAAAGGGCATTTCTGGAGATTGCGGAGGTAATAAATATGACAGGTAGCTTATGTGTACAATTTACAATAGATCTTCCTAACCTGAAATTATAAGACGCTGGTATCATACTGGTGTTATAGTTATAGTAATCATGGGTCTAGTGGTTGTTTTGTAATTTGTATTAAAACGTCTTGTCAAATTCTACAGTAAGATGATATTTATAAGCTAAATCTGTAACATAAATATGATATCATGTGTCAATATGAAACAGTTGGAGATCACACCTTATATATATATATATATATATATATATATATATATATATATATATATATATATATATATATAATTTGTACCAAGAAAGGTATATAAAATGTGATGTTTTCACCACAATGCCATAACTATGGTTCATATGTCCATATTAATTTTATAATTACACCGGGCTTGTCCTACATTACGTATTTTTGACAAATACAATCCACATTTTTCAGCACAAGGGGTGAAGAGAAAAATGCATTCTCTTCGCACTCAGTTTGGCAATTATGCTATCCACGTTGTGCACATAAGCGCGCGAATCTACCCGTCTTTAATACGTCGTGAGCGAGTCTTCGCGGTGTGCGGGCCGCGCCCTGTGTAAGACGCACTTTGTGGGGATGGGGGACATTCACTTCGCCTAACCGAGCCGAAGTACGGCGGGATCAGTAATATATAAAATGTTTATATTCACTTTTCTGTACCAACTTGATAGAACAAAATTATTAATGTCGTAGAATTTAGTTAGCTAGTGTTCATACTTGTCAAGAATGTTAGCCTGCTAAAACATAACGGCTTAGGGGCAGATACATTTCCTCCCTTCCCGCGGCACGTTTGAGTTGTGAGGGTTGAAGCCAGGGAACGTTGTAAGGAGCAACCAATGCGGTTTCTGCGCCCCAGTAGTGCATTAGATTGTACTATAGGTTATATGTATCCAGTGTGTTCCACTTCCGGATTCCCTCCTTTTTCATTTTTCTAATTATGATATATGGTACATATTAAAAGGCTAATCTTTTTTGATGTTATAACATTTAATATAATCTTGTACTATTCAAATATTGTGTGCGCTTTTATTTATAACAACTGATGAGCTATTATTAATTATATGTAGGTTTGTTTGTGGAAAACTATATTATTGAAAGATATCAAAATGCTTGAACTTTTATTTGTCATAAATGTGGAACTTTCACCCATATGCGTTGTAGTTACTACTTAATTTTAACTTGGAAGAGTTTAAGGGAGTCAATAAAATAAGTTTAAAAAATATATCTAATGATGGATTTAATTAATCATTTTTGTTCAATATATAATAAAAATATATTTCTTATGTAGGATTCATCCAAATAACCGTCCTGGTGTGCATTATAATTACAAAGTTTATTTTTTTTTTTAATAATGAAATCAGAACTATCTATAAATTGTAAAATACTAAGATATACAATCATTACATTGTCTTTAAAAATCAGTAAATAAATGCACATACAGTATATAATAATAGAAATACATTGCATGTATATAATATATATATGTATATATATATATATATATATATATATATATATGGTGTATATATATGCACACATATATATATATCCTAAAGCATGGTATATATATATATATATATATATATATATATATATATATATATATATATATATATATATATACATCCTAAATGAGGCTATCTGCTATTCCAAATATATATATATTATATTAACTATATATACATATATATATATATATATATATATATATATATATATATATATATATATATATATATATATATATATATATATATATATATATATATACAAGCTACGAGAATATATATATATTACAAAAATATATGTATATATCATATACTATTTCACAAATGCTTTGCGATTGGATCAAATAAATACTATTATAAAATGAAATAATGAACAGAAAATGTAGGTGGATAGGACACATGCTTAGTATACCTCCAAAAACTATCATCCGTCAAACCAACAAGGGAAGAGACAAAGAGAAAAGCCACCTATAAAAAATACACTGAAAGTCTTGTATTCAAGAAAATGGGATAGACCAGGAGAGAGATGGAGACGAAGGCCACAAACAGACAACCGTGGTGTTTCTTAGTCGATGGCCCATGCTCCAAGCGAACAAACAGTCATAAGTAAGTTAAGTATTCCTCCAACATTTTGTAAACTTATTTGACATAACAACATATCGGTAGTCAAAATAATATCATGTACACATTGTAAATAACACATCATCAAAACACACACACGCACACATTAAACCTAATGAGTGTTGGAGGTGTTATTAGTCATATAGAAGATAACGAACCAGAGAAAATGTTGGACATTGATACACAATGCAACATGTTCTGATGTAATAACCACCACTAAAACTCGTGCTTATAGGGAAAGTTGTACTCGTTTTGTAATTTATAAAGTTCCAGACAGAAACAATCGTTCAAATAGGGTGTTGGGGCAGCTATGGTGATGAAGGATGTGGTTCCTCAAAAGAAGCTTAAAATCACAGTTAGCAGTCTTATCCAGAAAAGTCAGTTTGTGCATGGTTTTTTTTCTTCAGATAATGCACTAATAATCATGTATTCCTGTCAGATTATATCAATTCACTCTTTCTAATTGTATTTTGTACTTTGTTAACTTGCACAGTTTCTGGTAATGTTGGTTCAGTGTTGTGTGTGGCAGGTTCACACCCTGCTGGTGTTCCTTATGCAAACACTACATGTTGTGTGCACATACATTGATTCCATTTCATAAGAATAGCTGGTTTTGTGATATCTCGGAAATGCTTCGAACTATAGTTACGATAGTGCATGTATAAATGTATGTATGCAGTAATAATAACTGTCCTCATATATTGCATGCACTTTGGTTGCCAAACAAGCAGGGAATAATATTCAACCCCAGAGAGGGAGATAGGTGGGAGAGAGAAAGAGACAGAGAGGAGAGAGAGTGAGAGAGAGGAGAGGAGAGGAGAGGAGAGGAGAGGAGAGGAGAGGAGAGGAGAGGAGAGGAGAGGAGAGGAGAGAGGAGAGGAGAGGAGAGGAGAGGAGAGGAGAGAGAGAGGTTATGAGTGTGGCTGAAGAGAAAGATACAATGAACCCATCTGAACAAGAAAGAGCTGGAGAACACTATTAAGAATAAAACGTGGTAAACATGACAGTGGTGGAACAGATTATGACTATGGATTCTAGTAACCTGACTTACACCATCTTACGAAATTGTGAAACTGTGGATATGCATGAAACTGTAGACATCGTTTTGCCAGTGTGTATGTATTGCTTTATCACACAGACTCTGCTGCATGCGTTTAATGATCTTTATATTTCTACAAATAAACATTTGCCACTTATGAAATGTTTTGACAATTATGTGTCAGTCAATTTGAAACTTCCTTCCTAGGGATAGGCCTTATTTGTGTAAATTCACACATGAACATCCTCACAACAGAGTTGAGAGAACTGAATAAATATAAAACTACACAGTATGTTAAGGTGTTTATGAAATAGCTGCTTTTTATGGTCTCAATGTTGTACTGTTTGTTACACAAAAACACAATACTACAGTCAGTACTCAACCCCTGGCACATATACGTATTGTGCAGAGAGAGGGAGAGAGAATCCCTAAAATAATATAATCAGCAAAAATAGATAAGGAAAACAACTTAATTTGACTGCACGTTAATCTAATAATAACTATAGCACAATGTGAATGGGTAAATGAATTTTATCATGATATTTCCATGACAAAAATTATTTGTCCACATGAAATTTAGATTCACCTAGATATCAGTATAATACATATTTGGTTGTAAACCATTAATATATAAACACATCAAATTATTGATTGTATGATCTCAGCCGTGATTACAGTAATCAATATAATGAGAAAATGTGCTCACAGATTATAATATTATTCACAAAAACATGTACTGCTGCTGCTGTCTTGTCAGATCATATGGAGGGAGGAGGCACTGAATGACCTGTGACAGATCATTTTATTTTGTCATAATTTATTTTTGATAAAACCAATAAAACAAACATTTTGTTGTATGCTGTGCAAAGTGTGCCCACGCAATTTGTAACAAGTGACAGAAATAGTCAACTATTTCAGTACACATCCCACATCAAAACACTGACAGTTCAGCCACGCTCAATTTTAAATTTAAATTTCATTTTGAAGATCACAAAGTCAACTGGAGTCATCTTAGTTTTATTTTCTTGATGAATTGAAATCTGGTTGAGTAATCTGAAGAGGTTTGCTGATAGAGAGTTAACGATAAATGAAAATGTAAATTCACTGAGAAATATATCAGTATCATGCAGCATCATGTCCTAACCACTTCACCCAAAAGCACTTCACCCCGACATCTCCAGTTATCTGTGAAGCATTGAGCTCATGTAGCAACTTCTACACAGGCTGTATCACTCCAGCCATTTAACCGGTGTATAGAAGCAATGTGGATTAAACAATCTTGCCCATGGTCCAATGTAGCAGCAGGCAAACATGTTCTATCATATTGCCTATTAACACAAAGATCCATCATTTACAACATTGACATGTTTTATTGACAAACACAACATTTGGCACTGAGGTAACTTAGACATAGCATGCATATTTGACACAGAATAGTACATATTTGACACAGAATGGTACATATTTGACACAGAATGGTATATATTTGACACAGAATGGTACATATTTGACACAGAATGGTGCATATTTGACACAGAAAGGTACGTTTCAGCTTTAGCATTAAATACACTGAACGGGGGCTAGGTTTAATCAAATTAAAGTTTTTCACCAAACATTCTGCACAGTTGTACAATAGATAACTTTGCATCGTGACACATTTAGCAAATTACAACACACCAAATAAAAGTTGTTAACACACTAATCAGCAAGAATCACAACTCACACTGGATATTCATACTGTAAGCGAGTTTACAGGATTTAAGGAAGCAAAACCGTTTAGTACTAAAGTAAATTTTAAAAACGAATAATACTGAATAACTGACCATTTACGTTTAATACATAAATAAAAAATGTACACCCCCACAGTGGGCAACACAATTATATAAATAAAAATGTGCAAAATAATTCATGTATATTAATATCACAAATACAAAACATGCATACGTTCAACTGTGTGGACAATAGAGGCCGTCCAATATGACTTACAACATGCAAAATCAGTGCCCATAAGTTGTGAAAATGTGTGATAATCTGGTAATTAAAAGACGTCAAAAAGTGAGAGATAACCGAGGGTGGAGTTTATAAGCCGGATTACTTGTAATTAGATTCTGTACAATTTTGCTTTTTTGCAAGTATATATGTTTCTTAAATGTTCTGCAATGTCATATGAATTGATAATGGTGTCGCCATCATTATAAACTGACTGCGCCTGAGTACCGGAATGTAGCCTTTGGATGGGATAATTTTCTGGAAAACCACTGCAGATGAATCAATTATAATAACACTAACATTTCATTACAATAAGATCAGACAGCAATATATAAAGAAGTATTAAAACATTTAATGGAATGTGGATTATGGTAAGTCACAGTGATCTGACTATTTATGGATTACTACAGAGATGACCTGTCATATTTGTTGTGTTTAAGACACTCCGAAATACATTCTTATTGACTGTGGATGACCAGTGTAACAAAAGGTTTATTGGCCAAAAATTAAGTCAAGTTGGTCTACAGACCAAGTCATTTGTATCGAGTTGTATCTCTGGGATTAAAAAACAAATTACACATAACTACTGAATGCTTGGAGTGTCTTAACTATATCAAACCTGACAGGCACTTGTCATTCTCAACTAATGGGAATGTAAGTAACACATACATGTCATGCTCAACAAATAATAATGTATTAATATTTGTCACTCTTACCCTGTAAAAATGTATGTAACAACTGTTCTGCTTAACCAAATGGAACGTATTTTTAACATGTTCTCCCACTGAGAATGTATTTAACATTTTATGCTCAACCAATACATAGTACATATACTTGTCTTACTCAACGAATATGAAGGTACATAGCATTGTGTCCAGTGGACAAGAATGTATATACCACTTGTCGTGTTCAACCAATCGGAATGTGCATAACACTTGTTGTCCAGTGAGATTCTCCATTAGGTGTCTAGTTGACAAAGCAGGGCCACACCACGCATCACCCAGAACTCAGGTACATGGTCACTGGGCAGACTGACCGTTGTGATGAAGTTGGTGGACATGCCAGTGGATGAGAGAGTACCTGCCCGACTGGATGTCCGATAGAGTGGACATTCGTACGTGCGTTTGTCCTCATTCCCTTGTTCTGAGCTCTTGAACATCGCTAGAGGCGACTCAAAGTTGGTTGATGTAGTCCGACTGAGATTCTGGAAGAAATACAAGTCAAAATTCCTCAAGTTTGACAAAAGTCGACAATTAAATAATCATGTATTACAACCAATTTCATCATCACACTAAGAAATTACTTTTAAATGAAAGTCTGAAGATTGTTATATGATACAAAGTAACGGCATAGCACCAACGTAGGCAGGATTTACCAGTAGTTTTCTAGCATAATACATATCTATGAGCCATTCACTATATACTATAATATGCTAGTCAGTTTGTCCATATAGTTTTTAGTTAACTAATATTAAATTAAAGAAGTATTTTGTAAATTATACTAACTTAACTGTTAACACATTACACATGTGGACGTACACAAATTGGGTTTATGCTGGGAAAATAAGCTGAGGAAATAATAACCATAATTTGTGGTCAAATGGAGCCTTGCATATACTTTTTAAATAAAGACCCTGATTGCTTCACGTACCGCATTGGGGATGAAGTGAACTTGTGGGAGTTTGGAGAATCTATTTCCTGGGAGTGCGTCTGACAGTGCCCCTGCATTCACGTCCCACCTGGCGCCATCTATGTACAGGCCAAATACCAACACGCCATTTATAGGCGGTGTATGGCCCTGCAATTAAAACCACCATACATTATACAACAGTTGATAAAAACATTACACACCTTACATTGAATGGATAGAAGTTTATGTCAGTTTATAATATTTGGAACTAAAGTTATGATAACGGCTCTTACATTTTATCATAACAAATCATTGAAATATTGTCACCATTGAAACTTGCAAGTTGGTGTCATTCACCGAGTCACGTTTTGTCCCTAAAGTCAATGCCAGTACTGGACTAGGGAGTTTGCTGTAGTCTGTGTCTGCATTTACACTTTCAAATATACTACCTCATAGTGGTAGATCAGTGGAAAATATTGCTAAATTCCACCATCATTCAAAAACATCCATTTACAAACTTGTCTATCCACCATAGCTCCATGTCATATCAATCAATCTGATGACAACTGAAATAGTTTATTGACTCTGAGGTTGATTAACTCCTTTTATATTGACATGTCTCTTATAATTATTACTATATCTTATTCATGTTTTAATAATAATAATAATTGTAAAGCGTCTATAGCACGTACAGTGTATATCCTTAAAAACAAAAATTCAGAGTGCAACAAACAAAGTCTTTTGGTGTAATTATAAACGGGGACAGGCAAAAGTCGTCATTGGATCATGGAACTGCCAAAATATATGGTGGAAAAGCAATTTCAATCAAATATGTTTTGAGGTATTTTTTTTACAAAAGGTGTCTATGCAGTACTGTAGTTTCAGAAGGTTTAATTGTAATAGAGAGTTGATACCAGATTGTTGGTGCAGCTACTAAAAAAGCATGTTTGCCAATATTGAGCTACATTTTAGGAAAACATTTTTTTAGCAACGGATGATCTAAGGGTCATAGAGATGTCAGAGAAATGTAGCAGATACCTAAGTATGTCAGTTGTTGAGTTGAAACAGTAAGGTATGTAACAGCAGCCAGTTTAAATGTCATTCGGTATACAATTGGACGCCAACAAAACGGCTTAAGTAGTGATAGTGATGGTGAGAAACAGGGGGCCTTAAAAATTGCATGCACTGTTTGTGCACAGGAAGGAAAGCGTTGCGGACACGCCATCATCTTGCAGCTGCTCAATCTAAGTTTCTAACCTACCGTGAATGCTAGCTGTTGAATGTCAAGTTTTCGTTGAATGTCATTCAGTGAGTCATTGGTGTCTGACGAATTGTTCATGACAGCAAATTCGAAGGTGAGTGAGTCAACGGAGATGCCCAGTTTGCGGGCGTGATTCTGCAGCACCGCAGTCAAGAACCCTGCAGCAGATGACAAGTGATTACCATCTAAAAAATTTTATATTATAAAATGTCACTTTGTATTAGAACATTTATCTGCAATACATCTCTCAGCCTTTGCTACCTTTCTCTTTGACTTTGGATTCTTTATAAATTCCAACATCAAGTTTCCATAACTTTGAGGATGTAACAAACAACTGAAGATTTTTCCAAGACCAACGAAGATATATAACACGTTTTGCCGTCAAAACAGTCATAAGACAGGTAAGATCAAAGTGTTGACCAACCCTGTGGAAAGAAGAACCCAGGACAGCCAGAAACTACTGGGCTGGGTGTGCCAAGCCCTGCCAGGTGAACTCTCCTGGTCGTTGCTACTGCGAGACATCTGCAGCCGCTGCAGGTATGTGCCGATGAGCTGTGACCTGAGAGCTTTCTCACTGGCCGCAGTCACAAGTTTGGCCCAGCCCGAGAAGAAGGTCACACGCTGGATGAGGTCTGATACCCACTGTGCCAACGGCTTGCATGACTCGTATGCAAATTGCTGCAACATGCCATGTAGACTCCATTTAAATATTTACACTTGGATCAACAGTATATACTAGTTAAAATATTCACATAGGAAATACAGATTTTTTCATTTAAAGACCTTTAATTTTCCACCTTTTTGATTATTTACTACAACAATATTCACTGTAAAATCAATCGATTTGTTGCGCCCTGCTTACAAGGTACAAGATCATTCTTGGCACATCATTTCTTCTGTCACTGGTGATTGTACATTTTCCTATGCGTGCTTTCATCACAAACAAGACTAGCTTGTAAAAATCACAATGCAGAAACAGAATGATAAAATTACAACAATGGAAACCAGAGCACAAAACCAAGTACAACAAAATCTGTATTGCAGAAAAAGGCAGAATTGGGAATTGTTCATTATAGTGGCCTGGCCTGCACCCTATAAACTCCCCATTACAAAAAAATCTGAAACTATAGTTACTTCTTGTTAAAACATTCAAAGACTTACTTTAAGCAAAACGTGATCGAAGAAAACGAAGAAAAATATAATATACACCTGTACATGATTTTGCTGTATTGCAATTTTTTTTAGATTTATGACATGAAATATTCGAAACTAGTTAAGTTATTTCTCTCGCCTTCCTAAAAGTCCAGGATTCACTTCCACACATGCTAACTGGAAATACAAATGCATTCATATATCTGCTCTTCATCTTTGTCTTTCCACGTCTTAATTAGTCTCGCCACAGCAGTTCTATTGAATACCAAACACCTACTGATACTTGTAGTGGACTGACTAATTCTAGAAAAGGACAAGAACAAGAACAAGATGTTAATTTTTTGACCCCAAAATAAGTATACATGAATAAAATAATCATAAGGTGAAACATAAACAAACCGTCATACATCAGTAATTTAAAACAGTGAAATGGGGTCAGTGACTCCTGTTAAGACTGAAAAGTCGCTATCACAGGAGCCACTCGTAGTAATTATACATTTAGTTAACCTCTCAATATACGTATGTATAGTAATTTTTACTTCAATAGTAATTTTTTCATCAATACGATTTGTTTTCTCTTAATAGTTTATTCTATCTCTGATGCATGCTTCTCTGTAGTATAAGTAAGTATAAATAATTAAGTAACAATAAAAAATACATATAACAATTCATTGCATCTATCCATATATGTGCATATTAAAATTCTAATGACTTTGTGTATTAAACTTACATATGTAACAATCAGATATTGTACATACGTTTTGATATTTTTGTTAGAGATACATTTACAACTCCTGTGTTAGCTGGGCTGTTTGATGAAAACCACCGGAGACAGTGAATGGTTACAGAGGTGGTTACTAGTTAAAATGGAATGAAAATAAAACCAATGTGCAGTCTCACCCGCCAGTGGGCAGGCACTTGCTGCTTGAGGATGGCGTTGTAAGCCTCGTCCAGCTTCTCCGACATGACCACCTCACCCTTGATGGCAAGCTGGAGGGACTTGAGGGACTGGTGGATGACCGACAGCAAGTGGTTGAAGCGGTCAATCTCCTGCCGCAGCACTGTGAACAGGGCTGACCGGTTGATGGACCGGATCTTGTCAACAGCCATCTCCAGCGACTGACTCGCCTCATCACTGGATCCTACAGGGACAATCACAGGAAATGGGGACAGATCAGTATGAATGTGTTTCCACGTCACAGGACACATGACTCGGGGACAGATCAGTATTTATTTTTCCACTTCACAGGCAGGACAGATGACATGGGGACAGATCAGTATTTATTTTTTCCACTTCACAGGCAGGACAAATGACACGGGGACAGATCAGTATTTACTTTTCCACTTCACATGCAGGACAGATGACATGGGGACAGATCAGTATTTATTTTTTCCACTTCACAGGCAGGACAGATGACATGGGGACAGATCAGTATTTATTTTTCCACTTCATAGGCAGGACAGATGACATGGGGACAGATCAGTATTTATTTTTCCACTTCACAGGCAGGACAGATGACATGGGGATCAGATCAGCATTTATTTTTCCACTTACAGGCAGGACAGATGACATGGGGAAGATCAGTTTTATTTTTTCCACTTCACAAGCAGGGCAGATGACATGGGGACAGATCAGTATTTTTTTCCACTTCATAGGCAGGAAGATGACATGGGGACAGATCAGTATTTATTTTTCCACTTCACAGTGGACAGATGACATGGGGCAGATCAGTATTTATTTTTCCCCTTTGAGGCAGGACAGATGACATGGGACAGTCAGTATTATTTTTCCACTTCACAGGCAGGACAGATGACATGGGGACAGATCAGTATTTATTTTTTCCACTTAACAGGCAGGACAGATGACACGGGGACAGATCAGTATTTATTTTTTCCACTTAACAGGCAGGACAGATGACATGGGGACAGATCAGTATTTATTTTTTCCACTTAACAGGCAGGACAGATGAAATGGGGACAGATCAGTATTTATTTTTCCACTTCGTAGGCAGGACAGATGACACGGGGACAGATCAGTAATTACTTTTCCACTTCACCGGCAGGACAGATGACACGGGGACAGATCAGTATTTATTTTTCCACTTCACAGGCAGGATAGATGGCATGGGGACAGATCAGTATTTATTTTTCCACTTCACAGGCAGGATAGATGGCATGGGGACAGATCAGTATTTATTTTTCCACTTCACAGGCAGGATAGATGACATGGGGACAGATCAGTATTTATTTTTCCACTTCACAGGTAGGACAGATGACATGGGGACAGATCAGTATTTATTTTTCCACTTCACAGGCAGGACAGATGACATGGGGACAGATCAGTATTTATTTTTTCCACTTAACAGGCAGGACAGATGAAATGGGGACAGATCAGTATTTATTTTTCCACTTCGTAGGCAGGACAGATGAAATGGGGACAGATCAGTATTTATTTTTCCACTTCGTAGGCAGGACAGATGACACGGGGACAGATCAGTAATTACTTTTCCACTTCACAGGCAGGACAGATGACACGGGGACAGATCAGTATTTATTTTTCCACTTCACAGGCAGGATATATGGCATGGGGACAGATCAGTATTTATTTTTCCACTTCACAGGCAGGATAGATGACATGGGGACAGATCAGTATTCAGTTGCCCTCTTCACAGGAAACATGACATGGGAACATAATCAGTATTTAGTTTTCCGTTTCACAGAATGCATGAAATGGGATTACATCAGCATTAATTTGTTCTATACTTGATGGTGCACAAAGTAAGGAGCTCAGTGATGCTCCCAGAGAACTCAGAGTGATGACTGCCGACCTTTCTCCTTCTTGCCCTGTGTAGGTTCTTTGTACTTTGTCTTGGCGAAGGCCATATCAGTGCTCATCCCGATCTTGGCAACATCTGCAAGAGACAGTGGGTGCAGCATCTTGAGAGCGGCACACACTTCTTCGTCATAAATGTCCACCTCCGTTGGTAGAGAGCGAGTCATGTCTGCCGCGATCTCCAGCGCAATTTGATCACTGCTACGGCCGTCCCTATACCAAACAGACACAGTTTAACTCACCGTAGACAACTGATACATTCATCACATGAGAAACTCCCTCAAAAGGTTCATCAAGCCATCAAAACATGGGTGCCAAACTGTTGTTTTATTGACATTATAAAGGTTACTTGTCATGACAACTGCATGCATGGAAATAAAATCTATGAAATGTCATAATGTTAATGTTATCATAATAATAAGGTAACTTCTGTTGTGTTTAATCCTTGGAAATCAAGTTCATAGGTACATTAAAACATCAGCATTGATCAGTATCGAATATGAATATTAATACAAATACATTTATTTAGGGTAAAAAACATACAGTTGGTATATACACAAACATAGCCTTTAGAAGGTAAATATGTTAAACAATGAGTAGATAAAAATAAATAAGGTTATAAGTGTAAAAGTGTAATATAACAGATAAAACAATGAGCAATATATCTCACTGTATATAAATATGCAATTTATACATGTTGAGAAACACAATTTGAAAATAAAAAAGGAATGGATAAAATAAATAAATTGATAAGCTGTATAAACGAAGTTAATAACTAAATAAATAATAATAAACATATATGCAAGATATGATATCTATCTTACTGGTTTACAGTGTACAGTGATTAGGCCCAGCTGCACCACATTGGGTCATTAACTATATCTATGCAATTTACTGGACTAAATCACATAAGTCCATTTTGATTAATCATGAATATTGTAATCACCACATCTAAAATATCTTGTCTTGCCATTTCACAACCTCAACAGACAAAAACCTATCTGCTATGTTGTCAGTTGTCACAGCAAATGAGACAATCAGTCATGTGACAATCAGTCATGTGACAATCAGTCATGTGACCAATCAGTCATGTGACCAATCAGTCATGTAACCAATCGGTCATGTGACCAATCAGTCATGTGATCAATCAGTCATGTGACATACCCTATGAGACCCTTCATGATGCGTGGTTGCACTCCAAGGATTGTCTCAATGAATGTGCCAGCCTGCGACACAAGGTAGGCTTTCTCTGCATTCTCATTCATCCCAAACACCTCTGGGTCATCTTGGGCAGGCAACGTCTCGATGTACACCTTTGCCTCAGTGAAGCTGAAGCCTTGAGGCAGAGGGTGGTACAACTGGGCAACAAAAGGAGATATGGGGTACAATCACACGTCATTTACATTTCTTTGTTTATAGAATACCATAAGTGTTTAAACAAATATAGTGTTTGCTCATATAAAACAGATCAGGCTAAAAATAAATAATACGGTAACTTCTAAATCAATCCTAAATCAAGAAAAGCAAGAAAACATGGATACGTATTCACAAATACTGCTAAGAAATTTCGAAAGTATGGTTATTATGTGACATCGTAAAGGGCACTATTGTGAGAAAAAAGGAATTACAATTACTAGTAATCAGCATAGTTGGAATAGTTTTTGCGACAGAAAGATGCAAATATGGGTGATAGTGGCTCATACATCACGGACACCTGAAATGAATGGCAAATATGAGAGCGGCAAAGAAATAATCAGAGGCAGACACAGGCTGAGATGAGAGGACTGGAAAGAACAGCTGGGCTGACGTGAACCGTCATAACTGGTGGTGACTGCAGAAGAGACAGGACCAGGGACGGAACTGACAGGTGAAGCAGGAGATGCAACTAAGTTGCCCACACCCCAACCCACAAGGGGAGGGGGAGGAGGAGAATGAGTGTCTGTGAGCACGTTGTGGTGTATCCATAATAATGATGTGTGACTGTTCATTACTAAGACATCCCATCAGGGGATAGGACATTTTGCTATTTAATATAATAATTTAACAAAATTGACACAAACAAATGTGAGACTTACCTTGTCTTTGGAGTAGTAGTAGCCATGCTGTAGGATGTTGGGATGGTAGAATTTCTGCAGGAGGCTGTGGAGACAACGCCGGTCCATGTCGTCTGTCACCCTGCCTCCATATGTCACTTCCCCAGTTAGGTACCACAGCGCCGGCCACGGGATCACTTCCTGCTCCTCTAGTAGCATCTCAAGCTGAAGGACTGACACCTGCAACACACACTGACACCTGCAACACACACTGACACCTGCAACACACACTGACACCTGCAACACACATGACACCTGCAACACACACTGACACCTGCAACACACACTGACACCTGCAACACACACTGACACCTGCAACATACACTGACACTTGCAACAAACACTGACACCTGCAACATACACTGACACCTGCAGCACACACTGACACCTGCAACACACACTGACACCTGCAACACACACTGACACCTGCAACACACACTGACACCTGCAACACACACTGACACCTGCAACATACACTGACACCTGCAACACACACTGACACCTGCAACACACACTGACACCTGCAACATACACTGACACCTGCAGCACACACTGACACCTGCAACACACACTGACACCTGCAACATACACTGACACCTGCAGCACACACTGACACCTGCAACACACACTGACACCTGCAACACACACTGACACCTGCAACACACACTGACACCTGCAACACACACTGACACCTGCAACACACACTGACACCTGCAACATACACTGACACTTGCAACAAACACTGACACCTGCAACATACACTGACACCTGCAGCACACACTGACACCTGCAACACACACTGACACCTGCAACACACACTGACACCTGCAACACACACTGACACCTGCAACAACACTGACACCTGCAACACACACTGACACCTGCAACACACACTGACACCTGCAACATACACTGACACCTGCAGCACACACTGACACCTGCAACACACACTGACACCTGCAACACACACTGACACCTGCAACACACACTGACACCTGCAACACACACTGACACCTGCAACACACACTGACACCTGCAACACACACTGACACCTGCAACACACACTGACACCTGCAACACACACTGACACCTGCAACATACACTGACACCTGCAACATAACACTGACACCTGCAACATACACTGACACCTGCAACACACACTGACACCTGCAACACACACTGACACCTGCAACACACACTGACACCTGCAACATACACTGACACCTGCAGCACACACTGACACCTGCAACACACACTGACACCTGCAACACACACTGACACCTGCAACACACACTGACACCACAAAACACACTGACACCTGCAACACACATGACACTGCAACATACACTGACACCTGCAACACACACTGACACCTGCAACATACACTGACACCTGCAACACACACTGACACCTGCAACATACACTGACACCTGCAACACACACTGACACCTGCAACATACACTGACACCTGCAACACACACTGACACCTGCAACAAACACTGACACCTGCAACACACACTGACACCTGCAACACACACTGACACCTGCAACACACACTGACACATGCAACACACACTGACACCTGCAACACACACTGACACCTGCAACACACACTGACACCTGCAACACACACTGACACCTGCAACACACAATACCACCTGTAACACACACTGACACCTGCAACACACACTGACACCTGCAACACACACCACTGACACCTGCAACATACATGGACACCTGCAACATACACTGACAACTGCAACACACATTGACATCTGCAACATACACAAACACCTGCAACACACACTGACACCTGCAACATACACTGACACCTGCAACACACATGGACACCTGCAACACACACTCACACCTGCAACACACACTCACACCTGCAACACACACTCACACCTGCAGCAAAGATCTAACTAAGAAATGTTAATACAGATCACTGAGACAAGTATGCATCATATACATCACTACAATCTGTAGCACTATAAGTCACTGATACTTACATAAAGTGCAACACTGAAATCTTAACCAATACAACAGCAATTCTTGTCCACATGTACAACATTAAAACCAAACACTTCACATTGTGAAATTTGCTGCATTCATTAATGAATGCAGCTCATACATCACTAAAACTTGCATCATAAATATCATTGAGCCACACAGCTAGCCTTGTACTGAACTACAACACAAGAGACACAAGTCATCACAAAACATGCATCACACAACAAACATACAAGTGACACAAACATAACCTACAGCCACAACACAAACATTAAACACAACTGCTACAAACATGACACTGCCCACCTCAAGATCAGAGTCACTGAACTCGTAAGGTATGTTCCAACCGAGCCGGCCGTATTTCTTCCTCTCGTGGATGACCGCATTGAAGAAACACAGTCCAAAGAGAAGTGTCCGCCATTCTGGGTGGTCCGCACACGACTCCTCGTACAACTTCTGGGTGATTGCTCCAGAGCCCCCACCCCCAAAAGATCGGAGCAGGTTTGCCTTCAGGCCCTGCGGTGGCTCCACTGTCATCTGGAACAGAACAACAGCTGATTTTTGAAGCGATAGGCTGCAGGTGAAAAGGAATAAATGCAAATTTGTGACTGACTTTTGATTGGAAATATTTTGATCTGACTATTACAGTGACTTTGTATGTTTAAGAGAGACCCCAATATCATGTACCAGTTTTCATTTATGATCTGATGACAATTACAGTTTTAAATGAGACTGTCAAAATCTATAATAAAAAAAACATGTGACACTGTGGCTTACAACTTGGATGTCTCTATGCAGGCGCTATTATGAATCATTTGATGTATGCAGATGACCTTTGTATCCGTTCATTTAACGTGTCTGGGTTAATTGAGAAAACTAACTGTGACTCAGTGGTTCCACGGTAGAGCTTTGCACTCTGGAGTAAGAGAAATCGGGTTCGAATCCCCAGGTATTGTGTTAAGCAATTGGGCAAGTTTTTCCACTCCACATTGCTACATTTCACTCAGTTATATGAATGAGTATCTGGCTATAGACAGAGGTGGATATTTGTATGAGCAGCCTTCACACATTAATTGCAATGTGGCTGGATACTTCCCAGAGAAGTTGAAATGGTGTTTGATTGCACAGTTCTGTCAGGGAAGTAAAGGCTTTGCGCAGTCCTGAGGACTGGATACTGCGCTATAAAAGGACTTACCTTTTTTAACTGACTGTTGTTCTTATTATGGTGAAAGTTTAACATAACATATAATGCCAGCAAGTCATACTGTATTGTTATGGACAAAAAGCATCAGGACATGAAAAATATTCATCCTATCACGCTCAATAATTGTCAGTTATCTCACACTATTAAATATAAATATCTGGGTCATATAATTAACAATAATCTTACTGATGTGATGACATTGCCAGACAAAAACTCAACCATTAAAACTTCTAAATTGTACTCATGCTGTAGCATTATGTACACTGCAAGTCTTTGGTGTACAAATACACATTTTTAGTGGTAATGGTATTATTTATGTTAGTGTTGCATTAGTTGCATAAAAACGTATTTTTTTACACAATTTGCCATCATGTTGTAGTACAAGTTTAATGTTTGTTATAAACCATGTTAAATCTTAAAATAAACGTACGCATTCATCCATTCCATATACACTTTACTGTATGCTGTGTCATCTTCAAAATACTGATAATCCACTTTTTGTCAGTTAATTATTTTATACCAATGTACATTTTTACTGGGCCCCACACATATTGCACTATACATTAACATTTTTATGGTTAAAACAAATGTTTACATACAGGTGTATGTTATATATAATTATATATTTTATATGTACATATAATTAACTATCTTATTTTTTACTAATTTATTATTATTATATATTTAATGTCTGTCTATAATTAACCTTGTGTTACATTTTATATATTTTGTTTATCGCTTATATATTTTGATTTTTTTTATGTAACACCTTATTACATTTTATTTTATATATTTTGTTTATCTCTTATTTGTTTTTATCTACTGACTTTTTTCTACCTTATGAACAAGTGTAGTTAAGATACTCATGGTTAGCTAAAACCACTGAGCAATTATTTTATGAACATGGAAATAGTTAAAAGATAGTCTTTTGAACGTTATGCGTGTGAAGAACTAAAAGTGCTGCCACCTCACGGAGCATGGGTAATCGAGGCTACCTGCAAAAATGCTGTGTAGACCAGTGATGTCATCGACCTGTGACCTGGTAACGAAACTGGAATCAGTGATTCATTGTGCTTATGTTTAAAGCACAGGAACTTGGCAGTCTGGACTGCTGTCAGTGAATTATACAACTTAGAAAGCCGTTCAAAGTACGCGGTACTCGACTTCAACGAAAATTCCGACCAAGGCAAGCTGTGTACCGAAGCCAAACTTGCCCAAACAAAGGCAAAGGCAAAGCCGAGCCCGAAGCAGATCATCCTGCTGACAGGAACTTTTAGTTTTACGTCAGCTTGATACAAAAGGTAAATATGCAAAGAATAGCTCTATTCTAAAATAGTGCCTGACATAATTGGTACGGGGATCCCAAAACTGTTATACACGTAAATCGGTTAGATCAATAATGGTGTAATTATTCATAATAAAATTATTAGCTACAGGTAAGCAAGTTCAGGGTTTCGCTGCCGCAATGCATCGTGGGTAATGTCATAGGTCAATCGACATAAACATCTCACACGTGCCCGTTTAAGAGATACAGAAGTTCGAGTTTATAGTCTTGTTTCTTGGTTTCCGTAATTATTTCGCGCATATATAGACAACGAAATAAATCATAAATGTTTACGACACTGAAGGTGCCAACAATTGGGAACAACGTTGCACATGGTTGCGCAGGCATTCGCCAGGGCCCCATTCGCAAGTCACTCGGCGTCTCGTATTACTGCGTTCCTTCGAAGGCAAGCGTGAACGAAGGTGTACAGAAAGCGAAACAATATATCGCAGGTTTTTGACAATGTCATGTTTTGCGAAAATCATTCTCTGATCTGGACAGAAACATTTGTCTTGGTAGCTGACAACAGTATATGTGAGGAATGTCGTTAAACACTGATTGGATTTTGGGCTGGGCCTCAGTTGTTAAATGTTATTTAATATTTCCTATATACAGTGCATCTGTTATAATGCATGACACACTCTATTTAATATTTGTACAACTTGGTTACATCCTGATTAGATCTAATATTAGAATAGCTTTATACATAACAATCGTAAGCTTTGTCATATCAGAATCTGAATGGGGTACGTCGTAATACAACAGTGTATGTGGAGGTGATACAACAGTGTATGTGGTAGTGATACAACAGTGTATGTGGTAGTGATACAACAGTGTATGTGGTAGTGATACAACAGTGTATGTGGTAGTGATACAACAGTGTATGTGGTAGTGATACAACAGTGTATGTGGAGGTGATACAACAGTGTATGTGGTAGTGATACAACAGTGTATGTGGAGTGATACAACAGTGTATGTGGTAGTGATACAACAGTGTATGTGGTAGTGATACAACAGTTATGTGATATACAACAGTTGTTATGTGGGGAGTGATACAACAGTGTATGTGGTAGTGATACAACAGTGTATGTGGTAGTGATACAACAGTGTATGTGGTAGTGATACAACAGTGTATGTGGTAGTGATACAACAGTGTATGTGGTAGTGATACAACAGTGTATGTGGTAGTGATACAACAGTGTATGTGGTAGTGATACAACAGTGTATGTGGAGGTGATACAACAGTGTATGTGGTAGTGATACAACAGTGTATGTGGTAGTGATACAACAGTGTATGTGGTAGTGATACAACAGTGTATGTGGTAGTGATACAACAGTGTATGTGGTAGTGATACAACAGTGTATGTGGTAGTGATACAACAGTGTATGTGGTAGTGATACAACAGTGTATGTGGTAGTGATACAACAGTATGTAATTATGATAAGTTCTGCTGTAGTTGCTTTGTTACTGCAGGATACAGTATTTAGTGCCAGTGGAAAATATAGTTTCTGCCCATCGATATGAACCTGTTTTGACAGAACCTGTAATGACCTACTTTTATAAAGGAATATTTATCTGTATCAATAAGATCTATATATATATATATATATATATAGATATACAGCATATTATATGTTTACCGTTGGTGTAACGTAATCATCTTGTTTGACAGGAACTGGACCCTGGACCTTACTTCAGCAGCTGATGAAAGATCAGAAAAAATGACTGACTACACCTGGCTTTGGTCAACCATGCACATCACTACCAGCATCCAGGGAAGTTGACCAAGCCAACTCCAGTCTGCTATGACCAGTGTCGAGAATCACAACAGTGACTGGACAGTTGTGAGGACACAGAGCTAGTGCTGTGTCCAGACTCTGACGGCATTTGACCACCGCCATAATCAGTGAAGCGCAGCCATGACGTCTAGAACGACACAACTGTCCAGCCAGTTGAAAGAAGAACTTCTGGTGTGTGGAATCTGCTACAACCACTACACACTGAGGGTGCGGCCACCAAAACTTCTCACTTGTTCACATACATTCTGTGCTCCGTGCATCGAGTCGTGTGCATCTGGTGACTCGGGGACTGTCCCAACATCTTTCATGTGTCCTGTCTGTCGCCAGGAGACACCATTCAGCGTTGACGGCTCAGCAGGACTGCCCAACAACATCTCACTGATCAGTCTCATAGAGATATTGCAGGCACAACGAAGAACCAGTGCAAAAGACGGGGGGAGTGAGCCAGTCTCACCACAATGTAGCTCATCGATATGTAGTGCCGCATCACCAGATGGCAGCAGTGTCGGCGCACCCAGAGTGGTGTTTGCGCTGTCTAGTTCAGAACTGGGGAGCTCCCCAGAGAGCTGCCAGCAGCAGTCGCCCTGTCAGTCACCCAAGGGGCAATGTGCGCCTGTGTCACGTGGGCCAGGCACAGTGCTGTGTCGGTGTGCGGATCGACCGCCCGCGTTTAACCCTGACTACAGCAGTGACGCCTCAGTAGACACCAATATGCCCCACCCCCCTTCATGTCCCCACTCCCCCTCCTGTCCCCTCTTTGTGCAACCCACAGAACCAGTCCCTAAGCCACATACAAGAAATCCTTTCCCATCCACACAACCTGCCCAACCCACACGACCTGCCCAAACCGCACGACTTGCCCAACCCACACAGCTTGTCCAGCCCACACGACCTGCCCAGCCTACCCGACCTGCCCAACCTACACGACCTACACAACCTGCCCAACCCACACGATCTGCCCAGCCTACACGACCTGCACAGCCCACACGACATGCTCCGCCCACAAGATCTGCCCAGAACATCTCCCCACCTCAACAGAACACAGAGCACATGGGTGGACAGGCCCCAGTGGTGTCTCCCATACGCAGGAACTTCCTCTCGGCATCGATGCCGTTCCGCAGAAGGAACCCTACAAAGTCCACACGGCGGAGTTTCCATCATTCAACCTCTGCGTTAGAAGCACTTAAGTGTACACGTAAGATCGGCTGCTACAGCGACATTCCAATGACTGTGAATGCATTCAAGAAGCCAACCAAGGTGGCTGTGTCTGAAGACGGAGAGATTGCTGTCCTGGACGGTGTCTATATGACGGTGCAACTGTTCACTAGCACGGGAGAACACATCTCTATGTTCACTGTCCCCGGCGCTTCTTCTATATGTTTCGTTGGCTCAGAGAAGATCATTGTAGGCACACACCAGGGCATCGAGGTCTACCGCCACGATGGCACGCCACAGAACAGCATGCGTCTTGAGTCTGTCGTCACAGTCAGCATGTACAAGTTTGGTTTCATCGTCTGTCAACCGAAACAGTTGACCATCTTCCGCGCTTCAATGACCGTTTACCGAAAGATCAAACGCCGTCACTACCATAGCATGTTCCGACGGAGCCTCGCTTTCAAGAGCCTTTGCGACGTCACCATGACGACCCAGCGTGACATTGCTGTCCTTGACGGTGGCTCAGGCAAGGTGTACGTGCTGGACCAGGACGGTTATGTTCTACTGTCTCTTAACCCCCGCCATGAGACCTGTGGTCCTCTACTGTCTCCACACAGCATTGCTGTTGACAACTGGAACTGCCTCTATATCTCTGACACTGGCTCTAGACGGGTGCTCAAGTTCTCTCCCCAGGGTATGTTCTCGCGGTGTGTTCTCAGCTTTGGTCTACACACTGTTCCCATAGACTTGCAAGCACGGGGCCTCACTGCCACTGGTGGCCACCTGGTGGTCATTGTTGGTGGCCACGAGTTTGCAGAAGTTCGTATGTATGCAGTGTGATTTCTGCGCAATGTCTTCCGGTTGATATACAAACAGTTTCCTTGTACAGTATTATAGTTATACCTGTAGACGGATAATGTTATGCTAGTTAGTGCCTGCACTAAGGCCCTGCACTAAGGCCCTGCACTGTTGTTTTATCTCGTTGCACTCTGCATGATACTTCATACCTGCTCTTATTTACACACCAGGATACGTTTCCAATATACATAATCTTGCCGTGTTACGTTTCAGCATTATACATTATTACATGCATGTATTATTATTATATATACACGTCATTGCAGAAACCTGTATTGTGCTTTTAGAATGTCACAAAGGCAGTGCGGTGTATTTATTTATTCTTAGATGTTAGATAAAATATGAATTCTATTTAATAAACAAGACAATCATTCTAGATTTGGTGCTGGTAAACCACAATGGAGATTATTTATTGTGCCTGCCTGATCACAGTGTAACTGTGCTTAATAGTTTAATAGTTAGTTAACTATTATAGGCAAAGCTTAGTATCTTTTGTATGTTGCGTTGCTATTTTATTTAATGTAAATTTGTAAATATTTTAAATAAAATATTGGACTATATATTATATTTTAATTACTCTGCACAAAAATGAATCCTGTATTTTATCTGTAATATCGTCAACAAAGACATAGACAATGCTTCCAATTACATATAAGCTGTTGGACTTTTTTACAATACAAAAAGCATTGTGTTATCGTTTGCACTAAATTCAATTCTGGGAGGTACAATTGATAAAACAGTTCTGTTACAGAGCAATCTGTCTTGCTCGTAACTCTTGTTCATATACTGTGATGATTTATTTCACTTTTATAATATTATATTGATTTGTATATTGTTACATTGAATGTCATTAAAGTTACAAAGTAACTGGTATTCTCTTCTAGTATTTGCTATTGTGTAGTTGTAACTGAATACAACAAAACAAATACTAAGAATCACACATGATTAAACTAAAAATAAATAGCACAGTTAGGAAACATCATTTGCATATCAGTCACCAAGTACTCCAATGTAGCGCAGAAAACTAGATGGTATTTTTCCATCATGTATAGTATTTTATGGAATCTAGCCTTTACCTTTGATCATAACTTCAACTTTAGACAACATATCTCTGAAACAAGTCATTCGCCGCCTATGCCGGTATATCTCTTAGTTGCTAAAACTATCGCTACAGAGTGTACACTGTACTTGGTTACTGTCATTCCCGCCTTTTTCATAATATTGCCAGTAAAGACATTGCCAAACGTCAACGCATCCAGAATTATTTGGCTAAGATAGTAGTTTCCCAGTCTCCTCGCGTCTCTCGCTCAGTGCCACTCCCCTTGCTCAGTGCCACTCCTCTCACTCAGTGCCACTCCTACAATCACTGCATTGACTCCCCGTGCGATTCTGCATCATGTTTAAGATCTGTATATTATACTTCCTGACAACAATAATTGCAGAAAACATTATTACAGTTCGCCATCACCTGAAACCCTGTCTGTTTAATCTCACCTGTAACTTCTTAGCACACTCATCCAATTGACAACGACCTTTGCATTGCCCTTGACAATGACAATGCTTAATCCACTGGTTTTGTTGCGCCACTGAACTCAGATTGTGATAATATTGGCACCACAGAAGTTAGTTATTATTATTAGTACAACATACACCACATACACACATACTTCCCTACATGTAATGAACACACATCGTCAAGTGGCTAGACAGGCACTGTTGAGAGAAGGGAATGAGGTAAATCTGCCGAGAGAAAGTTGTTGCTTTTTAAGAAATACACTATTTGAAAGAAATCATTTTACTTCTCGTGGCAGAATTTCTAGCGGAAATTGCCCTGTGTAGTTCCGAATATTCCAAAATATATACAAAATGTAACCATGAATGTAGTTGTAATAAAAACCTAGCCTTGTTCACGGGAACTTCTCTATAACTTCTCATTCTACAGAGAACATGTTAAAAGACCCCTGATCTAGAAAATACTGTTAGTACAGATAGTGCACCCCGGTGGTAGAGGGTGAGAGACCGAGTCTCAATTGAGGCAGTAAACACCACAGCCTGATGGTGACAGATTACAACAGTCATTTAGAAGGTGGTCTGTGTCCAGATAAATCTGTACTCCTGTGCTCTCTACCTTCAGCCTGTAGAGGTCGTCCTCTCTCACCATCTTGCTGATGTAAGACCACAATAACGGATTCGTCCGCCATCCCCAGTGAAAGAATACCCAATAAAAATAACATTTTGCAGGTTGTCTGAATTTCTGTGAGTGAATGTAGTGTTGGGTGAATGGAAAATGATGTTTTTTATGAAGGGCGACATCCACAGTGTCAGATTATGACAGATGTCAATCGGTGTTATTCTTTTCAAGTGTACCATTCACGTCCACTGCGAATACATCGATAGATGGTCTGCCAACCGAATGTGAACCATTTTGTGCTATATATGTTAGATTCATCATTTGTAAGATTTCTAAACAAATCTGAATCCAAAATGTCATAACTGAAGTGTGTATATATCCTTTTGCGATATCTGTTGTGTTCTAAACATTTTAACACCAACAATTACATTGTGACTGTCTTATAGCCATCTGAAACAGTAGATTCTCTATAGGCTGAACAGGTTATCAAAAGGTCACGCCAATGGTCATGTGCATGTGTCAAAAAGGCAACATGTTGTTTCAAATCAAAGGATGTTAGAATATTAAAAAAACATACTAATAATTGAAGAAGGTATATACCAATGTAGATTAAAATCACCAAGAAAGTAAAGTTCTGAATTATTAGTTGCCAAATTTTCCAACAGATCCTGAAAGACACCAAAGAAATTTGCTTGGTTTTCAAAAAAAAGATTCTGCAGAGAAAGAAGAATATGAAATTTCAGCACAGGCGGATTCAAAACTGGAATAATCAGGGTTGGAATGTAATTTAATTTACATTATGAGATAAACATACATCTACCAGATCAACCTTTTACTATATATTATTCTCACTTGAAAATTGTTTTACTTTGTTTTTGTCACAAAGGTGGTTTTGGTGGGACATGTTTATAAAAAAAAATGGTTTTACATTGTCAGAGGCCATTAAAAAAAGATTATGGGACAATGGTAGAAAATAGCTGGAACATGGGGGAGCCTACCTTGAGTCCCATTTGTAGAATAGACACAGGGAAGGAAGGGTCAGGCTTGGAGCTGAGCCACAGGCGGAACTGAGGATCCACATCTGAATCTGGCTTGTTGAAGCTTAAACAGATGATGACATTTGAATAAATACACAGGTCTAAAAAAGAAAGTTTCATTACACTGACAAAAACACCTCACTTCCCGGCAAGCATGCTTAGATGAACACCATCTCAGAGGAGTCTAACAGGAA
This sequence comes from Ridgeia piscesae, assembly GCA_025642075.2. Lineage (NCBI taxonomy): Eukaryota > Metazoa > Annelida > Polychaeta > Sabellida > Siboglinidae > Ridgeia > Ridgeia piscesae. The sequence continues at coordinate 274,674 of JAODUO010000153.1, forward strand.
GGTAGCAGTAAAAATGTGACCAGATAACCATGTTGAGCTAAATACCACATTCATTACCTGAAAAAGAACGTGTTTAAATTAGTTAAAAGATGACAATTTGGTAGGTAGTCTAGTTTATTTGTCTTTGGAATATTACATTAATTATTTGAAACAAGGAACTGATGCTACGAATGTGTCACCACAAAGAGCATTGCAGACAACAAACCTGTCCACTATGGCTTGGAGTCGAGGCATCCACGAGGCCGCCAGGTGGCAGTTCTGTAGGAAGATCCAGCGTCCCTTGAGGATCTGTGCCTTCAGAATGAGTTCCTCCGCCCGGGGTCCCTGGCCACGCCCCAGGGAAATGATGTCTAGGTGCAGGGTGCTTCCTCGTAGCTCCTTCGCAAAGCGCAGCAACTGGGCTGCGGGGTCAGAGCCTGGTGGAAAGATGGGTGTCACATGAAATAGTAGCAGCAGCAAAAACTTTGTGCTATGGTCATCTTAAATGTCCAACTACTTCACCCACAACAACTGTTTGTTTCAGTTGGTGGTCCACATATTGTATGTCTGCACAGCTCAACAGTGGAACATTTATTTTTGCAAGCGAGACACTTCGTATTTGGGGATACTTGAATTCTACTGATATATTGCTATCTTATCAAACTACACCATGTAAATTAAACACGTTGGAACTTCAGTTACAGTCACCCTAATACCAAGATTGTTGTTAATAAATTTACAGTGGTGAGTGAAATATGTAAAAGCCAACTGGTGCAGATATCCATTTTTATCATAAACACTGCAAGTTCCACACCACATACTACCAAACTGGTGGTGATCTGAACCAATGCTAAATTAATATATTTATTAGTTTGAATTTATGAGCAACATTGACTGCGAGAGGGAACAAAAATGAACATTGTCCTGGCTACACTGACCAGGAGAGAGAACAAAGATGACCAGTGTCCTGGCTACACTGACCAGGAGAGAGAACAAAGATGACCAGTGTCCTGGCTACACTGACCAGGAGAGAGACCAAAGATGACCAGTGTCCTGGCTACACTGACCAGGAGAGAGAACAAAGATGACCAGTGTCCTGGCTACACTGACCAGGAGAGAGAACAAAGATGACCAGTGTTCTAGCTACATTGACTTGTGATAAGAGTACAACAATGGCCAGTGTCCTAACTAAACTGACCAGGAAAGAGTATAAAGACGACTGATATCCTAACTACACTAACCAGGCCAAAGCATAAAGTTGACCAGTCTCTTAGCTGCACTGACCAGGAGAGAGTATAAAGTTGACCAGTCTCTTAGCTGCACTGACCAGGAGAGAGTATAAAGTTGACCAGTCTCTTAGCTGCATTGACCAGGAGAGCGTATAAAGTTGACCAGTCTCTAAACTGCACTGACCAGGAGAGAGTATAAAGTTGACCAGTCTCTTAGCTGCACTGAGCAGGAGAGAATATAAAGTTGACCAGTCTCTTAGCTGCACTGACCAGGAGAGAGTATAAAGTTGACCAGTCTCTTAGCTGCACTGACCAGAAGAGAGTATAAAGATGACCAGTGTCTTAGCTGCACTGACCAGGAGAGAGTATAAAGATGACCAGTGTCTTAGCTGCACTGACCAGGAGAGAGTATAAAGTTGACCAGTCTCTTAGCTACACTGACCAGGAGAGAGAATAAAGATGACCAGTCTCTTAGCTGCTCTGACCAGGAGAGAGTATAAAGTTGACCAGTCTCTTAGCTGCACTGACCAGGAGAGAGAATAAAGATGACCAGTCTCTTAGCTGCTTTGACCAGGAGAGAGTATAAGGTTGACCAGTCTCTTAGCTGCACTGACTAGGAGAGAGTATAAAGTTGACCAGTCTCTTAGCTGCACTGACCAGGAGAGAGTATAAAGTTGACCAGTCTCTTAGCTGCACTGACTAAGAGAGAGTATAAAGTTGACCAGTCTCTTAACTGCATTGACCAGGAGAGAGTATACAGTTGACCAGTCTCTTAGCTGCACTGACCAGGAGAGAGTATAAAGTTGACCAGTCTCTTAGCTGCACTGACTAGGAGAGAGTATAAAGTTGACCAGTCTCTTAACTGCATTGACCAGGAGAGAGTATACAGTTGACCAGTCTCTTAGCTGCACTGACCAGGAGAGAGAATAAAGATGACCAGTCTCTTAGCTGCTCTGACCAGGAGAGAGTATAAAGTTGACCAGTCTCTTAGCTGCACTGACCAGGAGAGAGGATAAAGATGACCAGTCTCTTAGCTGCACTGACCAGGAGAGAGTATAAAGTTGACCAGTCTCTTAGCTGCACTGACCAGGAGAGAGTATAAAGTTGACCAGTCTCTTAGCTGCACTGACCAGGAGAGAGTATAAAGTTGACCAGTCTCTTAGTTGCACTGACCAGGAGAGAGTATAAAGTTGACCAGTCTCTTAGCTGCACTGACCAGAAGAGAGGATAAAGTTGACCAGTCTCTTAGTTGCACTGACCAGGAGAGAGAATAAAGATGACCAGTCTCTTAGCTGCACTGACCAGGAGATAGTATAAAGATGACCAGTCTCTTAGCTGCACTGACCAGGAGAGAGTATAAAGTTGACCAGTCTCTTAGCTGCACTGACCAGGAGAGAGTATAAAGTTGACCAGTCTCTTAGCTGCACTGACCAGGAGAGAGTATAAAGTTGACCAGTCTCTTAGTTGCACTGACCAGGAGAGAGTATAAAGTTGACCAGTCTCTTAGCTGCACTGACCAGGAGAGAGTATAAAGTTGACCAGTCTCTTAGCTGCACTGACCAGGAGAGAGTATAAAGTTGACCAGTCTCTTAGCTGCACTGACCAGGAGAGTATAAAGATGACCAGTCTCTTAGCTGCACTGACCAGGAGAGTATAAAGTTGACCAGTCTCTTAGCTGCACTGACCAGGAGAGAGTATAAAGTTGACCAGTCTCTTAGCTGCACTGACCAGGAGAGAGGATAAAGATGACCAGTCTCTTAGCTGCACTGACCAGGAGAGAGTATAAAGTTGACCAGTCTCTTAGCTGCACTGACCAGGAGAGTATAAAGTTGACCAGTCTCTTAGCTGCACTGACCAGGAGAGAGTATAAAGTTGACCAGTCTCTTAGCTGCACTGACCAGGAGAGAGTATAAAGTTGACCAGTCTCTTAGCTGCACTGACCAGGAGAGTATAAAGTTGACCAGTCTCTTAGCTGCACTGACCAGGAGAGAGTATAAAGTTGACCAGTCTCTTAGCTGCACTGACCAGGAGAGAGTATAAAGTTGACCAGTCTCTTAGCTGCACTGACCAGGAGGGGTATATAGTTGACCAGTCTCTTAGCTGCACTGACCAGGAGAGTATAAAGTTGACCAGTCTCTTAGCTGCACTGACCAGGAGAGAGTATAAAGTTGACCAGTCTCTTAGCTGCACTGACCAGGAGAGAGTATAAAGTTGACCAGTCTCTTAGCTGCACTGACCAGGAGAGAGTATAAAGTTGACCAGTCTCTTAGCTGCACTGACCAGGAGAGAGTATAAAGTTGACCAGTCTCTTAGCTGCACTGACCAGGAGAGAGTATAAAGTTGACCAGTCTCTTAGCTGCACTGACCAGGAGAGTACAAAGTTGACCAGTCTCTTAGCTGCACTGACCAGGAGAGTATAAAGTTGACCAGTCTCTTAGCTGCACTGACCAGGAGAGAGTATAAAGTTGACCAGTCTCTTAGCTGCACTGACCAGGAGAGAGTATAAAGTTGACCAGTCTCTTAGCTGCACTGACCAGGAGAGTATAAAGTTGACCAGTCTCTTAGCTGCACTGACCAGGAGAGAGTATAAAGTTGACCAGTCTCTTAGCTGCACTGACCAGGAGAGAGTATAAAGTTGACCAGTCTCTTAGCTGCACTGACCAGGAGAGAGGATAAAGTTGACCAGTCTCTTAGCTGCACTGACCAGGAGAGAGTATAAAGTTGACCAGTCTCTTAGCTGCACTGACCAGGAGAGAGGATAAAGTTGACCAGTCTCTTAGCTGCACTGACCAGGAGAGAGTATAAAGTTGACCAGTGTCTTAGCTGCACTGACCAGGAGAGAGGATAAAGATGACCAGTGTCTTAGCTGCACTGACCAGGAGAGAGGATAAACTTGACCAGTCTCTTAGCTGCACTAACCAGGTGAGAGGATAAAGATGAAGGGAGTCTTGGCGGAGGACTCTTCATACATCTCCTGGAGGTCGGCTGTTCCACTTGACAGAAAGCTAGCACCCATGTGGTCAAAGACGAAGTGTCTGATGGCAGCGGTCAGTGTCGATGGACACAGGATGTGAACCAGGATGAGTCTCTGGATGCTAGTGAGTTGTTGCCATGGGAACACCACCGCATACCTGGAGGCATCTGTGGAGAAAGAGAAGAGGACATGGCTGAGGGATGATGTCAAGGTTTATTTATAAACAAATTCATCAAATTAAAACCACACGATTTTGACAAATTCAAACAATTTCCACTTTGTATAAATAAAATGTCTACCCGGTAATTCATATATGTTACAAATTTCTGTTAATAAAAAGTATATACTTTATTCCTACATTGTGTTAAATGTAAGTATTAGATAACATATATGATTTTCCTCTTTTACAATCTACAAAATGTGTTCCTGGATAATAAAACAAGACTCTTTTACAAACAAACTAACAATTAGATCAAGACTGTATATAATGTATAAGTAATATCTAAATACAGCCATTGTATACTTATATCACCGCCTTTATTATCACCTTAGTCCACACTACCAGGATTTCAAAGATATTTTGTATACCTTCTTCCTGAGTTGGGGTGTATTTTGTAACCATCAGATGATAGGGGTCATGTGACTGGGCAAGTGTTGTCCATTGGTTTGGAGTGTTGACAATGCTCGGACACAGATGACTAAAGCTGTCGAATTTGGCCTCGAGGTTCTGACACTGACGCCACATTATGTCACTAATCCATGCAGGTCGTGTCGGTGGTGCAATGTCATTGTCTTGACACTCCATGAGTTGGTCTTGTGACAGACCTGTAAACAGTAACATTCAGGTAATGGTACTTTACAATGTCACAGGTACATTACAATGTTACAGGTACATAGGTACATTATAACGTCACAGGTACATTATAACATCACAGGTACATTACAATGTCACAGGTACATTACAATGTCACAGGTACATTACAATGTCACAGGAACATTACAATGTCACATGTATATTACAATGTCACATGTACATTACAATGTCACAGTAACATTACAATGTCACAGGTACATTACAATGTCACAGGTACATTACAATGTCACCGGTACATTACAATGTCACATGTACATTACAATGTCACAGGAACATTACAATATCACAGGTACATTACAATGTCACAGGTACATTACAATGTCACAGGTACATTACAATGTCACAGGTACATTACAATGTCACAGGAACATTACAATGTCACAGTCAAGAGTGTCACCATCATTAGTAATTGAAAGTGTAGCATTGATTATTCAGCAAAACGTTTTCTCTGAAGGAGTGGCACTTCCATACAGTCCTTCCTCTCCATAATGACACGCAACTTTTTCCAAAACGCTCTGTTTCCCTTACAATGTCACACTTCCCATAAAATCATGTCACACTACCCACAATGCCCTGCATCACATTCCACAATAAGTGGTTCTCATTTCTGCTCTGTTTTGAGAGTACTTAGCGAGACAATAAACAACTGGCCTTCACCTCATTGTTTATAAGCATATTCAAAATTACTGCAATGTGCAAACAATTTAAAAGTTACAACTTATCTCCAAAATATTTCCTACCATCTAGATGAATTTTTGTTGAGTGAAAAAAACTTACAGTTGAGGTTTCTGCTGTGCCAGTTACACCCGTATGTGAAACAATATAGCAATTTGATTCGTTGAGGACCGGATCATAAATAAAAATGGCAAAATAGCACAAACATAATTTGGGTTCAAATGAGACTTGGGTGCCTTATAGCATGCCACCCATACCTCAACAGCACAATGCCACCCATCCCCCAACAGCACGATGGCACCCATCCCCCCAACAGCATGATGCAACCCATCCCCCAACGGCACGATGCCATGCATCCCCCAATGGCACAATGCCACCCATCCCCCAACGGCATGATGCCACCCATCCCACAATGGCACAATGCCACCCATCCCCCAATGGCACGATGCCACCCATCCCCCAACAGCACGATGCCACCCCGCATCCCCCACAATGGCACAATGCCACCCATCCCCCAACGGCACAATGCCACCAATCCCCCAACAGCACAATGCCACCGATCCCCCAACAGCACGATGCCACCCATCCCATAATGGCACGACGCCAGGCCGTTCTTTCATGCTGCACCTACCGTCATGTTGCTTGCAGGTGTCGTCATCGAGCATGCCAGCCATGATGTGACCCTGCAGAAACAAGTGCCACTCGAGCTGCGAGATCGTATCATTACCAGTAGCTCCATCTACTGGAACCTGTGAGGAGGTGACGTATGCATTCGATCGCATAATGCTCGTGCACAGCATGAATGAGAACATGAGCTGATGATGAGCAAACAGTGCCACCGACACGATCTTGTAGATGCTTGTTGTCAGTCGACTGATCATCTTATCGAGTTGAACCGTGAGATCCTCCCCTTGTGTCGCCTCGCTGGCCTTCATTCGCCCAGGAGCAGGGCGACCACTACTGCTGTGGCTGAAGCTGGAGTGGCGACTCGACACCTTCGAATGTGGGCTTTGGACGAGGTCGATGCACGAGCTAAACATCTCGTAGAACCATGTGAGTGAGAACTGATACATGACGTCCACCGTAGCAAGGTCAGCCAGACCAAAGTACAACACAGCTCCCCTGGTGGCCACCTGCAGAATCACATACTTGGCATGAACTTGAGAGCATATGTTGTACAATAGAAGATACAATGTCGCTGACCTTAATTATTAAAATGCTCCATGTTATTAAACCACATTTTGCATTTGGATTTATTTGACAGATGGGAAACGTTGTTTAGCACAGTTGCCTAAGGTTGTTGTGGGGCACAGTTGCCTAAGGGTGTTGTGGGGAACAGTTGCCTAAGGTTGTTGTGGGGCACAGTTGCCTAAGGTTGTTGAGGGGCACAGTTGCCTAAGGTTGTTGTGGGGCACAGTTGCCTAAGGGTGTTGTGGGGCACAGTTGCCTAAGGTTTTAAGGGGCACAGTTGCCTAAGGTTGTTGTGGGGCACAGTTGCCTAAGGTTGTTGTGGGGCACAGTTGCCTAAGGTTGTTGTGGGCACAGTTGCCTAAGGTTGTTGTGGGCACAGTTGCCTAAGGTTGTTGTGGAGCACAGTTGCCTAAGGTTGTTGTGGGGCACAGTTGCCTAAGGTTGTTGTGGAGCACAGTTGCCTAAGGTTGTTGTGGAGCACAGTTGCCTAAGGTTGTTGTGGGGCACAGTTGCCTAAGGTTTTTGGGGCACAGTTGCCTAAGGTTGTTGTGGGCACAGTTGCCTAAGGTTGTTGTGGAGCACAGTTGCCTAAGGTTGTTGTGGGCACAGTTGCCTAAGGTTGTTGTGGGGCACAGTTGCCTAAGGTTGTTGTGGGGCACAGTTGCCTAAGGTTGTTTGGGACACAGTTGCCTAAGGTTGTTGTGGAGCACAGTTGCCTAAGGTTGTTGTGGGGCACAGTTGCCTAAGGTTGTTGTGAGGCACAGTTGCCTAAGGTTGTTGTGGAGCACAGTTGCCTAAGGTTGTTGTGGAGCACAGTTGCCCTAAGGTTGTTGTGGACACAGTTGCCTAAGGTTGTTGGGGCACAGTTGCCTAAGGTTGTTGTGGGGCACAGTTGCCTAAGGTTGTTGTGGGGCACAGTTGCCTAAGGTTGTGGTGGGGCACAGTTGCCTAAGGTTGTTGTGGAGCACAGTTGCTTAAGGTTGTTGTGGAGCACAGTTGCCTAAGGTTGTTGTGGAGCACAGTTTCCTAAGGTTGTTAAGGGGCACATTTGCCTAAGGTTGTTGTGGAGCACAGTTTCCTAAGGTTGTTAAGGGGCACATTTGCCTAAGGTTGTTGTGGGGCACAGTTGCCTAAGGGTGTTGTGGGGCACAGTTGACTAAGGTTGTTAAGGGGCACAGTTGCGTAAGGTTGTTGTGGGGCTCAGTTACCTAAGGTTGCTGTGGGGCACAGTTGCCTAAGGTTGTTGTGGAGCACAGTTGCCTAAGGGTGTTGTGGAGCACAATTGCCTAAAGTTCGACACAGCAGCACAGTATTTGACACCTGATTCATTTGATAGACCGCCTGGTGGTAGAAATAACTACCTCATTTGTACATACCTGTACATACCCTCCCCTGTTAATAGTTTATGTGTATTAACTGCAGCATGGTTGAATGATCACCATTGAGGTGAAGATGGTGTTTGGTTGTACAGGTCTGTAGAGTTAAATTCTCTCAACAAATTTAAGGATTGGATATGATATTGCACCAGTATTTTAATAATTTATCACCAACTTGGCTCCTCTTACAAGATATGCAACAGATGTTCTACATAGAATTAATAATAATAATAACTTGATTGTGCAATCATGGAATGGATAAACATATTGCGCTTTGGAGGATGCATAAAATAATGCTATATTTAAACCACATCACATAGTAATGCATGTATAGAATAAAATCAAGTAATAAACATGTAAATGGTATCTGTAAAAATATATAAAATACTGGAATAAATATGCTAAACGAACAATATGACAATATTATAAGATAGATAAATAAATGTGATAAAACAACATTGCAGTGGTAGGGCCTGTTATATGTCTGTCAATTGTTGATTTTATGTGGCTCGTTCAAATACTTGATGGAGGACGAGATTATAAGATGAAAGTGCAAACGACGCACTACTGAAGGAAAATGAACACTGTCTCTCACAACTCACAGGAAGGTATTTCTTTCTCGCTGCGCTCAGCTTTTGCTCTGTGAGTCGAGAATTCTGCACACGCTCGTGCATCTCCTCTGACATGCCCTTGCTCGCCTGCAAGGTCTCCACGAGAACGTGGTCATCAAGGATGTGACCTGAGACAGACAAGGTTAAGGGAATTGGTGAACACTAAAGGTTACGATCGTTGGTCATGTCACATGATCTTCTGAAACCACATCCACTTTTAAAATAAAGTCAAGACATATTTGTTTGAAATTGCCTTAACACTTTCAGAGGTCATATACGTGCTACAAGGTTGACTTTTGTCTGTCCCCATTTATGATTATGTCAAATGATTCTGTGTGTTGCACCTCTGGGCTTATCAAAAATTAATATATTGCTTCTTGCCCACAACCCCTTCACATTACCTTGAGATTTCTGCAGAAGACTAAGAGACTTGTCCTCAAGGTCTCTCAACACCATCTGGTCATTCGCAATGAGCTGTAGAAGGTGACTGCGGTCATTCTCCAACTGAGGCTGCTCCTGCAATAGACAACACCTCACTTGACCTCTCTTGGACACTGCTGACCACATCACTGACCACTGCTAGCTGGTAGTGTAGATCAACTAATCGTGGAACAGTAAAACCTGTCATGGGAGACTGCCCATTCTGCACAGTAAAACCTGTCTCTCAAGACAGGTGGTCTCTCAAGACAGGTGGTCTCTCATAACAGGTTTCACCAAAAATCATGTTTGTGTAATTATGAATATGTAAACACTTTACTAACTACAAAATTACTAATACAACTGATAACAAAATTAACAAATATAAAAATATGGAATGTAAATTTAGGCCCTATAGATAATATACATATCATTATAACTTGCAATTTTTTTTAAACACACTATTTCAGTTAGGAATTAATTGAGCCACGTTTTTTGTACACATAACATTATGTATCTACATTAGGGAAAAACCAGGTTTTATTTTATTATTTTAAAGTTAGATTGATTTTTCTTAAACCGTAGTAAGTTAGATTTATCAGTTAAAACAATGCACGAAATGCAGCAGATGCCCTGGCAATGTGCTAAAGATAGCACTTACATAATCTAAATTTGTATGCTTGCGCATTCATATTGACACACACATATTGACTTATCACAAACATGCATGCCCTACACACACACACACACACACACACACACACACTCACACGCATAAACACACGTACACACGCACACACTCGCACACACTCGCACACACACACAGACACACACACGCACACACAGACACACACACACACACACATACACACTATACTCACACACACACATACCCACTCACACACACACAAACACACACACACACACACACACACACTATACACACACATACCACACACACACACAACACACACACACACACACACACACACACACACACACACACACACACACACACACACACACACACACACACACACACACACACACACACACACACACACACACACACACACACACACACACACACACACACACACACACACACACACACACACACACACACACACACACACACACACACACACACACACACACACACACACACACACACACACACACACACACACACACACACACCCACACCATGCAGCAGTTGACCAACCTGTTTGACAACACTTGAGAGCAGTTGTTCCTGCAGGGCATTGAATGTGACGGTGAAGTTGATGAGAGTCACCTGGATACAGATGGCGGGCAGGTAGTGAGGGTTGCTCAGTGACGTTGCCAGGTACAGTCTGTCAGAAGCAAATACAATGTCTCAAGAAATGCCATGCCTTTCTCTCATACATGTCTGTGAAATATTCAGCCACACTGCACCTATAATATAAATTTTAGATATCTAATTAACCTAATTACTCTGGCACTAGTGCAATGTGCTGCCACAGCCGGGCATCCAGGGAAGTATTTGGCCTACAATTTTCAGGTGGAGAGAAATTCATTACATCGTGAAATTTATAACCGTGGATTCATTATATCCGTGTTGTAACATACGTGGATGCTTATAATGGAAGAGATACGGAAAAAATCATTCAGTCTGACAGCTGCTCCAGCCCTGCTCCAGCCCTGCTCCATTCACATCAATGTACACTTGGGTGTCATCTGCATAAAGATGACATTGTAGCTGATGCTTTCTGATGATAGCACATACTGGAGAACTGGCCTGGGCCCAACACAGACCCTTGTGGATGCCTGATTCAACCAGCGGTCTACGTGAGGCCGTTAGTTGTCACTGCAGTAATTGTAGTATTTGAACTGATTCAATACTTGAATTTAACAAACCTGAAGTTGCTGTTGTACTCAATCTCTGTGTCACCAATCTTGATGAGCGTGTGGCCTCCCTTCACAAATGTGTTTTGTAGAAGTATTGGTTTGAGGGATGGATCCAAATCCTCAGTCACTTCCTACAAACAAACATTCAACGTAGTGGAGACAGTAAGACATTTGCCTGTATCTTTCGGAAGAGACACTAAAAGCCGGTGGTGTCTTCTATCTGGTGTCTATGTAAAGTAAAGTAAAAGATCCCACACGGGGGTAAATGTGTAACCTGTAGTGGACTCACAAATTCTAGAGAAGGACATCTCCTGCGTTAGCCCAAGTTTGGGCTATTTGAAGGAAACCACCTAAGAACTAAGAACTAAGGACACAAACTAAGGTCTAGCTTTATTTACTAATTTGAAATGAAGCATTATTCTTGCTAGCAAATTGTAAATCTGTCAGGCTTATAAAAAATTTCATCACAAATTAATTGTAACAGTTATTGTGGTCATATTGATTAATTTTGAATGATTACAAAATAACAGTCTTGACTTCTGGACAGTCATGAAAATGAAATTCTGACATATCGTGTAATGTGGACAAACTGGTACCTGTAGGAGAACAGCTTCCCCAATACGGATTGCCCGCTCGATACTGTGGAGGTAATTTGTGTCGGATGCATTGACACATTTCAACTGTTGACCTTCCATCTGTTGGATCCATCTGTCAAGGTCAAGCTCATTTCATTAATATTTATTATTTATTTAATTATATATTATATAATAATATATCATTATTGTCAGGCCATTCACACTTTTATATTTTTACACACACAAATATATATATATATATATATATATATATATATATATATATATACATACATATATATATAAATATATATATATATATATATATATATATATATATATATATATATATACTTAATGACAACACAAGCTATATAATTTATTGTATTGATATACATGCACAACTTAAACTAAATGCTATTATTTGACAATATTTCTAAATATGTTCACATTGAATCACGGTGTCATACAATTACAATTAAAACAGAGTAACATACAGAGAATCACATTTCTGTGAGCAAATTGTATTCATTATAAATGTGAAATCGACAAGTTACAATAAAACTAATAAAACACACAAAACAAGAATTATTGTGTTTCAATAATGCAAGTGGCAGGCATTCTCTCATCTTTTTGTCATTTTAAACATCCTTCTGTACGTCTGCATTCAACTACAAAACTACTGCATTCGTTGTGTATTTTACTTTAGAAACATTTCAGACTATATCAGGGTTTTTGGCCTGATTAATTTCTTGATGCCAGGCAGAGGATGATATAACACGTTTTATATATACCAAGTTGGAAGTACTGCTGATGTCTATAACTAGTAAGAAGTTGCCACCACATACTGTGATGCCTGGCACTGAGGATCAATCAACAGGGGCCACTTCCGTGCCTTCTTCATGATGATTGCATTCTGGGTAGAGTTGGAGTCATTTGGCAGACCCTCATTGTTCCATCTCAGTATCTACCAACAGTTGTCATAGCAACATGACATTGTAACAATAGGGCCTGCAAGTGGGTCACAATACATGGCGTGACTCCGCGCGACTGGAGCTTATTGGGGACTAAACGAGACTAATTGGGGACTGGACACAAGAATAATATTCTAACGATGGATGACAGTTGTAGCTTCCGACTGATGAATACTAGGAAAATCAGTTCATAAATATCTTGTGTTATACATTTCTTATCTTAAATGTCCGATTTAATATTGAGTTTATCACACTATCATAGACACATAGTGATTTACGTAATGCAGATAATCGACACGATGCTAGGCTGTATGTGTCTTTTACGGGATTTGCGTTTTACATTGCTGTACGTTGTGGTTTCGATAAGCACTATATATCTGACAAGTTTTCTAAATACACATAATCATAACACATGTATACGTTTGGCCCAAACAGGTTGTACTGCGCGAAAACTGGCACTCTTCATTATTAGTCAAGATCACCAAACACAAGTACTTGCCGCTATTGCCATGGCAACCACCATAGTAATCGATTAAAATTCATGATTTCCGTGATCATTGTCACCGGCAAAATGTTCCATTGTTTCTGCTTGTAATAATCCTTCGGACAATATAACTGAAATATGCTATTTCGGGCCAGTTCGATTATTATGACCAAAACAAAACAAAGTCCTATATGTTAACATGGAGTATATGGACCTCCTGCCCCCAACTGCCCCCAGCCTCGTTTTCGCGTAACGAATTTTGTAATGTAACTATGAATGGTACAGAATCAAACATGACTTAATTATTTGTTTCCAATACAGTTTAAATAATTTCTTTCTTTTGTTTATGTTTAATCAAAAATGCAAAGAGAGGTGTACCACAAGAATGATCTGTTATAAGTGAGTATACAAATGACAAGTTAAACAAATATGATAAAGTGTTAAGGGTACTGACAACAAGACGTACAGTCTTGGCCAATTCACGCTTTATTATGCAGTACACTGTAAATGCTTATAATTAGTCTTAAATTAATATCACTAATAATAGTGTGTGTATGTTTAAGACGACATGGTGCACAAAAGCACATCAGCATATATGCTCACGCCTGCACGCATGCACACACGCACGCATGCACACATGCACACATGCACACATAAGTATGCATGCACACACACATACATGTATGCATGGACTCACACACGCACGCACGCACGCACGCACGCACGCACGCCGCACGCACGCACGCACACACACACGCACGCACGCACGCACGCACGCACACACACACACACACACACACACACACACACAAATATCCACTCATACATGCATTATTGCATGCATTACTGCATGCACAGATGCACGCCTGCGACACACACATACCTGATTAGCATCCACAAGGTTCCGCACAAACTCATAGTCGTCTGATATGGGAATGGCTTTTTCGTGACAGCGAGCCAGCCAATCAGCAGCCAGCTCCTGGCGGTAGCCTGATGTGAATGGTCCAACATAGGCGACCATGCCAGCAGACACAAGGGTATTACCCACAAGGCCTTTCAACTTGAAATCGAGCAGACGAACAGCCTCTTCCCATCTCACCTGTGTGGTAGGAAGTTGAACTGTTTAGATGTCAACCTCTGCATATTTGGGCTAGAAATATTCGTAAATATGTTCTAAGTAAATAACTTTAACTTGAAGCAGAATGACCTATATATGGTGCATATGTGTAAATAGTTCGTATCCAAGCAAGACATCAGGTAAATCAATAACAAACATTTTGAACTGTCTGAGATAGTCAGGACGTATGAACCAAATCATGCTGGTCATTGTACGCTGTTGGCAAAACATAGGTGTGTGACATAAACATGAAAGAGTATCATTGTAGTCTGCATACTAACACAGTAAGCCGGCGTAGGAGCCCGAATAACGGAAGAGCACAAATAACAGGGGAGCACAAATAACAGAGGAGCACAAATAACAGAGGAGCACAAATAACAGAGGAGCACAAATAACAGAGGAGCACAAATAACAGAGGAGCACAAATAAAGAGGACAAAACAGAGGACACAAATGAGACACAAATAACAGAGGAGCACAAATAACAGAGGAGCACAAATAACAGAGGAGTGCAAATAACAGTTGAGCACAAATAAGAGAGGAGCGCAAATAACAGAGGAGCACAATAACAGAGGAACACAAATAACAGAGGAGCACAAATAATAGAGGAACACAAATAACGGAGGAGCACAAATAACAGAGGAGCACAAATAACAGAGGAGTGCAAATAACAGAGGAGCACAAATAACAGAGGAGCACAAATAAAAGAGGAACACAAAAAACAGAGGAGCACAAATAACAGAGGAGCACAAATAACAGAGGAGCACAAATAACAGAGGAGTGCAAATAACAGATGAGCACAAATAAGAGAGGAGCGCAAATAACAGAGGAGCACAGATAACAGAGGAACACAAATAACAGAGGAGCACAAATAATAGAGGAACACAAATAACGGAGGAGCACAAATAACAGAGGAGCACAAATAACAGAGGAGCGCAAATAACAGAGGAGCACAAATAACAGAGGAGCACAAATAAAAGAGGAACACAAAAAACAGAGGAGCACAAATAAGAGAGGAGCACAAATAACAGAGAAGCACACATAACAGAGGAGTGCAAATAACAGATGAGCACAAATAAGAGAGAAGCGCAAATAACAGAGGAACACAAATAACAGATGAGCACAAATAACAGAGGAGCACAAATAACAGAGGAGCACAAATAACAGAGGAGCGCAAATAACAGAGGAGCACAAATAACACAGGAGCAGAAATAACAGAGGAGCACAAATAACAGAGGAGCACAGATAACAGAGGAGCAGAAATAAAAGGACTAGCTCATTCAATTATCTCTTGGATGATTCACAAGTGTAGTACTTCATATGTGTTACATTTTATACGGACATCGCCATCACAGTGTCACACAGTACATAATCAAGATGTGAAATGTCACATAGAAGTGACATACCTTTTCGTTGGAGAGAGCCTCGATGAGTATTGACGCCCTCTCCAGCCTCAGGGCTGTCAGAGCCTTGTGTTCCTTCAGAGATTCTCGCTGGTTCACACTGTCCACGTACTGCTGTTGTAGCATCTCAAAGTGGGCCTGGATCTACACACAAACCTGATTGTGAACACACCGTCCATGCACTGCCACACATATCCCTACATAGTCAACCACGACAGTAATGTCTACTCAGTGCCCTCCTGTGGCCCAGACATCAGCAACCAATCACCTTTAATGTTTCATCTAAGAAATATTTTTCAGTTTGGGTAGGTAGGTTTCTACCACTGTTCTGTTATACATGGACAGGAAGCGTATTGCTAAGGTCTGTTTGACATGACGCGTGCCCACCATATTCTTTCCATATGTATAGTGTGTGTCGCCATATTACTTCAACCATGTCAAATGTTCTACAGTAGCATCCAAATTCAATTACTACATCTTCTCATATATCTCTAACATTGGTTTCAATTGCTGTCAGATGTGACATAAGTATTCTCATTCTAAATGTAATGTCATTATCACTGCACTTAGACTGTCTTCAGACCTCTATTATCGATGATTTGAGGAAAGCAAGATGGCAGACTTCACATAATGACAACCACTTCCTATCCATGACATCTAACTAAGTGGTTTCTACCCAAGTTCTCTCAACAAACAGTCCAGTACACTAATGCACATATTTACATCTCTGTAGACCACGCAGACAGTTAGGCACATTTCAAGTACTTGTCTTACACAGTATAACCACCTGGTTTTTAAATACAAAGTCATAGGTCATAGGTCAATGGTCAATGGTTCAAGGAAGCAGTTTACCATAGAAACGGGAGAGCAGAGCTGAGCACCTGAGAGGAGATGCACTTACTCTGTCTCCCAGTCAGTATATTAAACTACAGAATGTTAAACTGCACTGACCACTGACTGACTACTAAATGACCACTAGAGAGGATGTGCCCATGTGTCTCCTAATACAGTGTATCGAGGGATGTACCGTAGTGTCTGTATGCATTTTGATATTGTATCTTTATAGACATCCTAAATATCTACAAATCTTATTGTTTCTATGTACCTTATATTTTGACTACTTCTGTCTTATTATTTGTCTAAGTTATAGAATGTAACTAGACACCAAACATTAGTGACCTTTTTTTAAATATACCGGTAACTTATCATTACACCAGACCCTATATTAGCTTGAGTAGTCAAATGAGAGGCAGCATATTCATGGTCATGTCACAAACATTCAGAGAGCAATTTAATTGTCTGTGGATTTTTCTGTGTGCATCATGTTTCTGGACAGCTGATGATTTTATTATTTTTAAAAGAGTGTGTATATATATATATATACAATCATTGTGTTAGTTTGTGTGCCTACCTTAGCCAGACTCATCTGTTTGTGTGCCAGGTGGCTCTGTGCCATCGCCAGAGCCTCCTTCGCTTCCTTCACCTTCCGTTGTTTTGGTTTCGCCATCTTCAATTATCAACATGTCACAACTTATAGCTGACTGTCACATACCTTCAATTATCAACATGTCACAACTTATAGCTGACTGTCACATATCTTCAATTATCAACATGTCACAACTTATAGCTGATTGTCACATACCTTCAATTATCAACATGTCACAACTTATAGCTGACTGTCACATACCTTCAATTATCAACATGTCACAACTTATAGCTGACTGTCACATACCTTCAATTATCAACATGTCACAACTTATAGCTGACTGTCACATACCTTCAATTATCAACATGTCACAACTTACAGTTGACTGTCACACACCTTCAATTATCAACATGTCACAACTTGTAGTTGACTGTCACACACCTTCAATCATCAACACATCACAACTTGTAGTTGACTGTCACACACCTTCAATCATCAACACATCACAACTTGTAGTTGACTGTCACACACCTTCAATCATCAACACGTCACAACTTGTAGTTGACTGTCACACACCTTCAATCATCAACACGTCACAACTTATAGTTGACTGTCACACACCTTCAATCATCAACATGTCACAACTTATAGTTGACTGTCACACACCTTCAATCATCAACATGTCACAACTTACAGTTGACTGTCACACACCTTCAATTATCAACATGTCACAACTTGTAGTTGACTGTCACACACCTTCAATCATCAACACATCACAACTTGTAGTTGACTCTCACACACCTTCAATCATCAACACATCACAACTTGTAGTTGACTGTCACACACCTTCAATCATCAACACATCACAACTTGTAGTTGACTGTCACACACCTTCAATCATCAACATGTCACAACTTGTAGTTGACTGTCACACACCTTCAATCATCAACATGTCACAACTTACTGTCACACACCTTCAATTATCAACACATCACAACTTGTAGTTGACTGTCACACACCTTCAATCATCAACATGTCACAACTTGTAGTTGACTGTCACATACCTTCAATTATCAACATGTCACAACTTATAGCTGACTGTCACATACCTTCAATTATCAACATGTCACAACTAATAGCTGACTGTCACATACCTTCAATTATCAACATGTCACAACTTACAGTTGACTGTCACACACCTTCAATTATCAACATGTCACAACTTGTAGTTGACTGTCACACACCTTCAATTATCAACACATCACAACTCGTAGTTGACTGTCACACACCTTCAATCATCAACACGTGACAACTTGTAGTTGACTGTCACACATTTTCAATCATCAACATGTCACAACTTACAGTTGACTCTCACACATCTTCAATTATCAACATGTCACAACTTGAAGTTGACTGTCACATACCTTCAATTATCAACACATCACAACTTACAGTTGACTGTCACATATCTTCAATTATCAACACATCACAACTCGTAGTTGACTGTCACACACCTTCAATCATCAACACGTGACAACTTGTAGTTGACTCTCACACATCTTCAATCATCAACATGTCACAACTTACAGTTGACTCTCACACATCTTCAATTATCAACATGTCACAACTTACAGTTGACTGTCACACACCTTCAATTATCAACATGTCACAACTTGTAGTTGACTGTCACATACCTTCAATTATCAACACATCACAACTTACAGTTGACTGTCACACATCTTCAATCATCAACATGTCACAACTTGTAGTTGACTGTCACACACCTTCAATCATCAACACATCACAACTTGTAGTTGACTGTCACACACCTTCAATCATCAACACGTCACAACTTACAGTTGACTGTCACACACCTTCAATCATCAACATGTCACAACTTACAGTTGACTGTCACATACCTTCAATTATCAACATGTCACAACTTACAGTTGACTGTCACACACCTTCAATTATCAACATGTCACAACTTGTAGTTGACTGTCACATACCTTCAATTATCAACACGTCACAACTTACAGTTGACTGTCACACACCTTCAATCATCAACACATGACAACTTGTAGTTGACTGTCACACATCTTCAATCATCAACATGACATAACACATAAGACAACTGCTACACATCTTCATACAATCAACTACCAGTTAACTGCCACATTTCTTCAAATCATCAACTCATCTTCAAATCATCAACATAATACAAATTGTAGCTGTCACACCTCTTCAAACTGTAAACATGTTAATAGCTAACAGTCACCCATCTACAAGTCATCCATCTATTACATCTGGGTGCTGACTTTAACCCATCCTCAAATTATCATTGTATTTCAACTTGTTGACTGACCAAAATAAGACATCAATGTGAGTTTGTATATAATGCACTGTCCAGTCCATCGGATTGCTCATAATACATTACATTTTATTTACCGGCAGAACTTGTCAACTGAACACCATTTCACCTGTACTGGGGAGTATTTAGCCACAGCAAAATCATTCCACAACATTATTAATATGTAAGTATCCACCACCGAGTATAGCTGATAACTAAACAGTTTTACCCTAGTAACAAGTGGAAATGAACCTAATAACTCCCTTAACCCTTCTAGAATGACCTCAGACTGACCTTGTAGACCTCGTGGTAGTTCTCCAGGGCAAGTACCCACTGACACATAGACTTACAGGCCACTGACACCTGCCCCACCTTCTCCGGGGTGAAGTCTGGGTGCCTGGTGTAGCGCTTCAGTTTCGTGTACACCTGCATCAAGTGTACACGAATCAACATAGCAGACATATGAAGGTCAGTGGAACTAATGTTTTTGAAACTGCTCAAAACTGTAGACTGTATAAACCAATCTTGCACATTTTGTTCTGGTTAGACTGCAACTAGCTGCACATGTCATAGAGAAATGTTCCCAAACTTGTTTTCTCTGTCTAACCCCTGAGTAGTGAGATATTCACTGGCATATCCCCACCAATGTAATACAGAAAAATATACCAAATAGTATTCAACATTGATGACACATAGTTTCAATAATGTTATAATTGCTACTCATTTCTGCTAATAGCCAAGATGTGGGACAGTTGTGTACAGACAGAGACATGCAGGTCCTTTGTCACAGACAGTCGGGCACAGCTTTGTTTGTCATTGTGACACCGCTAAACATCGTTGGTCACAAAGATAAGTTGATGGAAACATGAGCCATGTCATGATGGGAACATCGTCCTCAGGAATGATACATTTATCACTGACCAGAACTTAGTCAAAGGGACGTCGTCAAATGCACCAGGAGCAGTGGAGTGTTTTATGAAATCGAAGAGGTGTGCTTGCACGCCGCCTCATAGAGAATGCATGTCTGCATTGAATGGTTTCAGGGCCATTTTGCATTGTGTTCTCTCAGATCTGGGAAGTGTAAGTTTTAAATGTTTCCTGGGTAGGACACAGGTGTGCCTGAACATGTTTGTCAATGATTCGTTTCTTACTTTCGTCAATACCTAGCGCAGTTCTGAGATTATGAAACATGTCGCCATTTCCGTTCGTTATATTGCTTTCCCAAGGCTCCAGCTTCACCGTGAATGGATGCACGTCACAATCATCTGAAGTGATTTCTTCAGTGAATTCACGCAGGAAAAGATGTCACTAGAGTATAGAGTACATGTATGCCATTTTCAAGAGCCAGTCTTGCCTGAACGTTTCTTGACGAATCTTCGAGCTTATGCCTTGCCAATACAGGTAAAACACTGAGCAATCTGCTCCTTTAGCCACCATTCTGGCTATTATCTGGCTATCTGTGTGGGATATTAACATTTTGTAATCTGCTCCAAGAGCTCCTGGTACAAGAGGTGGAGGAAGATACAAGTGTTTGGAGCAGTGGACTTGAGGGCATTTACATTGTTAAGAATGTCTCTTAGCTCTGGCGGAAGCATTTTTTGCAAGCATGTATAAATGGAACATACTGTGAAGATTTGTTGCCCTATGATACATAGACATCACATGGGCTAGAAATCCTGACTGACTGCCTGGCCACACCTCCTGCAGTGGCACACGTGCATATGTTGTTCTACGGCTGACCTTTGGTTTAGAGAAATGCTGAGACATCAGTAGTAGAGAGAAGTATTACCAGGGCATTACCAGTTGCACTCAGTTGAAATGATCATTATTTTGATGTCTCTTTACTGTATAGAATGGCAATTAATTTATATATAATGATTTATGAACTTGGTAATGACACTGTAAGAGCAATTTAATGTTTTCACCAAATGACTTACTTTATAGTAGATTTATATCATATACAAACACCCACACAGACACACACACACACACACACACACACACACACACACACACACACACACACACACACACACACACACACACACACACACACACACACACACACACACACACACACACACACACTCTCTCTTCTCTCACACACACACAACACACACACACACACACACACACACACACACTCACACACACACTCACACACACACACACACACACACACACACACACAAACACATCCAATAAAAAAAAATTATTGTGAAGTACCTCTTTACTCAAAGTTACGTCTATGCAACATTAGAGAAAAAAATTATTCACAGCTTCTGAAAAGAATACACATACAAAACATTTTTGCCCTTGATGGCCCCAGGGTGCCTTTAGAACAATCCAAACAAATACAAATTTCTAGTGCATAGTGGCAGTGCTCTAAAACATGTCTATGCCAAATTAGAAAAATAGATCCCGAACATTTTCAGAGATGTGAGAGCTAACGGCTACTGGCTGATGATGCACGACAGACACAGAGTGATGTCATAAGTCTGTTGGAACTTCGACCTAAAGTGCTAAAATGTGCTAAGCAGCAGGAGGACAGCTGAAGATTCATCCAATAGAAAATAAGTTTTTTAAAGTTATTTCAAGGTGAATTTTTTAAAGTTGCAAAACAACGGAGTTCACATGTGCATACCCTCTCTGGCACCGCGTTCTTGTCAAGACCAACAAGTTTTTTGAGGAACTGTGGATCTCCGAGGACCTGCTTTGCTGTGGGCCAACTTGTCTTCTCTTCAAGAAGTACACACACAGCTGCCATCACCATGATGACCAGGGCCGGGGGGTGGGCGTACACTCTGAAATATATAGGTCAATGCCATGGCAATGTTGTCAGTGCACAAATTCTTTTTTTAGCAATAGTTCAACTTACTTTCCATACAAATGCAATAGTGCAGGGTCTGACATTTTGTAATCCAAAATTATTATTAACATTAATCTACATAAAAAGGTAAAGGTAAATTCTTATATAGCGCAGTATCCAGTCCTCAGGATTGCTCAAAGCGCTTTACACTTTACTTCCCTGGCCGACTTGTTCAATCAGACACCATCTCAAATTATATGGGAACCATCCAGCCATATGCTACATGCAATGCGCGAAGGCCGCTCATACACATAGCCACCACTGTCTAAAGCCAGGTACTCATTTATACAGCTGAGTGAACTCACTGGAGCAATGTAGAGTGAAAAAACTTGCCCAAGTTTTTAACACCGCAGCACAGCATTTGAAGCGGGTCCTCTTAGTCGAGAGTCTGAAGCTCTACCCCTGAGCTCTACT
>JAODUO010000153.1:300000-352500 GCA_025642075.2 Ridgeia piscesae
ACCCACCCACCATCCATCCATCCATCCATCCATCCATCCATCCATCCATCCATCCATCCACCCATCCCATCCACCCATCCACCCACACCACCCACCCACCCACCCACCCATCCATCCATCCATGCATCCATCCATCCAACATAGCACCAGTTCCAGCCTGCGTGCTGTTGGTGAAGAATGTTACTTATGAGAGGCCAGTGGGAACATCTGCTCCCCAACATATGTTCTTCTGGCCCTGTTCCAGGGTTGCTCACTCACCACAGCTTTCTCCTCAATGCGGGGGCCAAGTGTCACCAGTTCCAACTGCATCGTCCCCACCATGTCATTCGCCCCCTGATAGGCGGCTCAGACCCACCTGCAAACGCGTTCTGGCAACAACAACAACACAGCATTGCAACAACAAGAACCCAGATATTCAACAACAATAACAACAACATGTCCATTAACAACAACATAACCACTAAGCAACAACACAGCCATTATATAACAGCGGCTTACCCATTAAACCACAACAAAAATAAGCATTACACCAAAACAGCCATTACTTACTACCTCCACATGGCCACCAAACAATGACATGGCCAATGGCGTTCACCTCGGTTGTGTGTCGTTGTCAATGCTGTTGGCCAATAAAGTTCACCAACAGCATTGGCAACAACACACTATGTATTGATCAAAGAACACAGCAACAGTATTACACAGCTATAAAAGAAAAGTGAAGACAACATGAACAATCACCAAAGACTAGCAGTTACAATGACAAGGCAAGAACAGCACCAGTAATTGTAACACAACTATCCTTGACAAGTCAAGCTCAGAGGTGCAACAAACACATTCACGAGGCAAAATAAACAGGGGCAAGAATTATCATTAGAACATGGACATTAAAGCGACATGGTCCGTTCATGGCTTTTTATTTTTATTGCAAAATCATGTTATACAGTATAAATTATACATATTATAGCGTAAAAACAGCTAAAATATGTTTTCATGTACCATTTAGGGGTTGAAAATAGACGCAGTAAGGGCGCTTAACTCTGTGTACACATCGACCATGAGGCGTTTTCGAAACCGTTGTAGGCGTGGCTAAAAGCCCAGAAGGAAATGCATGATCACGCGATGCAGTATCACGTGAACACAAGTTGACGCCACTAACGCCACACCCAGCCAGGTGCACGGCTCCCAGTTGGTAAAGGTCAAAGGGCGGGTGTTGAGTGACAGCGTCAGGATTCTTATAAACATTCAACGTTTAACATTGCGAAGTCAGTTCTGTTTCGATAAAATATTTATTGGCGGTCAGGAGACTACAATAGTTATAACTTATACTGATTAACATGATTTTGAAATAAAAATAAAAAGCCACAAAATGATCATGTCGCTTTAAGTGGAAATGCAATTTCAAACAAATTGTTCTGAGTTTTTTTTATATAAAAGGTTGCTATAGTTTCAACAATAGACTTATAGTAGGGAGTTAATTCCAGATTGCAGCTACTGAAAAAGCATGTTTGCTAATATTGAGCTAAGTTTTAGGAACAAAAAGTTGTTTGGCAACAGATAATCTAAGGATCCTAGAGATATCAGAGAAATGTAGCAAATTACCTAAATATGTCGGTTGTTGAGTAGAAAGAATATGGTACATAACATTAGCCAATTTAAATTTAATTTGATATACAACCAGAAGCCAATGCAACTGTTTAGATACGGATAGGGATTATATGAAATGGGGGACCTTAGGTATAACACAAGCTAAACAATTATGTAACCATTGTAGTTTAAGTCCTTTCTGGTTATGTTGTTTAGAAGTGAATTACAATAGTTGAGTTAATTATTAATTACAGCTACAGATATTGTTTTAGCAGCTGATAACGACAACTGATGACAGATTCGAAATCACTGTCAAAGACAATACCTAAATTCCGAATGATATTTAATGGAGACCAGCAACAGAACAAAACACTTTTATAACATTAAAAAACCCAGCAACAACACACACTGCAATAAAGTAACCTTTAAATGATTATACTATTAAACCTATTTTGATTCACAAAGAGCACGCACCGGTTGGTCATAAACTGTGTCTTTTGGTCTTTCAACATGCGTGAGTAAATGAGTATCAGCTCCATGTAGCTGCTCGGGGTCACATAGTAATGTCGTTTCACCTCATCCCAGAACCGGGTCGTTGCCTTGGCAACTGTATCATGCATGTCAACACAAATCTGGGCGACATTGTCCTTCAGGGCCTATAATGACAAAAAATAAATACAAGATTACCTGAACACCTACAAGTGCTGACCACACACATCATGTACAATTCATCTAATCACTCTTGATATTTCATTCTCAATTTATCACCATTTTATTGATGTAAAACAATAATAAAAATATTTTAGAATAGAAAGTTTCTGCACCACAAATCTAGTAGGTGTGATAATTCAGAGGTATGTTACAAGACAAATGTTCTTAATACTTAATACCAGATACATATCTCAGTGTTCCA
Organism: Ridgeia piscesae; assembly: GCA_025642075.2. Lineage (NCBI taxonomy): Eukaryota > Metazoa > Annelida > Polychaeta > Sabellida > Siboglinidae > Ridgeia > Ridgeia piscesae. The sequence goes on from JAODUO010000153.1 coordinate 302,498, forward strand.
GGCAGACCTTTTCTCAAGACAGCGATGGTGTGGCAAATGGTGGGCGACTACATATAAAACAAGGGAGGGATATAATTATGTTCACACAGAGAATGATGAAGAGAAGGAGGGAAGGAGATAGAGGGAAGGAGATAGAGGGAAGGAGATAGAAGGAGATAGAAGGAGATAGAAGGAGATAGAAGGAGATAGAAGGAGATAGAAGGAGATAGAAGGATAGAAGGAGACAGAAGGAGATAGAAGGAGATAGAAGGAGATAGAAGGAGATAGAAGGAGACAGAAGGAGATAGAAGGAGATAGAAGGAGATAGAAGGAGATAGAGAGAGATAGAAGGAGATAGAAGGAGATAGAAGGAGATAGAAGGAGAGAGAAGGAGATAGAAGGAGATAGAAGGAGATAGAAGGAGACAGAAGGAGATAGAAGGAGATAGAAGGAGATAGAAGGAGATAGAGAGAGATAGAAGGAGATAGAAGGAGATAGAAGGAGATAGAAGGAGAGAGAAGGAGACATAGGAGGTAGGAAGAGACAAAGTGGAATGGAGAGGGGAAGGGAGGAAGAGGAGACATAGAAGCAGAGAGATGGGACGTGGACATTTGGTGGAAATGGCAGTAAGACAGGATTAGTGATGATAGAAGAAGCAAAAATAAAAACTGACCAGTGTCAAGACATTTACACACCAAGTGGACAGCAGCCATCAACATCATGCTGACATCTTTATTTTATCGAGCTTACCTCAAGACTTTGATTGTCATCACAGATGAAGTCAGCATTCTGGAAGTAGACATGGGCCACAGCCAGCATGGCCTCCCTGTCCCACTCGTTAAACCAGTCAATAGTGCAGCAGTTGATGAGGGATGGATTCATGCGACATCGCTGGCGGAACTTGCTCCCCGCTGGACTCATTGCTAGTACAATGTGGAGGTTCTTCTTCACTCTCTACAAGAACAAGCACAATGTGGAGGTTCTTCTTCACTCTCTACAAGAACAAGCACAATGTGGAGGTTCTTCTTCACTCTCTACAAGAACAAACACAAGGTGGAGGTTCTTCTTCACTCTCTACAAGAACAAACACAATGTGGAGGTTCTTCTTCACTCTCTACAAGAACAAACACAATGTGGAGGTTCTTCTTCACTCTCTACAAGAACAAACACAAGGTGGAGGTTCTTCTTCACTCTCTACAAGAACAAACACAAGGTGGAGGTTCTTCTTCACTCTCTACAAGAACAAACACAAGGTGGAGGTTCTTCTTCACTCTCTACAAGAACAAACACAAGGTGGAGGTTCTTCTTCACTCTCTACAAGAACAAACACAATGTGGAGGTTCTTCACTCTCTACAAGAACAAACACAATGTGGAGGTTCTTCTTCACTCTCTACAAGAACAAACACAAGGTGGAGGTTCTTCTTCACTCTCTACAAGAACAAACACAAGGTGGAGGTTCTTCTTCACTCTCTACAAGAACAAACACAAGGTGGAGGTTCTTCTTCACTCTCTACAAGAACAAACACAATGTGGAGGTTCTTCTTCACTCTCTACAAAACAAACACAAGGTGGAGGTTCTTCTTCACTCTCTACAAGAACAAACACAATGTGGAGGTTCTTGTTCATTCTCTACAAGAACAAACACAAGGTGGAGGTTCTTCTTCACTCTCTACAAGAACAAGCACAATGTGGAGGTTCTTCTTCACTCTCTACAAGAACAAACACAATGTGGAGGTTCTTCTTCACTCTCTACAATAACAAACACAAGGTGGAGGTTCTTCTTCATTCTCTACAAGAACAAGCACAATGTGGAGGTTCTTCTTCACTCTCTACAAGAACAAACACAAGGTGGAGGTTCTTCTTCACTCTCTACAAGAACAAACACAAGGTGGAGGTTCTTCTTCACTCTCTACAAGAACAAACACAAGGTGGAGGTTCTTCTTCACTCTCTACAAGAACAAACACAATGTGGAGGTTCTTCTTCACTCTCTACAAGAACAAACACAATGTGGAGGTTCTTCTTCACTCTCTACAAGAACAAACACAATGTGGTGGTTCTTCTTCACTCTCTACAAGAACAAACACAATGTGGAGGTTCTTCTTCACTCTCTACAAGAACAAACACAATGTGGTGGTTCTTCTTCACTCTCTACAAGAACAAACACAATGTGGAGGTTCTTCTTCACTCTCTACAAGAACAAACACAATGTGGAGGTTCTTCTTCACTCTCTACAAGAACAAACACAATGTGGAGGTTCTTCTTCATTCTCTACAAGAACAAACACAATGTGGAGGTTCTTCTTCACTCTCTACAAGAACAAACACAATGTGGAGGTTCTTCTTCATTCTCTACAAGAACAAACACAATGTGGAGGTTCTTCTTCACTCTCTACAAGAACAAACACAATGTGGAGGTTCTTCTTCACTCTCTACAAGAACAAACACAATGTGGAGGTTCTTCTTCATTCTCTACAAGAACAAACACAATGTGGAGGTTCTTCTTCATTCTCTACAAGAACAAACACAAGGTGGAGGTTCTTCTTCACTCTCTACAAGAACAAACACAATGTGGAGGTTCTTCTTCACTCTCTACAAGAACAAACACAATGTGGAGGTTCTTCTTCACTCTCTACAAGAACAAACACAATGTGGAGGTTCTTCTTCACTCTCTACAAGAACAAACACAAGGTGGAGGTTCTTCTTCACTCTCTACAAGAACAAACACAATGTGGTGGTTCTTCTTCACTCTCTACAAGAACAAACACAATGTGGAGCTTCTTCTTCATTCTCTACAAGAACAAGCACAATGTGGAGGTTCTTCTTCACTCTCTACAAGAACAAACACAAGGTGGAGGTTCTTCACTCTCTACAAGAACAAACACAATGTGGATGTTCTTCTTCACTCTCTACAAGAACAAACACAAGGTGGAGGTTCTTCTTCATTCTCTACAAGAACAAGCACAATGTGGAGGTTCTTCTTCACTCTCTACAAGAACAAACACAAGGTGGAGGTTCTTCACTCTCGACAAGAACAAACACAAGGTGGAAGTTCTTCTTCACTCTCTACAAGGACAAACACAAGGTGACGGTTCTTCACTCTCTACAAGAACAAACACAATGTGGAGGTTCTTCTTCACTCTCTACAAGAACAAACACAAGGTGGAAGTTCTTCTTCACTCTCTACAAGAACAAACACAAGGTGACGGTTCTTCACTCTCTACAAGAACAAACACAAGGTGGAGGTTCTTCTTCACTCTCTACAAGAACAAACACAATGTGGAGGTTCTTCTTCACTCTCTACAAGAACAAACACAATGTGGAGGTTTTTCTTCACTCTCTACAAGAACAAACACAAGGTGGAGGTTCTTCACTCTCTACATGAACAAACACAAGGTGGAGGTTCTTCACTCTCTACAAGAACAAACACAATGTGGAGGTTCTTCTTCACTCTCTACAAGAACACACACAAGGTGACGGTTCTTCACTCTCTACAAGAACAAACACAAGGTGGAGGTTTTTCACTCTCTACAAGAACAAACACAAGGTGACGGTTCTTCACTCTCTACAAGAACAAACACAAGGTGGAGGTTCTTCACTCTCTACAAGAACAAACACAAGGTGGAGGTTCTTCACTCTCTACAAGGACAAACACAAGGTGGAAGTTCTTCTTCACTCTCTACATGAACAAACACAAGGTGGAGGTTCTTCACTCTCGACAAGAACAAACACAAGGTGGAAGTTCTTCTTCACTCTCTACAAGAACAAACACAAGGTGAGTTCTTCACTCTCTACAAGAACAAACACAAGGTGGAGGTTTTTCACTCTCTACAAGAACAAACACAAGGTGGAGGTTCTTCTTCACTCTCTACAAGAACAAACACAAGTGGAGGTTTTTTCACTCTCTACAAGAACAAACACAAGGTGGAGGTTCTTCACTCTCTACAAGAACAAACAAAGGTGGAGGTTCTTCTTCACTCTCTACAAGAACAAACACAAGGTGGAGGTTCTTCACTCTCTACAAGAACAAACAAAAGGTGGAGGTTCTTCTTCACTCTCTACAAGAACAAACACAAGGTGGAGGTTCTTCTTCACTCTCTACAAGAACAAACACAAGGTGGAGGTTTTTTCACTCTCTACAAGAACAAACACAAGGTGGAGGTTCTTCTTCACTCTCTACAAGAACAAACACAAGGTGGAGGTTTTCTTCACTCTCTACAAGAACAAACACAAGGTGGAGGTTCTTCTTCACTCTCTACCAGAACAAACACAAGGTGGAGGTTCTTCTTCACTCTCTACAAGAACAAACACAAGGTGGAGGTTTTCTTCACTCTCTACAAGAACAAACACAAGTGGAGGTTCTTCTTCACTTCTACAAGAACAAACACAAGTGGAGGTTCTTCTTCACTCTCTACAAGAACAAACACAAGGTGGAGGTTTTCTTCACTCTCTACAAGAACAAACACAAGGTGGAGGTTCTTCACTCTCTACAAGAACAAACACAAGGTGGAGGTTTTTTCACTCTCTACAAGAACAAACACAATGTGGAGGTTCTTCTTCACTCTCTACAAGAACAAACACAAGGTGAGGTTCTTCACTCTCTACAAGAACAAACACAAGGTGGAGGTTTTTCACTCTCTACAAGAACAAACACAAGTGGAGGTTCTTCTTCACTCTCTACAAGAACAAACACAAGGTGGAGGTTCTTCACTCTCGACAAGAACAAACACAAGGTGGAGGTTCTTCACTCTCTACAAGGACAAACACAAGGTGGAAGTTCTTCTTCACTCTCTACAAGAACAAACACAAGGTGGAGGTTCTTCACTCTCGACAAGAACAAACACAAGGTGGAGGTTCTTCTTCACTCTCTACAAGAACAAACACAAGGTGGAAGTTCTTCTTCACTCTCTACAAGAACAAAAACAAGGTGACGGTTCTTCACTCTCTACAAGAACAAACACAATGTGGAGGTTCTTCTTCACTCTCTACAAGAACAAACACAAGGTGGAAGTTTTTCTTCATTCTCTACAAGAACAAACACAAGGTGGAGGTTCTTCTTCACTCTCTACCAGAACAAACACAAGGTGGAGGTTCTTCTTCACTCTCTACAAGAACAAACACAATGTGGAGGTTCTTCTTCACTCTCTACAAGAACGAACAAAAGGTGGAGGTTCTTCTTCACTCTCTACAAGAACAAACACAAGGTGGAGGTTTTTTCACTCTCTACAAGAACAAACACAAGGTGGAGGTTCTTCTTCACTCTCTACAAGAACAAACAAAAGGTGGAGGTTCTTCTTCACTCTCTACAAGAACAAACAAAGGTGGAGGTTCTTCTTCACTCTCTACAAGAACAAACACAAGGTGGAGGTTCTTCTTCACTCTCTACAAGAACAAACACAAGGTGGAGGTTCTTCTTCACTCTCTACAAGAACAAACACAAGGTGGAGGTTCTTCTTCACTCTCTACAAGAACAAACACAATGTGGAGGTTCTTCTTCACTCTCTACAAGAACAAACACAAGGTGGAGGTTCTTCTTCACTCTCTACAAGAACAAACAAAAGGTGGAGGTTCTTCTTCACTCTCTACAAGAACAAACACAAGGTGGAGGTTCTTCTTCACTATCTACAAGAACAAACACAAGGTGGAGGTTCTTCTTCACTCTCTACAAGAACAAACACAAGGTGGAGGTTCTTCTTCACTCTCTACAAGAACAAACACAATGTGGAGGTTCTTCTTCACTCTCTACAAGAACAAACACAATGTGGAGGTTCTTCTTCACTCTCTACAAGAACAAACACAATGTGGAGGTTCTTCTTCACTCTCTACAAGAACAAACACAAGGTGGAGGTTCTTCTTCACTCTCTACAAGAACAAACACAAGGTGGAGGTTCTTCTTCACTCTCTACAAGAACAAACACAAGGTGGAGGTTCTTCTTCACTCTCTACAAGAACAAACACAATGTGGAGGTTCTTCTTCACTCTCTACAAGAACAAACACAAGGTGGAGGTTTCTTCACTCTCTACAAGAACAAACACAAGGTGGAGGTTCTTCTTCACTCTCTACAAGAACAAACACAAGGTGGAGGTTCTTCTTCACTCTCTACAAGAACAAACACAAGGTGGAGGTTCTTCTTCACTCTCTACAAGAACAAACACAAGGTGGAGGTTCTTCTTCACTCTCTACAAGAACAAACACAAGGTGGAGGTTCTTCTTCACTCTCTACAAGAACAAACACAATGTGGAGGTTCTTCTTCACTCTCTACAAGAACAAACACAAGGTGGAGGTTCTTCTTCACTCTCTACAAGAACAAACAAAAGGTGGAGGTTCTTCTTCACTCTCTACAAGAACAAGTAACACAAGGTGAGTTCTGTATCTCTACAATGTATCAAATATAAGTATTATATTTATTTAATAATACATAAACAATGTATTTTTTCATATTTGTCAAGATAAACACAATGTGGAGGTTCTTCTTCACTCTCTACAAGATACAAGATAAACAAAAATACTAGTTTTAAGATGGTCCAGGTGGTTCATGATTATTTGGAATAATTTTTTTATTAAACACATGTATTGCCACTGATGTTATGATACCATGTGATCACCAAGGTAATTAAATCTAGACAGTCCACAGGAATTGCTAAATATACAGGTTTAAATCAAATTTATATCATAAAATGTATTTTCTGTATATTTGTGATGTTGTCAAAATGGTATATAATGTGAGATTAGTGGACACATGGAAAACACATTTAACTAATGTCTTGTTTCTATTTCTGTTAATGATATTTAAAAACTAATGTTATCTTGAAATAAATATAACAACATACAACACAATAAAGCAACACTAATATATAATATGTAATAATGATATAAATAAATTAATGCATGATGTTACAGTAATAAATAACTGATGTGTGAATCAAAGGCAACAGTGTGTGATGGACTGAAGGCATGATGACAGACTGAAGGCATGATGACAGACTGAAGGCATGATGACAGACTGAAGGCATGATGACAGACTGAAGGCATGATGACGGACTGAAGGCATGATGACAGACTGAAGACATTATGACAGTCTGAAGGCGTGATGACAGACTGAAGGCATGATGACAGACTGAAGGCATGATGACACAATGAAGGCATGATGACAGACTGAAGGCATTATGACAGTCTGAAGGCGTGATGACAGACTGAAGGCAGGATGACAGACTGAAGGCATGATGACATAATGAAGGCATGATGACAGACTGAAGACATTATGACAGTCTGAAGGCGTGATGACAGACTGAAGGCAGGATGACAGACTGAAGGCATGATGACATAATGAAGGCATGATGTCAGACTGAAGGCATGATGACAGACTGAAGGCATGATGACAGACTGAAGGCATGATGACATAATGAAGGCATGATGACAGACTGAAGGCATGATGACAGACTGAAGGCATGATGACAGACTGAAGGCATGATGACAGACAGACCTGCACAAAGAACTGGTACATGGCGGTCCTTGTGCCGGGGACCTGTGCCAGGACCGCTGCAGCCTCCAGGTCCATTGCAATGCCGTCTATCTCCTCGTTGTCAAACAGGTCTGGCACCTCTCCAGAATTCAAGATGCTGTTGACGTCCTCGAGAAAACTTTCCTGTAACAACCCCAGCCACAAGTTGTTGTAAAACAGTACCAGCCACAAGTTGTTGTAAACACAGTACCAGCCACAAGTTGTTGTAAACACAGTACCAGCCACAATTTGTTGTAAACACAGTACCAGCCACAGCTTGTTGTAAACACAGTACCAGCCACAAGTTGTTGTAAACACAGTACCAGCCACATGTTGTTGTAAACACAGTACCAGCCACAAGTTGTTGTAAACACAGTACCAGCCACAAGTTGTTGTAAACACAGTACCAGCCACAAGTTGTTGTAAACACAGTACCAGCCACAGGTTGTTGTAAACACAGTACCAGCCACAGGTTGTTGTAAACACAGTACCAGCCACAGGTTGTTGTAAACACAGTACCAGCCACAAGTTGTTGTAAACACAGTACCAGCCACAAGTTGTTGTAAACACAGTACCAGCCACACGTTGTTGTAAACACAGTACCAGCCACAGGTTGTTGTAAACACAGTACCAGCCACAAGTTGTTGTAAACACAGTACCAGCCACATGTTGTTGTAAACACAGTACCAGCCACAAGTTGTTGTAAACACAGTACCAGCCACAAGTTGTTGTAAACACAGTACCAGCCACAAGTTGTTGTAAACACAGTACGAGCCACAAGTTGTTGTAAACACAGTACCAGCCACAGGTTGTTGTAAACACAGTACCAGCCACAAGTTGTTGTAAACACAGTACCAGCCACAGGTTGTTGTAAACACAGTACCAGCCACAGGTTGTTGTAAACACAGTACCAGCCACAGGTTGTTGTAAACACAGTACCAGCCACAAGTTGTTGTAAACACAGTACCAGCCACAAGTTGTTGTAAACACAGTACCAACCACAAGTTGTTGTAAACACAGTACCAGCCACAAGTTGTTGTAAACACAGTACCAGCCACAAGTTGTTGTAAACACAGTACCAGCCACAGGTTGTTGTAAACACAGTACCAGCCACAAGTTGTTGTAAACACAGTGCCGTAATGATTAGTGATGAGACACGGCATCTTTTCACTTTCCTATAGTAATTATAGACGATACAGTTAGTTATTCTTGTGTGCCTTACATTTTCAGACACTCACCTAATATAATTGTTCCTTGTTTCTGCTTATTCAAATGATACAAATAATTAGCGATTTTTACATAGCATAAAAACTCAAAGCCGTATTAACAGCCTGACACAAACATCAGCATTTGTTTGTGTTCATTCTTGTATCTGAGTTATTTTACTGTACACACATTTTCAGGCAGCTTAGAATTGTATTATTTGTGGTGTTCAAATACTTGACACAATCCTAGCTGGACGCCTAAAGGAATGAGGTTAGACAACATTAATAAAAATAGTGTTTTTTCTGTACAAATGATAGGACAATAGCAGATGATATACCACTAATAAAGAAACAGCCTGTGTATTATATAAACAGTAAAGGACGTTAACGTAACACATTTTCAAATCTGGACAAAACATGAAATTTGACCCGCTATGCGGTCATCTTTCTCCTTGATCATTTTCAACAGCTTGGTGATTCGCTTATCAATCGATATACAGTATTTTGCTGCTTGAATTCATAAGTGGCATATAATAAAAAAAAATTATTGTGGAATACCAAAATTATCATTTGAAAACAACTAAATTACAGGAATATGAAAAGAACGCAGTGAGGGAGAATTGACTCACATTAACAATGTCTGCATCAGTGATCAGGAAGACTGTGTTGTGACCTTTGACTCCAGCGAGTAGGAACACTTTCTTGATGTCATCCTCAAAGTCAGTGATTCCATATCCTCGGGTCAAGGTCAACTTGTAGAGTTCACATGATACGATGTATGCTGCCAGCTTAACAATGCTTGACTTGCCTGTGCCATCCAGACCAACCTACGGACAATAATTTATCTATACAGTTTACAAACAGACATACAGATATTTTTGTATCGTTTAAAACAAAATGACCTAGAAAAAATGTATTTACAATAAAGACATCTCTCAGAGCAGTATACTGGGGCTCTTTAAATTACTGTCTAGCATGCAACCTATTTGGTAAAAATCCTTGAAAACAATCTCACAACTTCTAACACTTCATTTGCCTACCAGTAATCTACCATCACAAATAGTGGTCTGACCTCGCTCACCATGGATATCTCAACACAGAAATAAAATAGTGATCTAACCCCATTTGCCAAGGGTATCTCAACATTGAAATTAAATAGTGATCTAACCCCATTCACCATGGGTATCTCAACATAGAAATTAAATAGTGATCTAACCCCATTCACCATGGGTATCTCAACATAGAAATTAAATAGTGATCTAACCCCATTCACCATGGGTATCTCAACATAGAAATTAAATAGTGATCTAACCCCACTCACCATTTGTAGATACAAATCTACAAAGGGTATCTGAACATAGAAATAAAATACTGATCTGACCCCACTCACCATGGGTATCTCAACATAGAAATTAAATAGTGATCTGACCCCATTCACCAAGGGTATCTCAACATAGAAATTAAATAGTGATCTAACCCCATGAACCATGGGTATGTCAACGTAGAAATTAAATAGTGATCTAACCCCATTAACTAAGGGTATCTCAACATAGAAATTAAACAGTGATCTAACCCCATTCACCATGGGTATGTCAACATAGAAATTAAATAGTGATCTAACCCCATTAACCAAGGGTATCTCAACATAGAAATTAAACAGTGATCTAACCCCATTCACCATGGGTATCTCAACATAGAAATTAAATAGTGATCTAACCCCATTCACCATGGGTATCTCAACATAGAAATTAAATAGTGATCTAACCCCATTCACCATGGGTATGTCAACATAGAAATTAAATAGTGATCTAACCCCATTCACCATGGGTATCTCAACATAGAAATTAAATAGTGATCTAACCCCATTCACCATGGGTATCTCAACATAGAAATTAAATAGTGATCTAACCCCATTCACCATGGGTATCTCAACATAGAAATTAAATAGTGATCTAACCCCATTCACCATGGGTATGTCAACAAAGAAATTAAATAGTGATCTAACCCCATTCGCCATGGGTATCTCAACATAGAAATTAAATAGTGATCTAACCCCACTAACCATTTGTAGATACAAATCTACAATTCTACAAAGGGTATCTGAACTTAGAAATGAAATAGTGATCTGACCTCTCTCACCATGGGTATCTCAACATAGAAAGGAAATAGTGATCTGACCCCGCTCACCATGGGTATCTCAACATAGAAATAAATTAATGATCTGACCTTGGTCACCATCAATATCTCAACATAGAAAGGAAATAGTGATCTGATCCCTCTCACCATGGGTATCTCAACATAGAAAGGAAATAGTGATCTGACCCCGCTCACCATGGGTATCTCAACATAGAAATAAATTAATGATCTGACCTTGGTCACCATCAATATCTCAACATAGAAAGGAAATAGTGATCTGATCCCTCTCACCATGGGTATCTCAACATAGAAAGGAAATAGTGATCTGACCCCGCTCACTATGGGTATCTCAACATAGAAATAAATTAATGATCTGACCTTGGTCACCATCAATATCTCAACATAGAAAGGAAATAGTGATCTGATCCCTCTCACCATGGGTATCTCAACATAGAAAGGAAATAGTGATCTGACCCCGCTCACCATGGGTATCTCAACATAGAAATAAATTAATGATCTGACCTTGGTCACCATCAATATCTCAACATAGAAAGGAAATAGTGATCTGACCCCGCTCACCATGGGTATCTCAACATAGAAATAAATTAATGATCTGACCTTGGTCACCATCAATATCTCAACATAGAAAGGAAATAGTGATCTGACCCCGCTCAACATGGGTATCTCAACACAGAAATAAAATAGTGATCTGACCCTACTCATCACGTGCATAAAATATATAAAAATAACAAGCTGCCCCAACTCACCATGAGTATGTGACCTCCAGGCTGTCTAAACACTCGAGCTGCCCTCAGAATGTGTTCGATGGCTTCACGGAAGAACACCATTGGAGCCTACAAGACAGTCAGTCACCCACTGTCATTTTGTTGGTATGTATAAGCTACACAACATATACAAATGATTAATGTACATGGCTATATTAGAATTACAACAAAATCATAATCATGGATTTTGCATTGGAACTTATTTCCAGTTAAACACATACGTGTAATATGATAAATTCACCTGATAGATTAGATTATGCATTGTTTTGGCACTAGAGTAAAACCACAGGAATCATATCTGTCACATTGGCCACCATATCCGCTGTCCACAATAATGGTCAGTGGGTATCAAGAATAGCAAATTGAATATTATCAATAACTGACTTTTGTGATCAACAACTGACTTCAGTCTCTGATTTAGATGTCACATGAAATTAAAACAAAACGCAACCATCCCTGCTAGAAAACATGCAAATTACCAAAAATGCAAAGACAACACAACATAAGCAAATTGGATATTAAATTTATTAGGACAAATTGAGAAAAAAATTAAGACTACCAAAATCTAACAAAACCTATGTCAATAACTAAATTCAAAACATAGTCTAAAAAACCGAAACCAACTGGCAAATGTTGGCATTCCTACAATTTGAGTAAATGGCAATTATACATAAGTGATTGAAACAAAGCGTATGTAAGCAAAATACCTTCCAAATGCCATAAAACATGCAATCTCCATAATGGCTACTATAAAGCATTAGTAACTACAATGTACAGAAAAGCCTTAAAAAGTAAAAACCTATTATTTTGGGCAATAAATCTAACATCATTCACACTTCCAACACAGATTCAAGTGAGAAGTTTGTTGTGAATCACAACTAATTCAGACAGACTGAGTGACTCCCTTGAACATGAAGAACAGCTGCTCTACATTGAAAGTTCTTCACAAATGCCTTCCATCAAAATAAACTCCTACAGAATCACTGGTAAGTTGTCATATAGTGCAGTATCCTTGCTGTCTATATGGGAGTGTTCAAATCACATTCCACATTACTCCTGGCAGACCTGTTCATTTGAACGTCATCTCAAACTGTCTGGGACACCACACCTTCAGCCATACTGTAAGTATTTATAGGAAGAATATTTTGCACATATATTTACTATTACTTGTAGACATTCATACACCTCAGTGAACAGACGAAACAGAGAGTGAACGAACTAAGCCAGATGAGACCACAAAAAAATAGCTGCAATACTGAGCCTTTAGATGCACCAATCTGTGGTATTGTTTAATTTTCCCATAAGCAATTCACCCATGCAACATGATCACATCAAAAATTACTTAGGTAAAAAGTCCTACATTTTTTCTAAACACTATCATGACACCTCCACTTACTACTTACCTCAATTGCCTGGGGAAATAAAACATATAGCATTGAAATAGATGTTTCCACAATTGCAGAAGTTAATTATTAAACAAAGAAGTTATTTATTAAACAATGTTCCCACACCAGCGAGCCAGCCAGCCAGCCAGCCAGCCAGCCAGCCAGCCAGACAGCCAGACAGCCAGCCAGCCAGCCAGCCAGCCAGCCAGCCAGCCAGCCAGCCAGCCAGCCAGCCAGCCAGCCAGCCAGCCAGCCAGCCAGCCAGCCAGCCAGCCAGCCAGCCAGCCAGCCAGCCAGCCAGCCAGCCAGCCAGCCAGCCAGCCAGCCAGCCAGCCAGCCAGCCAGCCAGCCAGCCAGCCAGCCAGCCAGCCAGCCAGCCAGCCAGCCAGCCAGCCAGCCAGCTAGTGTGCTGCTTTCAATAGCCTCAGGAGCCGTTATTGCTGGGATGGATATATTACCTTCCATTTACATTTGAGAGGGATGTGTATATCAAGTGTGACATGTCATCATTTCACCATTATCTAAACCCTTCTTCTTCTTTTTAAACAGCCTACCCTTGGGTTCTGAGCTATTCCATCTACATGTTCTCATGACTTCTGCATGCTACATGACTCTGAGACTGCGTAATCCTTTCGTTTTGTTGTACCACTAAGTTTGATATTGCCACATAAGAAGTTTTTATGTGATGTTCTTTACTATTATATAATATGACTACATTAACAGTGACAGACAGAGAGAAGTGAGTGTGTGAGTGAGACACCTACGGCTGTGTTGTTGACATTGAGTCTCATGTGACTTTTCATTAACAATGACAGACAGAGAAAAGTGAGTGTGTGAGTGAGACACCTACGGCTGTGTTGCTGACGTTGAGTCTCATGTGAAACTCTTCCAGGGTCTGTCTCAGTTTCGTCGGGTCAGTGACGGGTCGATAGATCCGCCGAGTCAATGTTGTCTCCAGATCCAGGAAGTCAGCAAACAATACAGGATCTGACATCAGCATGTCAGCATCCCATCTCACCTACAATGGGGGAACAGGAGGGTGCGGTTAGTTTGTGGATCTAGTCTCACCTAGAAGAGGGAAACAGGGGGTGGGGTTAGGTTTGTGGATCTAGTCTCACCTAGAAGAGGGAAACGGGGGATGGGGTTAGTTTGTGGATCTAGTTTCATCTAGAAGAGGGAAACATGGGGTGGGGCTAGTTTGTGGATCTAGTCTCACCTAGAAGAGAGAAACAGAGGGTGGGGTTAGTTTGTGGATCTAGTCTCACCTAGAAGATGGAAACGGGGTGGGGTTAGTTTGTGGATCTAGTCTCACCTAGAAGAGGGAAACGGGGGATGGGGTTAGTTTGTGGATCTAGTCTCACCTAGAAGAAGGAAACATTGTGGTGGGGTTAGTTTGTGGATCTAGTCTCACCTAGAAGAGGGAAACATGGGGATGGGGTTAGTTTGTGGATCTAGTCTCACCTAGAAGATGGAAACAGGGGGTGGGGTTAGTTTGTGGATCTAGTCTCACCTAAAAGATGGAAACAGGGGGTGGGGTTAGTTTGTGGATCTAGTCTCATCTAGAAGAGGGAAACAGGGGGTGGGGTTAGTTTGTGGATCTAGTCTCACCTAGAAGATGGAAACAGGGGGTGGGGTTAGTTTGTGGATCTAGTCTCACCTAGAAGAGGGAAACGGGGGTGGGGTTAGTTTGTGGATCTAGTCTCACCTAGAAGAGGGAAACAGGGGGTGGGGTTAGTTTGTGGATCTAGTCTCACCTAGAAGAGGGAAACAGGGGGTGGGGTTAGTTTGTGGATCTAGTCTCACATAGAAGAGGGAAAAAGGGGGTGGGGTTAGTTTGTGGATCTAGTCTCACCTAGAAGAGGGAAACAGGGGGTGGGGTTAGTTTGTGGATCTAGTCTCACCTAGAAGATGGAAACAGGGGGTGGGGTTAGTTTGTGGATCTAGTCTCACCTAGAAGAGGGAAACAGGGGGTGGGGTTAGTTTGTGGATCTAGTCTCACCTAGAAGAGGGAAACAGGGTGTGGGGTTAGTTTGTGGATCTAGTCTCACCTAGAAGAGAGAAACAGGGGGTGGGGTTAGTTTGTGGATCTAGTCTCACCTAGAAGAGGGAAACAGGGGTGGGGTTAGTTTGTGGATCTAGTCTCACCTAGAAGAGGGAAACAGGGGGTGGGGTTAGTTTGTGGATCTAGTCTCACCTAGAAGAGGGAAACGGAGGATGGGGTTAGTTTGTGGATCTAGTTTCATCTAGAAGAGGGAAACATGGGTGTGGGGTTAGTTTGTGGATCTAGTTTCATCTAGAAGAGGGAAACATGGGGTGGGGCTAGTTTGTGGATCTAGTTTCATCTAGAAGAGGGAAACAGGGGGTGGGGTTAGTTTGTGGATTTCGTCTCACCTACAAGAGGGAAACAGGGGGTGGGGTTAGTTTGTGGATCTAGTCTCACCTAGAAGATGGAAACAGGGGGTGGGGTTAGTTTGTGGATCTAGTCTCACCTAGAAGAGGGAAACAGGGGTGGGGTTAGTTTGTGGATCTAGTCTCACCTAGAAGAGGGAAACAGGGGGTGGGGTTAGTTTGTGGATCTAGTCTCACCTAGAAGAGGGAAACAGGGGGTGGGGTTAGTTTGTGGATCTAGTCTCACCTAGAAGATGGAAACAGGGATGGGGTTAGTTTATGTATCTAGTCTCACCTAGAAAAGGGAAACAGGGGGTGGGATTAGTTTGTAGATCTAATCTCACCTAGAAGAGGGAAACAGGGGGTGGGGTTAGATGTGTGGACCTCATGGACTGTTTGTAATTTTACATCTTTTATTAATTGTTCTTAGGAGTGAAAGTCAGTTGGAGACATCCTAAGGTAAGTAAAAATTAAACACAAGAGCTCTGCCAAATTCATGTCATAAAAAGACCATTTACAAATACTCCACACAATCATCTTCTGTGTCTAAGTACACAGTGATATCTGGTAAACAAATTGTTTACATCAAAAATTGGCTGTGACATGATGATTAGATGTAGAAAATGGTTGCATATGTTTCTATGCTGCTGTCAGTGGGTGGTTAGAGGTACAGGTGGAAGGAGAGAAGGGTTTACTGAAGCTAGCATATCAAGGTCAGTTCTTCTACAGTGCAAGGTCAGCTCCTCAGACCCTACAGTAAATGTCACTCCCTAGCAAACAAGTTCCATCTAACACCAACTTGATTTTACTGGGAATCACTAAGCCCTGCTGAAATCACTTACACAATAGCTAATAACTCATGTCTCCTCACTGTCATGACACATACTAGAAATTTATGTAAATGTGTAAAATATGGAGACTCCCAAGACTAAACAGACATGCTCTTGCGGGAACAAACCTGAAGAACTAAGGTCCGATAACAGGCCAACAAAAACAGAATTGTGTCTCTTAAAGGTAATTTATGAATGTTTAGGATGTGTCCAGATAACACAGCTACAACTGAAAATGACAATAACAGTAATACAAATTATTATTTTATAATTACATCACCTACAGGCTATTTCAACTAGTTGGTTGCAGGACCTAAGATAATTTATTTAAATTAAGATTACATGTATGATGTGTCTGGTTACCTTGAAGTAATCATGGAGGTTATCAGAAAGCATCTTATAGAAGAGGATCCTTTCTTGTTTGTCCACCAGGCGGTCGTGGAAGACGCGAGTCGCTTCATGTGCAAATAACTGGGCACAATTTGTGCTGTTTACAATAACAGTCTCATCCGCCTGGAGAAGTCCTGTGATCACCTACAGCACAAATATATTTGACAGCCTAATATAGTCATGTGAACACCTACACCACAAATACATTTGACAGTCTAGAATAGTCATGTGATCACCTACAGCACAAATATATTTGACAGTCTAATATAGTCATGTGATCTCCTACAGCACAAATACATTTGACAGTCTAGAATAGTCATGTGGTCACCTACAGCACAAATACATTTGAGTCTAAAATTGTCATGTGATCACCTACAGCACAAATATATTTGACAGTCTAGAAGAGTCATGTGGTCACTTACAGCACAAATATATTTGACAGTCTAAAATAGTCATGTGATCACCTACAGCACAACTATATTTGACAGTCCAAAATAGTCATGTGATCACCTACAGCACAAATACATTTGACAGTCTAAAATTGTCATTTGATCACCTACAGCACAAATATATTTGACATTCTAAAATAGTAATGTGATCACCTACAGCACAAATATATTTGACAGTCCAAAATAGTCATGTGATCACCTATAGCACAACTATATTTGACAGTCCAAAATAGTCATGTGATCACCTACAGCACAAATATATTTGACATTCAAAATAGTCATGTGATCACCTACAGCACAAATATATTTGACTTTCTAAAATAGTCATGTGATCACCTAGAGCACAAATACATATAACAGTATAAAATAGTCATGTGATATCAGCAAAGGTCAGCAATCTACAGAAATAACTCTCCGTGTGGCCAATGAACGTGGACTGAATTTGTAAACAGAAGGGCCACATCATACCACAAGAAAGCCTTCAGTGACATGTATAGGAAAATGCTGAACACAATGAGTATCATTACAGAAACGGTGAACTTCTTTCATGCTGTTGGCCTCAACCACCAGCATATCCATCAACATTCTCACTGAGATTACAATGCCTCCTCTATAACGAAGAACACTAGTTGAGATGATGTGCACTGAGAAATTGTAATGACAAAAAAATTACAACAATTACTTAAATAATAATGCATGACCTTGTAAACAACAACTAATCATAAACAACAACAACTTTAAATAAAATTAAGCTTGCAAGCACAGGTACTTCACAAATGGTTGCACGACAGAGAATGTGGTTGCAGGCAGAATGAAGGTGAAATGTGCTCAAATGTGAGAGTGACTTATATGTTCTTTCTGCATCATGCCGAATGAGTTAACTAACAACAGCAAAGTATTTTAAAATAGGGAAGCCTTCAAAATATCGAAAATCAGTACGCTTACTAGAATGAAGGGAAGGTCTCATATGATTACAATGTCTAATAAATGATTACCAACAGTATTGGTCCAGTATTGGTGCAGTATTGGTCTAATACGAGGTGTGGGACGTGAGCTGTTCACAATTCAAAATGGCTACTAGCACCTGAGTTGTCAAAGGTTATGTTACACTCACTATGTGGCGCCACTGTAGCTATTTCTTTTCCCTGCCATGTGGGGTGAACTAACTAATCAACTTCATAAAGCTTAATGTGTTGAGCACTTTGTGAAGATATGAGACGAGCCCTTACAGAGTGAGTGAAATATGATGTAAAAGAGATAACTTATTTTAATGTGCACCTTCAGAGTCCAAATTACGATTTTTTCCCCAACTTATCTATATTACCAACGTACACAACACTGGTATCATAAATAATTAACGCCATACATTTATGAAATAGTTACCAGACAAGTTTACCTTCCAAAGACTAGAAATGTGCTATCTTTGAGAGTGTGAATGCAGATTTGGGCCATTATGGTTGCTTATCAGTGGAATATTGTAGTTCAGAAACAGGACATTTTAAGTAGTTAATGTAACTAGATGTAATTTATAGTTAGTTTGATTTAATGTTGACGTAAGAGAACTGCGCTTAAGTACATCGGGTTCATATGTGTCATGTCTATCAGCAATGTGAAATGTCCCCGTGGGTTGTAACTACTTTCCAAAGTCCAGACAAATAGTATGAGTTCAAATGACCATTCCCTGTACAACCATACTGCTGTAGGCTGGGGTCCATCCAAAATGGGATGATGTCCAAAAGCACAATCAATATGTCACATGACGGCCAACACACATTATCCACCATTTTGCCTGGTTGTTATCCACAACAGAATGAACGTGAATTAATATACTTTCCACTCAACAGATTATATCAATTTATCTGTGGTGCCAAATTAACATGTAACGCCTTATGTTTCTAAAGGATTTTGCAAAGTGATGCCATCACTTCTTATAGCAGACAAACACTGAAACATTGTTGTGATTTGTGAGTGACGACATATAAAGTGGACCATACATCCACTACACACTTACATCTGCCGACAGTCAACTGAAAACAACAAAACATCATTTAATCAGTGTTACCATTATTACTATTCCTTGTTAGTTATGTGTTGCTAATATTTAAAGGTTCAAGATGTATGTTAGATGTATATGAGATGTATGTTAGAATAGATGTATGTCAGATGGATGTAAATCAACGAATGCAACATTACAAATTTTATGTGATTATTCACAGCTTCATAAATCAACTGTTGGTCCATTGAGAACATTTTATGTAAGTTTTTGCAACAATCAGTGTTTATGCTATTTACCCCCAGCTGTTTAGGCCATCTACCTCCAGCTATTTAGGTCATCTACCCCAGCTGTTTAGGCCATATACCCCCAGCTGTTTAGGCCATCATCCCCTAGCTGTTTAGGCCATATACCCCCAGCTGTTTAGGCAATCTCCCCCTAGCTGTTTAGGCCATATACCCCCAGCTATTTAGGCCATCTACCCCCAGCTGTTTAGGCCATCTACCCCCAGCTATTTAGGTCATCTGCCCCAGCTGTTTAGGCCATCTACCCCCAGCTATTTAGGCCATCTACCCCCAGCTGTTTAGGCCATCTACCCCCAACTGTTTAGGCCATCTACCCCCAGCTGTTTAGGCCATCTACCCCCAGCTGTTTAGGCCATCTACCCACAGTTATTTACACCATCTACCCCAGTTGTTTAGACAATCTACCCCACCTGTTTAGCCCATCTATCCAGAGTTGTTTAGGCCACCTACCTCCAACTGTTTAGGCCATCTACCCCCAACTGTTTAGGCCATCTACCCCCAGCTGTTTAGGCCATCTACCCCCAGCTGTTTAGGCCATCTACCCACAGTTATTTACACCATCTACCCCAGTTGTTTAGACAATCTACCCCAGCTGTTTAGCCCATCTACCCAGAGTTGTTTAGGCCACCTACCCCCAACTGTTTAGGCCATCTACCCCCAGCTGTTTAGGCCATCTACCCCCAGCTGTTTAGGCCATCTACCCCCAGCTGTTTAGGCCATCTACCCCCAGCTGTTTAGGCCATCTACCCCCAGCTGTTTAGGCCATCTACCCCCAGCTGTTTAGGCCATCTACCCCCAGCTGTTTAGGCCATCTACCACAGTTATTTACACCATCTACCCCAGTTGTTTAGACAATCTACCCCAGCTGTTTAGCCCATCTACCCAGAGTTGTTTAGGCCACCTACACCCAACTGTTTAGGCCATCTACCCCCAGCTGTTTAGGCCATCTACCCCCAGCTGTTTAGGCCATCTACCCCCAGCTGTTTAGCCCATCTACCCAGAGTTGTTTAGGCCACCTACCCCCAACTGTTTAGGCCTTCTACCCCCAGCTGTTTAGGCCATCTACCCCCAGCTGTTTAGGCCACCTACCCCCAGCTGTTTAGGCCACCTACCCCCAGCTGTTTAGGCCATCTACCCCAGTTGTTTAGACCATCTACCCTCAGTTGTTTAGACCATCTACCCCAGTTGTTTAGGCCATCTACCCTCAGTTGTTTAGACCATCTACCCCAGTTGTTTAGGCCATCTACCCCCAGCTGTTTAGGACATCTATCCACAGTTGTTTAGGCCATCTACCCCAGCTGTTTAGGACATCTATCCACAGTTGTTTAGGCCATCTACCCTCAGTTGTTTAGACCATCTACCCCAGTTGTTTAGGCCATCTACCCCAGCTGTTTAGGACATCTATCCACAGTTGTTTAGGCCATCTACCCCAGCTGTTTAGGACATCTATCCACATTTGTTTAGGCCAACTACCCCCAGCTCTTTAGTCCTCTATCCCCAGTTGTTTAAGGCATCTACCCACAGCTGTTTAGACCATCTACCCCCAGCAGTTTAGGCCATCTACACCCAGCTGTTCAGGCCATCTACTCCAGCTGTTTAGGCCATCTACCCCCAGCTATTTAGGCCATCTACCAACAGTTGTTTAGGCCATCTACCCTTTGCTGTTTAGGCCATGTACACCCAGCTGTTTAGGCTATCTACCCCAATTTGTTTAGGCCATCTACCCTTTGCTGTTTAGGCCATCTACACCCAGCTGTTTAGGCCATCTACCCCAATTTGTTTAGGCCATCTACACCGAGCTGTTTAGTCCATCTACACCCAGCTGTTTAGGCCATCTACCCCAATTTGTTTAGGCCATCTACCCTTTGCTGTTTAGGCCATCTATACCCAGCTGTTTAGGCCATCTACCCCAATTTGTTTAGGCCATCTACCCTTTGTTGTTTAGGCCATCTACACCCAGCTGTTTAGGCCATCTACCCCAATTTGTTTAGGCCATCTACACCGAGCTGTTTAGGCCATCTACACCCAGCTGTTTAGGCCATCTACCCCAATTTGTTTAGGCCATCTACCCTTTGCTGTTTAGGCCATCTACACCCAGCTGTTTAGGCCATCTACCCCAATTTGTTTAGGCCATCTACACCGAGCTGTTTAGGCCATCTACACCCAGCTGTTTAGGCCATCTACCCCAATTTGTATAGGCCATCTACCCTTTGCTGTTTAGGCCATCTACACCCAGCTGTTTAGGCTGTCTATCCGCAGTTGTTTAGGAGGTTAGCTTAGGGGAGGTCACAGATGTTGAAGGTGTGGTCTATCTTGCCAGGGTAAGGTTACCTTAAAGAGTTCATGGATGTTGAAGGGTCTATTTTGGGAGGGTAAGTTTACCTTATTGAGGTCATGGATGTTGAAGGGTCCATTTTGTGAGGGTAAGGCTACCTTAGAGGGGTCACAGATGTTGAACATGTAGTCTATGTTGGGAGGGTAAGGCTACCTTAGAGAGGTCACAGATGTTGAACATGTAGTCTATGTTGGGAGGGTAAGGCTACCTTAGAGAGGTCACAGATGTTGAACATGTAGTCTATGTTGGGAGGGTAAGGTTACCTTAGAGAGGTCACGGATGTTGAACATGTAGTCTATGTTGGGAGGGTAAGGCTACCTTACAGAGGTCACATATGTTGAACATGTAGTCAATGTTGGGAGGGTAAGGCTGCCTTAGAGAGGTCACATATGTTGAACATGTAGTCAATGTTGGGAGGGTAAGGCTACCTTAGAGAGGTCACATATGTTGAACATGTAGTCTATGTTGGGAGGGTAAGGCTACCTTACAGAGGTCACAGATGTTGAACATGTAGTCAATGTTGGGAGGGTAAGGCTACCTTAGAGAGGTCACAGATGTTGAACATGTAGTCTATGTTGGGAGGGTAAGGTTACCTTAGAGAGGTCACGGATGTTGAACATGTAGTCAATGTTGGGAGGGTAAGGCTACCTTACAGAGGTCACAGATGTTGAACATGTAGTCAATGTTGGGAGGGTAAGGCTACCTTAGAGAGGTCACAGATGTTGAACATGTAGTCAATGTTGGGAGGGTAAGGTTACCTTAGAGAGGTCACGGATGTTGAACATGTAGTCTATGTTGGGAGGGTAAGGCTACCTTAGAGAGGTCACAGATGTTGAACATGTAGTCTATGTTGGGAGGGTAAGGTTACCTTAGAGAGGTCACGGATGTTGAACATGTAGTCTATGTTGGGAGGGTAAGGTTACCTTAGAGAGGTCACGGATGTTGAACATGTAGTCTATGTTGGGAGGGTAAGGCTACCTTAGAGAGGTCACAGATGTTGAACATGTAGTCTATGTTGGGAGGGTAAGGTTACCTTAGAGAGGTCACAGATGTTGAACATGTAGTCAATGTTGGGAGGGTAAGGCTACCTTACAGAGGTCACAGATGTTGAACATGTAGTCAATGTTGGGAGGGTAAGGCTACCTTAGAGAGGTCACAGATGTTGAACATGTAGTCTATGTTGGGAGGGTAAGGCTACCTTAGAGAGGTCACGGATGTTGAACATGTAGTCTATGTTGGGAGGGTAAGGCTACCTTAGAGAGGTCACGGATGTTGAACATGTAGTCTATGTTGGGAGGGTAAGGCTACCTTAGAGAGGTCACGGATGTTGAACATGTAGTCTATGTTGGGAGGGTAAGGCTACCTTAGAGAGGTCACGATGTTGAACATGTAGTCTATGTTGGGAGGGTAAGGTTACCTTAGAGAGGTCGCGGATGTTGAAGGTGTAGTGTATCTTGGCGGGGGTGGGGCGCATGTTGGCACACATGCGGTAGTAGATGGCAATGGCGGCGGCAATGAGGGCATAGAGGGAGTCCTTCACCTCGGGCATGTACTCCCCCTCCTGGAAGAATCTTCCCAGCACCACCTGGTAGATGTGCTGCAGGGACTTGGAGGAGGGCTGTGGCAGGGCCAACATGCTGCACAAACACAATCACATCATCACCATCACCTTCAGTTGCACAAACACAGGCACATCATCACCATCACCTTCAGTTGCACAAACACAGGCACATCATCACCATCACCTTCAGTTGTACAAACACAGGCACATCATCACCATCACCTTCAGTTGTACAAACACAGGCTCATCATCACCATCACCTTCAGTTGCACAAACACAGGCACATCATCACCATCACCTTCAGTTGCACAAACACAGTCACATCATCACCATCACCTTCAGTTGTACAAACACAGGCTCATCATCACCATCACCTTCAGTTGCACAAACACAATCACATCATCACCATCACCTTCAGTTGCACAAACACAGGCACATCATCACCATCACCTTCAGTTGCACAAACACAGGCACATCATCACCATCACCTTCAGTTGCACAAACACAATCACATCATCACCATCACCTTCAGTTGCACAAACACAATCACATCATCACCATCACCTTCAGTTGCACAAACACAGGCACATCATCACCATCACCTTCAGTTGCACAAACACAGGCACATCATCACCATCACCTTCAGTTGCACAAACACAGACACATCATCACCATCACCTTCAGTTGTACAAACACAGGCTCATCATCACCATCACCTTCAGTTGCACAAACACAATCACATCACCACCATCACCTTCAGTTGTACAAACACAGTCACATCATCACCATCACCTTCAGTTGCACAAACACAGTCACATCATCACCATCACCTTCAGTTGCACAAACACAGGCACATCATCACCATCACCTTCAGTTGCACAAACACAGGCACATCATCACCATCACCTTCAGTTGCACAAACACAGTCACATCATCACCATCACCTTCAGTTGTACAAACACAGGCTCATCATCACCATCACCTTCAGTTGCACAAACACAATCACATCATCACCATCACCTTCAGTTGCACAAACACAGGCACATCATCACCATCACCTTCAGTTGCACAAACACAGGCACATCATCACCATCACCTTCAGTTGCACAAACACAGTCACATCATCACCATCACCTTCAGTTGTACAAACACAGGCTCATCATCACCATCACCTTCAGTTGCACAAACACAGTCACATCATCACCATCACCTTCAGTTGTACAAACACAGTCACATCATCACCATCACCTTCAGTTGTACAAACACAGGCTCATCATCACCATCACCTTCAGTTGTACAAACACAGGCACATCATCACCATCACCTTCAGTTGTACAAACACAGTCACATCATCACCATCACCTTCAGTTGCACAAACACAGTCACATCATCACCATCACCTTCAGTTGTACAAACACAGGCTCATCATCACCATCACCTTCAGTTGTACAAACACAGTCACATCATCACCATCACCTTCAGTTGTACAAACACAGGCACATCATCACCATCACCTTCAGTTGTACAAACACAGTCACATCATCACCATCACCTTCAGTTGTACAAACACAGTCACATCATCACCATCACCTTCAGTTGTACAAACACAGTCACATCATCACCATCACCTTCAGTTGTACAAACACAGTCACATCATCACCATCACCTTCAGTTGTACAAACACAGGCACATCATCACCATCACCTTCAGTTGTACAAACACAGGTCACATCATCACCATCACCTTCAGTTGTACAAACACAGCACATCATCACCATCACCTTCAGTTGTACAAACACAGCACATCATCACCATCACCTTCAGTTGTACAAACACAGTCACATCATCACCATCACCTTCAGTTGTACAAACACAGTCACATCATCACCATCACCTTCAGTTGCACAAACACAGCACATCATCACCATCACCTTCAGTTGTACAAACACAGCACATCATCACCATCACCTTCAGTTGCACAAACACAGTCACATCATCACCATCACCTTCAGTTGCACAAACACAGGCACATCATCACCATCACCTTCAGTTGTACAAACACAGGCACATCATCACCATCACCTTCAGTTGTACAAACACAGCACATCATCACCATCACCTTCAGTTGTACAAACACAGGCACATCATCACCATCACCTTCAGTTGTACAAACACAGCACATCATCACCATCACCTTCAGTTGACAAACACAGGCCATCATCACCATCACCTTCAGTTGACAAACACACACATCATCACCATCACCTTCAGTTGACAAACACGGGCACATCATCACCATCACCTTCAGTTTACAAACACGGGCACATCATCACCATCACCTTCAGTTGTACAAACACGGGCCATCACACCATCACCTTCAGTTGTACAAACACGGGCACACATCACCATCACCTTCAGTTGTACAAACACAGCCATCATCACCATCACCTTCAGTTGTACAAACACGGGCACATCATCACCATCACCTTCAGTTGTACAAACACAGTACATCATCACCATCACCTTCAGTTGTACAAACACAGCACATCATCACCATCACCTTCAGTTGTACAAACACGGGCCATCATCACCATCACCTTCAGTTGTACAAACACAGGCACATCATCACCATCACCTTCAGTTGTACAAACACAGGCCATCATCACCATCACCTTCAGTTGTACAAACACAGCACATCACACCATCACCTTCAGTTGTACAAACACGGGCACATCACACCATCACCTTCATTGACAAACACAGCACATCATCACCATCACCTTCTTTGACAAACACAGCACATCATCACCATCACCTTCATTGACAAACACAGCACACATCACCATCACCTTCTTTTGACAAACACGGGCACATCATCACCATCACCTTCAGTTGACAAACACGGGCACATCATCACCATCACCTTCATTTGACAAACACGGGCACATCATCACCATCACCTTCAGTTGTACAAACACAGGCACATCATCACCATCACCTTCAGTTGTACAAACACAGCCATCATCACCATCACCTTCGTTGACAAACACAGGCACATCACACCATCACCTTCGTTGTACAAACACGGGCCATCATCACCATCCCCTTCAGTTGACAAACACGGGCACATCATCACCATCACCTTCGTTGTACAAACACGGGCCATCATCACCATCACCTTCAGTTGACAAACACAGTCACATCATCACCATCACCTTCAGTTGTACAAACACAGGCCATCACACCATCACCTTCGTTGTACAAACACGGGCACATCATCACCATCCCCTTCAGTTGTACAAACACGGGCCATCATCACCATCACCTTCGTTGTACAAACACGGGCACATCATCACCATCACCTTCAGTTGTACAAACACAGTCACATCATCACCATCACCTTCAGTTGTACAAACACAGCACATCATCACCATCACCTTCAGTTGTACAAACACAGCCATCACACCATCACCTTCGTTGTACAAACACAGGCACATCATCACCATCACCTTCAGTTGTACAAACACAGCCATCATCACCATCACCTTCAGTTGTACAAACACGGGCACATCATCACCATCACCTTCGTTGTACAAACACAGCACATCATCACCATCACCTTCATTGACAAACACAGCACATCATCACCATCACCTTCATTGACAAACACAGTCACATCATCACCATCACCTTCATTGACAAACACAGCACATCACACCATCACCTTCTTTGACAAACACGGGCACATCATCACCATCACCTTCAGTTGACAAACACGGGCACATCATCACCATCACCTTCAGTTGACAAACACGGGCACATCACCCATCACCTTCAGTTGTACAAACACAGGCACATCATCACCATCACCTTCAGTTGTACAAACACGGGCCATCATCACCATCACCTTCAGTTGTACAAACACGGGCACATCATCACCATCACCTTCAGTTGTACAAACACGGGCCATCACACCATCACCTTCAGTTGACAAAACAGCACATCACACCATCACCTTCGTTGACAAACACGGGCCATCATCACCATCACCTTCAGTTGACAAACACAGTCACATCATCACCATCACCTTCAGTTGTACAAACACAGGCCATCATCACCATCCCCTTCAGTTGTACAAACACAGCACATCATCACCATCCCCTTCAGTTGTACAAACACGGGCACATCATCACCATCCCCTTCAGTTGTACAAAAAAAAGTCACATCACACCATCCCCTTCAGTTGTACAAACACGGGCACATCACACCATCCCCTTCAGTTGTACAAACACAGCACATCACACCATCACCTTCGTTGTACAAACACGGGCACATCATCACCATCCCCTTCAGTTGTACAAACACAGCACATCATCACCATCACCTTCAGTTGTACAAACACAGCACATCATCACCATCACCTTCAGTTGTACAAACACAGCACATCATCACCATCCCCTTCAGTTGACAAACACAGGCACATCATCACCATCACCTTCAGTTGACAAAACGGGCACATCATCACCATCACCTTCAGTTGTACAAACACGGGCACATCATCACCATCACCTTCAGTTGACAAACACAGCACATCATCACCATCACCTTCAGTTGACAAACACAGCACATCATCACCATCACCTTCAGTTGACAAACACAGCACATCATCACCATCACCTTCAGTTGACAAACACAGCACATCATCACCATCACCTTCATTGTACAAACACAGCCATCATCACCATCACCTTCAGTTGTACAAACACAGCACATCATCACCATCACCTTCAGTTGACAAACACAGCACATCATCACCATCCCCTTCAGTTGAAAAAACCAGGCACATCATCACCATCCCCTTCAGTTGACAAACCAGCACATCACACCATCACCTTCAGTTGACAAACACAGCACTCACACCATCACTTCAGTTGACAAACACAGTCACATCATCACCATCACTTCAGTTGACAAACCAGCACATCATCACCATCACTTCAGTTGACAAACACAGCACATCATCACCATCACTTCAGTTGACAAACACAGCACTCATCACCATCACTTCAGTTGACAAACACAGCACTCATCACCATCACTTCAGTTGACAAACACAGCACATCATCACCATCACCTTCAGTTGACAAACACAGCACATCATCACCATCACTTCAGTTGACAAACACAGCACATCATCACCATCACTTCAGTTGACAAACACAGCACATCATCACCATCACTTCAGTTGACAAACACAGCACATCATCACCATCCCCTTCAGTTGACAAACACAGCACATCATCACCATCCCCTTTCATTGACAAACACAGCACATCATCACCATCACCTTCATTGACAAACACAGCACATCATCACCATCACCTTCAGTTGACAAAACAGCACATCATCACCATCCCCTTCAGTTGACAAACACAGCACATCATCACCATCATTCAGTTGACAAACACAGTCACATCATCACCATCCCCTTCATTTGCACAAACACAGTCACATCATCACCATCACCTTCAGTTGCACAAACACAGTCACATCATCACCATCACCTTCAGTTGACAAACACAGTCACATCATCACCATCACCTTCAGTTGACAAACACAGCCATCATCACCATCACCTTCAGTTGACAAACACAGCACATCATCACCATCACATTCAGTTGACAAACACAGTCACATCATCACCATCACCTTCAGTTGACAAACACAGTCACATCATCACCATCACTTCAGTTGACAAACACAGTCACATCATCACCATCACCTTCAGTTGCACAAACACAGTCACATCATCACCATCACTTCAGTTGTACAAACACAGCACTCATCACCATCCCCTTCAGTTGCAAACACAGCCATCATCACCATCACCTTCAGTTGACAAACACAGTCACATCACACCATCCCCTTCAGTTGTACAAACACAGCACATCATCACCATCACCTTCAGTTGTACAAACACAGGCACATCATCACCATCACCTTCAGTTGACAAACACAGCACATCACACCATCACATTCAGTTGTACAAACACAGTCACATCATCACCATCACCTTCAGTTGACAAACACAGTCACATCATCACCATCACCTTCAGTTGACAAACACAGCACATCACACCATCCCCTTCAGTTGTACAAACACAGGCACATCATCACCATCACCTTCAGTTGACAAACACAGCACATCATCACCATCCCCTTCAGTTGTACAAACACAGTCACATCATCACCATCCCCTTCAGTTGTACAAACACAGCACATCATCACCATCACCTTCAGTTGACAAACACAGCACATCATCACCATCACCTTCAGTTGTACAAACACAGCACATCATCACCATCCCCTTCAGTTGTACAAACACAGCACATCATCACCATCACCTTCAGTTGACAAACACAGCACATCATCACCATCACCTTCAGTTGACAAACACAGCACATAAACACCATCACTTCAGTTGTACAAACACGGGCACATCATCACCATCCCCTTCAGTTGACAAACACAGTCACATAAACACCATCACTTCAGTTGTACAAACACAGTCACATCATCACCATCACCTTCAGTTGACAAACACAGCACATAAACACCATCACTTCAGTTGTACAAACACAGGCACATCATCACCATCACCTTCAGTTGACAAACACAGCACATCATCACCATCACTTCAGTTGTACAAACACAGCACATCATCACCATCACCTTCAGTTGACAAACACAGCACATCATCACCATCACCTTCAGTTGTACAAACACAGGCACATCATCACCATCACTTCAGTTGTACAAACACAGAAATCATCACCATCACCTTCAGTTGTACAAACACAGGCACATCATCACCATCACCTTCAGTTGTACAAACACAGGCACATCATCACCATCACTTCAGTTGTACAAACACAGCACATCATCACCATCACCTTCAGTTGTACAAACACAGGCACATCATCACCATCACCTTCAGTTGTACAAACACAGGCACATCATCACCATCACCTTCAGTTGTACAAACACAGTCACATCAAGCAGGATTTAATTCTAAAAACCCAAAACATACCCATACTCAGTTTGTACAAAAAAAGTCCACATTTTCAATTGTGATTGTTTGGTTTTTGGGGAGAACATTTAATATAAGAAAAAAAATTCTGTATACCTACATTTAAACAGACGTGTTCAAAGCAAAATAGTCATGTTGATAATTTTTGTATTAACAATGTTTTCTATATATTTGTTAAAACATTAAACAGTATGTGTTTAATGTTTCTTGTAATTACTAAATAACTATATACACATTCTAATTGGACTGAACATATATTTGTTCAATATTTAATGTTTACCCTAAAATTAGATGACGAGCAGAATGGCCAAATAAACAACGAATAAATAAAGAACGAATAAAATGCACATTTATATATAATATCAATAATGTCATTGCACACTAGAATACAAATAAATGACGTCACTGGATCCCAGTAGACAAGTAACCACACTCACCAGAAGTGCTTAAGTAGTCGAGGACTCATGACGTTCCTCCCCCCACCAGGGGGTGCACAGGCTGCAACTATCGTCACGTCGTGGATCTCCTACAACATGTTGGAAAGACCGGATCATCTCAGAAATTTTCATAACAAAATAAATATGGTCATTTTAAATGCATCACATTTTAAGAACTATATTTTCAATAGACAGGTGTTTTAAATACACACATCTTAAGAAAGCTACTTGTATTTAATGAGTTCAAAGGAATGAATATGTGCTTGTATGTGTACACACGTATGTGTGTGTGTGTGTGTGTTTGTGTGGGTGTGTGTGTGTGTGGGGGGTTTGTGGGGTGTGTGGGGTGGTTTGGGGTGTGTGTTGTTGTGTGTGTGTGTGTTGTTGTGTTTGTGTTGTGTGTGTGTGGTGTTTTGTGTGTGTGTGTTGTGTTTTGTGTGGTTTGTGTTGTGTGTGGGGTTTGTGTGTTGTGTGTGTGTGTGTGTGTGTGTGTGTGTGTGTGTGTGTGTGTGTGTGTGTGTGTGTGTGTGTGTGTGTGTGTGTGTGTGCATATGTGTGGTGTGTGTGTGGTGTGTGTGTGGTGTGTGTGTGTGTATGTGTGTGTGTGTGTGTGTGTGTGGTGTGTGTGTGTATGTGTGCATGTGTGTGTGTGCATGTGCATGTGTGCAATGCATATGTGTGTATACACATTTATGTCACTTAAACAAATAACTATCATACACAGAATTTAGGTGCGGTGGTCGATAGGTTACATTGCTGGACTCTCATTTGGAGGAATCAGGGTTCAAATCCTGGCACCGTCCGGCTGGGGGGTTGTTCAATACGTTTTAACTGCCATATCAAAACTTGGCTAATTTTGTTCGCCCTACATTGCCTCTGTCTGCCAGAAGAAACAGTTAACCTGTTGGTCCCGTCTCTGGTGGATAAGTCCAGGGATATCAAAGACCCCATACAGAGGAGATGTGTACAGCCTGTAATGGATTCTCTAATCCTAGAGAAGGAAAACTTTAAAATAAACCAGGCCAACAATAAAAACAAATGTTTGGATTTTGTGTGTGTGATCCTTGTGCTACACAATGTATTGGCGCATGAGATCATGTTCTAATATAGTGTCATAGTTGACTCACTGAAATGTTAAATCAGTTGTACTCAGTTCCAGTCAGTGTGTCTTCTGGTATCATTCTCACCACAGCAACTAAGCAAACGTCTACCCGGTACATCCTATACCAAATGACATTTCCGGGTAATTCTAAAAGAGGTCAGTTGGATCGTTCCATGCACTCACCTTCCAGGCCAACTTGTGTGTATCATAGAACCCACTGAGCTCCATAAACTGTCGAAGCAGCTCCAGTGGGGGCTGGGCTCCGTACTGCTCCAGGGCTGGCATGTTGAGGTCATCCAAGAACACGATCACCTGCGGAGTATTGAACATATGAGCTCTGTTTTTTAGTTTTAGTTTTCAAATTTTAGTTTTCTTTAATGTGGAGGTGTTTCAAACTAATGTGAAACATCATACAGTTCTGTGAACTTTTTGCCAACTTGTGAAACCGCTGCTCATTAGTAATTCTGGAATAACATTTTTACTGATCTCTACAGCAAGCTTTCACAAAGACCAAAACTACAATAAAATATAATGTAAGGAAGGATGCATTTAGAAAACAGAAAATGAGGTGTTCCAGTTTATGACACCTAGTGTTTGAAACACATGTTAATGCAGTCTGGTGTTATTGCAGTTTTGGTTAAAAACTAACCAATGACATCACCATGGTTACCAATCAATAAAACTGCATAGATTCACTGACACTCGATGTCCAGTCACACTCTCCAAACTGACCTTTTTGCCCTTGGGTGCTCCAAGGACATCTTTGCCCTTCTTGACCAGTCGCTGGGTGATGGCCAGCTTGGTGCGGTCAGCAGTAGTCTGGGCACTGAACTGGAGGGTGGCGCTAATCACCCCTGTCTGTCTGAGGCGGGTCGGACCGGCCAACAGCAAACTCATGTCCTTCTCCCCTACAAATGCAAACAAATAAATCTATCAACACATGAATGACCCCAGAGGTTTAATGTACTTCTCAATTCACAGATCTATATTAAGTGTCAATTTTTACTATTTTATGCTGTTCTGTAATTTCTGTGTAATGGCATGACAACACATAAAGGACTTACAAATCAATATATTTACTTACTACAAATGTTATTAACATAATATTTTCTGTGAGTAAATATCTGACTAAACAAGTTTCCTACTGATAAGTTACAGTGGATATTACAACATACAATGAGCCACCCAAAAGAAGACTAAAACCCAGGAAAAAAAGTACAATCAAAATCATTGCCAACTTAACTTAAAAGCCCCATCAATTTAATGTCCCTATTATACTGCATACAATAAATCATTAGAGTATAAATAGTGAATTGTGACAACTCTTAAATTACCTGGACATCATAGCATTAATTAAGCGGTAATTAATATTATCTTTTCGATGCGCCAAATTCAGCCAACCATTCTCCAAACTTCAGCTGTGTCCAGCCGTCATCTCCAGAGTTGCTGACAACTCTAGAGCCTGTCCTGTTGCAAGTCAACTGTACAGATCTGTGGCATTATGCCACCAATCTCTGTTCCAGGTGGATGTTCAAATAAAACATTGGATTCTATTAATTTGCACTGGATTCTTGAAATGATATGTAATAGCAAGGCATGTGCACTTTGGGACAATTTCAAATGTGGTCACACACCAATGCCAAAGTCAAAGAATTGGTAGTTTAGCAAAAAAGTAGGAGATTGGGATTTAACTTTAAATCAATAATTATACCCTGAGTGTTTATAAACTACTTTTAAATGTGTATAAACTTTTTTTCTTTTACCATCTATTTATATATGTTGATGATCTAAAACAATAAATTTCACTTCACTTATAAACAGTAATAATGTAGTAATTTCCCGAGTAAATAAGATTTGACTAAGGAGACTTCACTCATAAGTCACAACATCACAAATAGATTATCAACCATGGGTTTATCAAAATGTTTGATGACTTTTCTTTCAGAAGCACTAACCTTCTCCATCATCTGCCCCAAACTTGGTCAAGGTGGAGATGTTGCTGAGGAGGGCCTGGTTCTTGTCAGCAGGGTGGAACACCTTGCCCAGGACAGTGCCACTCTTGGTGGTGGAGCCTCCCTCCTGCCCCAGCTGCTTCAGCAGACTCTCAAGGATGACAGTCTTCCCAACCCCAGAGTCACCTGCAACAGACTGAACCTATAGGGGCAGCACAGGACTCACTACAGGTGGCAGCACAGGACTGATTACAGGTGGCAGCACAGGACTGACTACAGATGGCAGCACAGGCTGACTACAGGTGGCAGCACAGGCTGACTACAGGTGGCAGCACAGGCTGATTACAGGTGGCAGCACAGGCTGACTACAGGTGGCAGCACAGGCTGACTACAGGTGGCAGCACAGGACTGACTACAGGTGGCAGCACAGGCTGACTACAGGTGGCAGCACAGGCTGACTACAGGTGGCAGCACAGGCTGATTACAGGTGGCAGCACAGGACTGACTACAGGTGGCAGCACAGGCTGACTACAGGTGGCAGCACAGGCTGACTACAGGTGGCAGCACAGGCTGATTACAGATGGCAGCACAGGACTGACTACAGGTGGCAGCACAGGCTGACTACAGGTGGCAGCACAGGCTGACTACAGGTGGCAGCACAGGCTGACTACAGGTGGCAGCACAGGACTGACTACAGATGGCAGCACAGGACTGACTACAGAGGGCAGCACAGGATTGACTACAAGTGGCAGCACAGGACTGACTACAGAAGGCAGCATAGGACTGACTACAGAAGGCAGCACAGGACTGACTACAGATGGCAGCATAGGACTGACTACAGAGGGCAGCACAGGACTGACTACAGGTGGCAGCATAGGACTGACTACAGAGGGCAGCACAGGACTGACTACAGGTGGCAGCATAGGACTAACTACAGAGGGCAGCACAGGACTGACTACAGGTGGCAGCACAGGACTGACTACAGGTGGCAGCACAGGACTGACTACAGAGGGCAGCACAGGACTGACTACAGAGGGCAGCACAGGACTGACTACAGAGGGCAGCACAGGACTGACTACAGGTGGCAGCACAGGACTGACTACAGGTGGCAGCATAGGACTGACTACAGAAGGCAGCACAGGACTGACTACAGGGGGCAGCACAGAACTGACTACAGAGGGCAGCACAGGACTGATTACAGAGGACAGCACAGGACTGACTACAGGTGGCAGCACAGGACTGACTACAGAGGGCAGCACAGGACTGACTACAGAGGGCTGCACAGGACTGACTACATATGGCAGCACAGGACTGACTACAGGTGGCAGCACAGGACTGACTACAGAGGGGTGCACAGGACTGACTACAGAGGGCAGCACAGGACTGACTACAGGTGGCAGCACAGGACTGACAACAGATGGCAGCACAGGATTGACTACAGGTGGCAGCACATAACTGATCACAGGTGGCAGCACAGGACTGACTACAGAGGGCAGCACAGGGCTAGCAATAGATTGCAGCACAATGCTGACTACAGGTGGCAGCACCTGATAGACTACAGATGCCTGCCTACAGATGGTTGCACAGAGTGAATGCGTTTTAAAATCATAATCACAACACCGTAAGAACCACGATAAGAACCACCATCAAGGATCATCTGTGATGTATTTTTGCACCTCTGAGGAGACCCATATTCCAGATATATTAGTGCTTTATAGATAACATTATTATTAATAACAATAATGTTACCACCAGTAATTATACTCTTCAGCAGATCACCCATTTGTTAAGACGACCATTGAGGACACACCTATGAATAAGGACCACCAACGATGAATACACACATGCACACATGCACGCACACACACATGCACATAGGTAGGCTTGGATACAGGCACACATGCACGCACGCGTGCACGCACGCACGCAGGCACGCATGCACACACAAAGACCACCCATGAAGTCGCACCTGTGAGCAGCACAGAGTTCTTGTTGGTGAGGAGAAGTCCAGCAAGGAAGGCATATCGCACTGTGTCCACCGTCGGGACGATGTCTCCATCCCGGGATCCCTTCCCACCTTGTTGAGATTGCTCCCCAGCGAGTCCCATTGTTTCTCCAATGGTGATCATTGCCCCCTTCTCAATGAGGGACTGAGTCGTGGGAACAAGGATGTCCCACTGCAGAAAGTTGCCAGTGTCCATGTCGACGAAGTAGCCGTAGATGCTTCGACTGGAGGCAGGTAGACGCACACCTGCAAGTACACACTTGGTTACTGGAGGCAGGCAGACGCACACCTGCAAGTACACACTTGGTTACTGGAGGCAGGCAGCCGCACACCTGCAAGTACACACTTGGTTACTGGAGGCAGGCAGCCGCACACCTGCAAGTACACACTTGGTTACTGGAGGCAGGCAGACGCACACCTGCAAGTACACACTTGGTTACTGGAGGCAGGCAGACGCACACCTGCAAGTACACACTTGGTTACTGGAGGCAGGCAGACGCACACCTGCAAGTACACACTTGGTTACTGGAGGCAGGCAGATGCACACCTGCAAGTACACACTTGGTTACTGGAGGCAGGCAGACGCACACCTGCAAGTACACACTTGGTTACTGGAGGCAGGCAGACGCACACCTGCAAGGTACACAGTTGGTTACTGGAGGCAGGCAGACGCACACCTGCAAGGTACACACTTGGTTACTGGAGGCAGGCAGATGAACACCTGCAAGTACACACTTGGTTACTGGAGGCAGGCAGACGCACACCTGCAAGTACACACTTGGTTACTGGAGGCAGGCAGACGCACACCTGCAAGGTACACACTCAGTTACTGGAGGCAGGCAGACGCACACCTCCAAGGTACACACTTGGTTACTGGAGGCAGGCAGACGCACACCTGCAAGCTACACACTTGGTTACTGGAGGCAGGCAGACGCACACCTGCAAGATACACACTTGGTTACTGGAGGCAGGCAGACACACACCTGCAAGGTACACACTTGGTTACTGGAGGCAGGCAGACACACACCTGCAAGGTACACACTTGGTTACTGGAGGCAGGAGACCACACCTGCAAGGTACACACTTGGTTACTGGAGGCAGGCAGACGCACACCTGCAAGTACACACTTGGTTACTGGAGGCAGGCAGACGCACACCTGCAAGTACACACTTGGTTACTGGAGGCAGGCAGACGCACACCTGCAAGGTACACACTTGGTTACTGGAGGCAGGCAGCGCCCTCAGACACACTTGGTTCTGGAGGCAGGCAGCGCCCCTGCAAGGTACACACTTGGTTACTGGAGGCAGGCAGACGCACACCTGCAAGGTACACACTTGGTTACTGGAGGCAGGCAGACGCACACCTGCAAGTACACCTTGGTTACTGGAGGCAGGAAGATCACACCTGCATGGTACACTTGGTTACTGGAGGCAGGCAGACGCACACCTGCAAGGTACACACTTGGTTACTGGAGGCAGGCAGACGCACACCTGCAAGGTACACACTTGGTTACTGGAGGCAGGCAGATGCACACCTGCAAGGTACACACTTGGTTACTGGAGGCAGGCAGACGCACACCTGCAAGTACACACTTGGTTACTGGAGGCAGGCAGACGCACACCTGCAAGTACACACTTGGTTACTGGAGGCAGGCAGACGCACACCTGCAAGTACACACTTGGTTACTGGAGGCAGGCAGACGCACACCTGCAAGTACACACTTGGTTACTGGAGGCAGGCAGACGCACACCTGCAAGGTACACACTTGGTTACTGGAGGCAGGCAGACGCACACCTGCAAGGTACACACTTGGTTACTGGAGGCAGGCAGACGCACACCTGCAAGTACACACTTGGTTACTGGAGGCAGGCAGACGCACACCTGCAAGGTACACACTTGGTTACTGGAGGCAGGCAGACGCACACCTGCAAGGTACACACTTGGTTACTGGAGGCAGGCAGACGCACACCTGCAAGGTACACACTTGGTTACTGGAGGCAGGCAGACGCACACCTGCAAGGTACACACTTGGTTACTGGAGGCAGGCAGACGCACACCTGCAAGGTACACACTTGGTTACTGGAGGCAGGAAGACGCACACCTGCAAGGTACACACTTGGTTACTGGAGGCAGGCAGACGCACACCTGCAAGGTACACACTTGGTTACTGGAGGCAGGCAGACGCACACCTGCAAGGTACACACTTGGTTACTGGAGGCAGGCAGACCACACCTGCAAGTACACACTTGGTTACTGGAGGCAGGCAGACGCACACCTGCAAGGTACACACTTGGTTACTGGAGGCAGGCAGACGCACACCTGCAAGGTACACACTTGGTTACTGGAGGCAGGCAGACGCACACCTGCAAGTACACACTTGGTTACTGGAGGCAGGTAGACGCACACCTGCAAGTACACACTTGGTTACTGGAGGCAGGCAGACGCACACCTGCAAGTATTGGTTACTGGAGGCAGGCAGACGCACACCTGGTACACACTTGGTTACTGGCAGGCAGACGCACACCTGCAAGTACACACTTGGTTACTGGAGGCAGGCAGACGCACACCTGCAAGGTACACACTTGGTTACTGGAGGCAGGCAGACGCACACCTGCAAGGTACACACTTGGTTACTGGAGGCAGGCAGACGCACACCTGCAAGTACACACTTGGTTACTGGAGGCAGGCAGACACACACCTGCAAGGTACACACTTGGTTACTGGAGGCAGGCAGACCACACCTGCAAGGTACACACTTGGTTACTGGAGGCAGGCAGACGCACACCTGCAAGGTACACACTTGGTTACTGGAGGCAGGCAGACGCACACCTGCAAGGTACACACTTGGTTACTGGAGGCAGGCAGACGCACACCTGCAAGGTACACACTTGGTTACTGGAGGCAGGCAGACGCACACCTGCAAGGTACACACTTGGTTACTGGAGGCAGGCAGACGCACACCTGCAAGGTACACACTTGGTTACAGACCAGTCCAGTCTTCATGTTGATGTTGGTGAGACAACAAAACTATCTAGTTTCAATGATATCATTAAGAAAGCCAATCTTTAAACAGAATCTGTTGTTAAATTGAAGGACTTTAATACAAATGAAATAAAATATGTTGAGACACACTGGTGCAAGCACCGTGGTAGTGCTTTGTAGTGCCTATAGTTTTCAGTATATAAGATCAAATTTATGGAACAACTTGATCAAGTTTAATGAACAAATCGAGCTTACTAGCTAATAAGAATGTTAGAAAACAGGTCCCAGGTTTCAATATGTATGCAATACAATTATTCCTTATTAGTGTCCAGTATTGTTTGTAATAGTTTCATTACGTCAAGTATGTCTACACATTCTCAAATGTACTTCATGTACACTCACATGCATACGTTTGGCTGTATGCATACATATAGTTAACAAAGTTATTTAGAAGTCCACTAATCCAAACGTATCCTGCCACTCCCTCTGTAATGTGAATGAACCAAAGCACGGCCACTTACCATAAGGCGGTTCAACTTCAAAGAGTTCCCGAATGAAATTATCAAATTCACTCGCGATGTCAACCATCTTTTCGCTCCCTTGACGCACAAAGCCCCCGTCGTCTTCTGGCTCATCGTTTCGTTTCAAATTACCCCCATAGCTCCATGTGAAGGCAAATACAAACAGCTTCCCCAGCAATATGGGAAGAGATCCCGGGTTTCTCTGTAGGAAGAACTGCTTTTCACTTTGGCTGCAACAATAGCATAAGTAGTACAGACAACACCATAACGACAACCAATGACTATATTATTTCCAACATAATAATGTGTGCCTAGATAGTTTAATACTACTGGTAAACTTAATGTGTTATAGGAGAAAAAGGTACCAAGAGTTCTTTTCACTATATTTTCATTTTGTAATTGTTAATGAAATTGTTTTGTAGGTGAATCATAGTCACTCTTCACCACAATCACCTAGCTGGCATTGTCTCTGGTTATTTATATGAGGTGTCCAGAAACATGGCCAAATTGTGTAAATGCAGCAATGTAACTGACCATTACAAGTCTCAGTCAAGGAAGAGTTTTCTACTTCCACCCCATCAAACCAGCCCAACGATCAGAATGCAGTTGAAAGTCAATATTTCATGTTATAGTTGTCTAGTTGTCTAGAATATAAACGTTCTGTTTGTCACCTACACATGACACTATGGCTTTAGCCAACAGACAGTGTAGTCAAACCATTTTAAAGATAATTAAATGAACTTCAAAGTAAAAAAAACTTGCTGTATCATCAACAGCTTAAAACATGCAGGCAACTGTCCAGATTGACAAGGAACAGTTGTGTTGTTAAAACAGCCACTGCCAGGCCCAGTTGAACATTAGTGAAGGTGTCAGTGCAGCAATAGGAAGCAGGGAATGTACAGCTCCTAAGTGGGGTGGGTTGAGAGGACAGTGAATACACAGACCACAAAATGGGGCTCTCTAGCACTCAGCCAGAAACTGCAAGTGTAGGCAGAAATAGGTCCAATGTGAACATTTAGTTTTTTTACATTCCAGAAACTATTCAATGACAAATTACAGGAGGAAGAACAAGTCAAGATCTCTACATCACTGTTGAATAAGGGAACCAGAAAAAGCCAGTAGAGGAGCTAGACCTCATCCCTGTAGATGGAATCAGGGGAAGAACACCAATCAACGTTTGTGAGTTTTACCGTTTCTTGCTCTTGTCCCCAGGGAGCAAATGTGAATCCTTTGCCCGTTGTTTCTTGGCCGCTCTCTTGCGTCGACGCTCCGCCTTGCTGCTGGAGCACCTCGAGTGGCCGGACTCACTCTCGGCACTGCCCGGGCGGTTCTCCACATCTGGAGACGATCAATTGTAATTGTAAATAAAATTTTAAATGATATTTTAGTCCTCTTATAATGTATGTTTACTAATTTAAATTATATTTTTAGAAGATAATTATACATATATATATATATATATATATATATATTAAACATATATATATTAAACAATTTTAAAGGACATTTTATATATATTTATTTGTTTGTTTGTTTGTTTGTTTGTTTGTTTGTTTGTTTGTTTGTTTGTTTGTTTGTTTGTTTGTTTGTTTGTTTGTTTGTTTGTTTGTTTGTTTGTTTGTTTGTTTGTTTGTTTGTTTGTTTGTTTGTTTGTTTATTTATTTA
Organism: Ridgeia piscesae; assembly: GCA_025642075.2. NCBI lineage: Eukaryota > Metazoa > Annelida > Polychaeta > Sabellida > Siboglinidae > Ridgeia > Ridgeia piscesae. The sequence continues at coordinate 343,493 of JAODUO010000153.1, forward strand.
TTTATTTATTTATTTATTTATTTATTTATTTATTTATTTATTTATTTATTTATTTATTTATTTATTAACTAGTTTACACACACTTATTGTTAAATAGATAATCTATTATTTAAATTTTGTCTTTATTTATTAAAAAAACATTTTAAAGAACAAATGATGTACAATGTATATCTTATATCTATATCTTATATTTATTTGCCATATTTCATTTTATTGTATATATAGGCACTATATGAGTCAACACCAGACTACATTCCAATTCATCATGTAATGCACATTGAATATGGCAATAAAGCTTTATTATTATATTTTATATTATTATTAAACATAGCAAATTTTTTTGAATGCAGCAACATAACTGGTCATTGGTGGTTGTTAGTCAAAATGGAGTTATCTACTTCCACTCCACTCTGCCAGCCCAGTCATCAGAATGCAGTTGATATCAATAAAGTGAATGATATTTCATTCTATAGTTGTTCAGAATATTAATTGTATATGTTTGTCAACCACAGGTGACAACATATGACAGTCACACCATTTTATAGATAATTAAATAAGCATAAAAAAAACTTGCATTTACAGAAAATCAATAGTTTTGAAGATACAGCTTAACTAAAACCTGCAGAATCAGCCTGCCACAGATGGAATATTAAGTAGTTAAGCTTTCCAGGTAGACCATCTGGCCTTCAGTGTGTGGCGTAGCTGTTACCCGTACCCAATTATGAATTACCCATGTTTCCTTGCAGACCACCTAGCCTCCACAGTTGGGGTCACTTGAGGCTATCACAAACACAAACGTTGTTGTACCCAGCCTGTCCAGACAGACACAGGCAAAATGTGCACATAGAGATTTTGGGGGAGCTGTGAGGTGTCCTCAGAAACATTCACTCAAATACAAAGTTCTGGTGAACTACCTATATATATATATCCTAAGAAATGCCTGTGCAAACATAGAGAAAAGGTCACATAAGAGTCTTGAAAAGAAGTTTTTTGTTACAAGTTTTGGGGCTTTCAGAATGATCCAATCAAAAGTAAAATTTGATGTGCATAGTAGCAGTACTCTAACGTCACGTCTATGACAAATTATGAAAACAGATCCTCACTGTTCCTGAGATATGGGTGCTAATGGCAGACGGAGCCCGGCAGACAGAAAGTGACGCCATAAATCCACTGGACCTTCAGCCCAAAAGGCATAAAAACTGCATAAAACTACACATTAACAATAAATCTAGTTTGTAGGTTTTGAGGGAGCCTCACTTTGGTGTTTATAGCACTTACAGTTTCTGTGGACCCTTGAAAATCCTGTTGAATTATCGCAAACATTGCAAAATTCAGACCATTGTACCACAGATTTAAATATTTATTGCCAAAAACGGATAATAAAAACTGTTCAATTAAACTGGATGACATGCTTATTGCTGCACCAGCCCTGCAACTGGTGGGACTGAGGGCAACAACGCTGTGCTGATTGGCCAAACAAGCTATATCATGGTTGAATAAAACAACACACATTGTGTTTATTACAGCTTGAAAACAAACACTGTTTTGTGCACGTTATTTAACTAGGACATATATTATGTTGCGTAAATTACATATTGTATATCTGGATAAAATTACAGAAATGGCATGTGCCATGTTCTGCCCTGAAACCTGTCAGTCGTACCGGCTGATCCAAAGCCCCCGTTGAGCAGCAGGAACTGGAAGAAGGCCTGGAGGAGGCTGCACAGACACATGACGAGACTCAGCTCCGGCACGTCCAGCATGAGGTACTTCCTGTTCTGACGGATGAAGGTCATGCCTTTGTCGACGCTCAGCTCAAAGAGCCCGAGCAGATGCTCTCGCGCTGACTCTGGCATCTCCTTCGGCAGTCTCTGTAGCCACGTCTTCACATACGGCCGCCAGCCTAGGTCAACAGGGTCCTGCGAACACAGCGGGCAACAGTCAAGGTAGACAGGAAGCAGCCAGGAATGTTTCATGGTACCTGGCTGGAGGTGGGCAGGAAACTTTACTTACCCTGGATAATACTTGCAGATACACTTACTTAGCTGAGAAATGGGCCTTGGTGCCTTTGAGGAGAGACACTTACAGAGTATGGACATTGGTGCCTTGGAGGAGATACACTTACAGAGTATGGATGTTGATGCCTTGGAGGAGATACACTTACAGAGAATGGACCTTGGTGCCTTTGAGGAGAGACACTTACAGAGTATGGACGTTGGTGCCTTGGAGGAGATACACTTACAGAGTATGGATGTTGATGCCTTGGAGGAGATACACTTACAGAGAATGGACCTTGGTGCCTTGGAGGAGATACACTTACAGAGAATGAACCTTGGTGCCTTAGAGGAGATACACATAGAGTGATTCAAAATTGACATTTTAACATATACAGATGTTACAAATGTTGTGTAGATGGCGCCACTCACCATGTAGACCATGGCACACCGACTGATGGTGGCTGGACTGGCCTGCGACAGGTCATCCACCTCAAACATGAGCCTCATTCCAGGGGTCAAAGCGATACGTTCCCCATTCGCAAGACACAGCACCTTCGAGTCATCAAGCACAGTGTTGAGATTCTCCACCCAGAGTGTGTCCACCGGCCCATCCAGGATGATCCACTGCCAGTCGGTCAGCACAGTGTCAATGGATCCGTCGAGGATCACCGCCTGCTGCATGGTGGAGGAGCTGCTCTCTACAAGACTTGTCACCGACTCTGGGGCCGTGAATGATGACGACGGACTCACAGCCTCCGGTGTGTCATGTTTGGGTGATGCTAAGTTTGACTACAGTAAAATAAGAGAGCACATGTAAATGAATTTACTAGTTTTCTGTCTATATCTCAATTGTAATAAAGATGTTTTACTTACATAGTGTTTTAAATAATTGATATGTAATTTAGTAACGGGACAAATATTTATTATTTATTTTTATTTTTATTCTATTTATTTATCCCTACTTATATAAAACGTATCTCAATTTATCTTGACTTATCTTACATAGTTTATCTCGTAAATTACCTGAGCAGGTTTTCACCCAGATGTATGACACATTTTAAATTTCTAATTTATTATTAATCTATTAACGAATTTGTTATTATGAAGTGGCAGAAAAAGGCAGCACTGTTGACAGTTAAATAACTACTCACATGTTGGCCCCCCTCAACACTCCTCACTCCAACTGTGTTTAGGACAACTGGCACATTACCCGAAACAAACCTTACAGATTATCACAAAGAAATGTTATCAGTTAGCCCACACAGATGCTATTTATTTACCCATCACGTAACTTGTTGTCTATCAACAAGGCTAATCAAGTCATCAAATGCTTGGAACTTTTAGACATTCCACTGCATATTTGTTGAAACATCCCTACTTTCTTTTTCTCAGTCACTATTGGTTGTGACGTAGCTGGCAACTAACTCAGAAGTTAGCCTTAATTTTAGTTAATTATAAATAAATAAAAATAATTATTATGACTACCCCGGTATTGCCGTTGACAACCTACATGTGACGAGGCAGCACTTCCAGGAGTTGTCTCTTCAACGGGGGCCATGCTTGCAGCATGCTCACGGGAAAACCTGCGCGTTGCTATGGCAATCAAGCCATCAGTCCACTCATACGTGTTCATGTCAGTTTCTCCGTACAGCTCTCCTAGCTTGATACACTTGGGATTGAGTGTGAAGGTCTCCACTCGACCCTTCTTCGACCTCGGTATAAACTATAACAAGCAGGAGCTGAGCAATATAAACTGTATTTCATTTCAGGCAATGTAGAAGCATTTACATAGAATAGATTAAAGGAAATTACAACAACAACAACAACAAACAAACAAACAAACAAAACAAAAAATATATATATATATATATATATATATATATAATAGATATACAATAATACATAAAATCATGAAGTAAAAATGGATACCAAGACACAAGGAATTTGTTGTACATTTGTGAGACTGGGAGGCTCTAGGGCAAAGAAAGCAGACACTGAGCAGGTTTTCCCCATGTCATCAATGAAACCTAAATCCAGTTATCTATAAATCTCAAGTTATCATGATTATTAATAAAACCTAGTTATATTTTAATGTTCATACCCATTTCATGATTTTAGTAGGTTTAAAAATGTAATGAAACGATAATTTATTTTAAATCAATATTTATTTATATATTTATTATGTTTATTTAATTTTAAAATATTCATTTTACTTCAATACTATTTATTCATGTTTTTATTTTATAACTGACTAAATTGTGTAACCTTGTCACCACCACCATAACCAGTATGTAAGGAATATTTGTCTGTGACTGCCTGTGTAATTACTGTTTTTATGACTTTGTGCTGACCACAAGATAATGTTTTCTTCTTTGAGACATTTAATAAACTATCTTGTGTCTTGTGTCTTGTGTCTTGTGTCTTGTGTCTTGTGTCTTGTGTCTTTTGTCTTTTGTCGTGTGTCGTGTGTCGTTTGTCGTTTGTCGTTTGTCGTTTGTCGTTTGTCGTTTGTCGTGTTGTCGTGTGTCGTGTGTCGTGTGTCGTGTGTCGTTTGTCTTGTGTCTTGTGTCTTGTGTCTTGTGTCTTGTGTCTTGTGTCTTGTGTCTTTTGTTGTGTGTCTTGTGTCGTTTGTCGTTTGTCGTTTGTCGTTTGTCGTTTGTCTTGTGTCTTGTGTCTTGTGTCTTGTGTCTTGTGTCTTGTGTCTTGTGTCTTGTGTCTTGTGCCTTTTGTGTGTGTCTTGTGTCGTTTGTCGTTTGTCGTTTGTCGTTTGTCGTTTGTCGTTTGTCGTGTGTCGTGTGTCGTGTGTCGTGTGTCTTGTGTCTTGTGTCTTGTGTCTTGTGTCTTGTATGTATCTTGTATCTTGTATGTATCTTGTATCTTGTATGTATCTTGTGTCTTGTGTCTTGTGTCTTGTGTCTTGTGTCTTGTGTCTTGTGTCTTGTGTCTTGTGTCTTGTGATGTTAGTTGGAGAAGAAATATTGGAACAATTTGTAGTGGAAGTAGAACTCTGACAGGGAAGTGCCTTGCGTTTCCTGCTTTTCATAGGAAAGATATCAAATGTTAAATCTGGTTAAATATAAAAAACATTGTATATTTTGTAAAATGTTGTTAAATGTTAAGCTCTCTCACCGTGCTACTGCGTCGTTTGTCCACTTTACTTGCGCGACGTTTCTCCTCGTCACTCAGGATCATTGGCAGCAGCACCAGCGCCCTCTGGAGGATGTTCCTGGTTGTTGTCTTGCCTCCACCAGTTGGTCCAACCAGCATGACCCCATGTCGCACCATCACTTGGTTGTACAGTTGCCGTACCTTCTCCACCTGCTGGGGCCAGTACTGGAGCCCCAGGTCCCGCACTGCCATCGAGATGGCTTTCTACAGGAACACAACTACAGGGATGATCTACGAGTAAATATGACCGTGTGTGTGTGTTACTTTGTTTACATAATTCCATCGCAATAACAGCATGAGATGTGAAACTGTGTACGCTTAAATTATTATGGAATTGCAAGTAATTACTGTCAAGCTTGTTCTTTGTAGGACACAAATCTTTCCGATACAAATTAATACAGGGACATGGCAATTACACTGAACAACAATGCATGGGTTCAAGCAGGACATGATAATATTAGGCAACCGTGGGTTTACCAAAAGTGTTACATTATTGAATGTCATTACTGAATTTCATTATTCACTATCTATGTAGCTCAGTGTATTGTGACAGTCCGAAGGTCGCTGACCACACAGACTGGTTCACCTCAAGTGTGGAGTAGTTCTGTTGTGGTGGCTTGATGCCAGGGAACAGGTCGGCCATGATGCTCTCAAAGAGAGGCACGTCTTCTGCGAGGAACTTGGGCATGTTGGCATCCTGGAGGGAGTGGATGAGGATGTACGCCTCCTCCTCTTCATCTATCACTCGGGACGGCTCCCTGTGGACAACGCATCACATCAGTCAAAGAGGTGATCTAACATCAGCCAGTCTAAGAGATGGTCTCACATCAGCCAGTCTAAGGGATGGTCTCACATCAGCCAGTCTAAGGGATAGTCTCACATCAGCCAGTCTAAGGGATAGTCTCACATCAGCCAGTCTAAGGGATAGTCTCACATCAGCCAGTCTAACGGATGGTCTCACATCAGCCAGTCTAAGGGATAGTCTCACATCAGCCAGTCTAAGGGATAGTCTCACATCAGCCAGTCTAACGGATGGTCTCACATCAGCCAGTCTAAGGGATAGTCTCACATCAGCCAGTCTAAGGGATAGTCTCACATCAGCCAGTCTAAGGGATAGTCTCACATCAGCCAGTCTAACGGATGGTCTCACATCAGCCAGTCTAAGGGATGGTCTCACATCAGCCAGTCTAATGGGTGGTCTCACATCACCAAGTCTAAGGGATGGTCTCACATCAGCCAGTCTAATGGATGGTCTCACAACAGCCAGTCTAAGGGATGGTCTCACATCAGCCAGTCTAAGGGATGGTCTCACGTCATCCAGTCTAACGGATGGTCTCACATCAACCAGTCTAACAAATGGTCTCACATCAGCTAGTCTAAGGGATGGTCTCACATCATCCAGTCTAACAAATGGTCTCACATCAGCCAGTCTAAGGGATGGTCTCACATCAGCCAGTCTAATGGATGGTCTCACATCACCAAGTCTAAGGGATGGTCTCACATCAGCCAGTCTAAGGGATGGTCTCACATCACCAAGTCTAAGGGATGGTCTCACATCAGCCAGTCTAATGGATGGTCTCACAACAGCCAGTCTAAGGGATGGTCTCACATCAGCCAGTCTAAGGGATGGTCTCACATCAGCCAGTCTAAGGGATGGTCTCACGTCATCCAGTCTAACGGATGGTCTCACATCAACCAGTCTAACAAATGGTCTCACATCAGCTAGTCTAAGGGATGGTCTCACATCATCCAGTCTAACAAATGGTCTCACATCAGCCAGTCTAAGGGATGGTCTCATATCAGCCAGTCTAAGGGATGGTCTCACATCAGCCAGTCTAATGGATGGTCTCACATCACCAAGTCTAAGGGATGGTCTCACATCAGCCAGTCTAAGGGATGGTCTCACATCAGCCAGTCTAAAGGTTGGTTTCACAACTTTGCACAGTAAAACATCATATTATACATATAGCACTGCTTCAAACACCCACACCACTAATCTGTCTGCCTGTCACCCTGTCTCGCTGTCATCAGTCGTCTGTCGCCTGTCATTTCTCTGTCTGTCTATCTGTCTGTCTGTCTGTCTATCTGGTGTAGGGTTTCAAAATCATTAGTGCAATCAATTGTTAAATAAATTCTGTTGACATTTAAATTTAAAAGAAGACAGTTACAAACCTCATTTGTATATATCGTTTCTTCTGTCCGGCCATCACCAGCACGGACTTGATGGCTCGCATCCCAAAGTCATAGTGGTCCTAGTGAGAGAAACCAGCATCACGACAGTAACAATGACTCTCCAGCTTACACCCACCCACCCGTGGATAAACTACAAGTATCATTTATAATTTGTCACAACTGTGGTAGTTTATCTCTTGAAACATCTCCCCACAGGGACGTTGTCGCACTTACATTTTTCCGGTCGTTAAAAACGTTCCGGTTGACGTTTCTGCATATGTGCAATAAATGTAAAATCATCAATGTCCAGCGAAACAACAAAGCATTTTCAGTATAAATGTCATGAGCTGTTCATTAACTTTCCTGTGATGATTACTGTGAAGAGTTTCTTAAAATATCATTCAATGCAGTAAAATATTACTTTTTTTATAAATCACTGTCACGGATTATGGCACACTACCGGTAGAGTCATGTGATTTACGCTTGCTATCAAAATATGCCTCAAAACTTGTTTGCCTCGTGTTAATTTGCGACAAATAACTTTGCTGAGAGGTTATATGCATCCTAACAAACAACCCGTAATATTTATACCATAAATGCTTTGTTATTTCGCTGCACATTGATGATTTTACATTTATCGCCCATGCACAGAAACGTCAACTGGAACGTTTCTAACGCCAGAAAAATGTAAGCGCTACAGCGCTCTCTGAACGAAACTGGTTCACCACTCGTCTCATGTAAGAAAAGTGTATGTAGAATGTAATAAACTGCACTAGACAAGCCAGAGGTGACAGACGCCACAACCAACCTGCTGTGACAGCTGCTTGCTGGCCAGCTGATACAAGTTGACCAGTTTGGTGGACAGTGACTTGGCAGCAGTGAAGCCCTCTGAGAAGAGAATGATCTCGGCAATGAGGGCGTAGTCAGGGACCATCATGGCCACCGGTCGGAACAGTGACTTCAGGTTATCTGGCAGCTCGACACGACCGGCATAACTGGAACAAGATCACCAGGTAGCAACCACAGCTTTAGTTTTGTTTACATTTCCTGGATTTCTTTTATCTTGTGATATGTAGTACGATAAAGTTATTTATATTTACATTAAATGTAAATGATTATAAGGTATTATTTTCTTGTAACTATCATACATATATAAACAAGAATTACACACTGAAAGGGTTCAATGAATGCATACTATATACCAGTGGCAGATAGAATGTAAATCTTGAAAAAGGTATAATTTATCTTGGCAAAGCTAAAACTCACCTTGGATTCATTGTGATGAAGAAACCACAGGACATGTTCAGTTTGATCTCGCGACCTTCAAACAGGAACCTACGGATGGAGAGAAGATGACAGTTGGTATAAACTGATTGGAATGTATTGATGTTAATTACGTTATTATTATTATTATTATTATTATTATTATTATTATTATTATTATTATTATTATTATTATTATTATTATTATTAAAAATGCACTGCAGAGATAATATGAGGACAGACTGATTTTAGTAGATGTAATAATAAAAAGACAAGGACAGGATAGAGAAGGTCAGACCTGTGACGGGGAGAGAAAATATTTATAAATAGTATCATTAATACTACTGATATGTCTAAAGTGCTGTCAGTAACGTCATGTGTAGTGACTGCCTCCGGTGGTTCGGTCAA
>JAODUO010000153.1:357500-382500 GCA_025642075.2 Ridgeia piscesae
ACAGTATATATTGATATAGATATATAATGCGTTTTGTAAATGAAACAAGTAATTTGAAGAATAATGGCCAAATGGTATGATCTCCAATGGGGGTAAACCTGTACACGCAATTATAGATGAGCTTCTGCAACGCGTATGGCTCACATGTTACAGTTCCCATTACCTCACATGATCTGCCCGCCTCGTGGGATTATTTTCGAAAGCAAATAAACATTTACCCAAACAAATACAGGTTGACTGATATTGCATTCTACATTTTTAGAATACTCCATCCACCAAAGTGGCATAATCATGGCAAGCAATGGCACGCGAATGTCCTGGGCTAAAATCACGCACCGTTATCGTGAAAGAAAAAAGCACAAGACCCTGCCGTTTTGGCCCATCGTGCTGCTCAGAACCGGGCTTATTATGTCTGCACAAGAGACCTTCCAGAACAAAAGCTAAAGCTCAACGAGCGCGCAAAGCTACAAATGTAAGTAACATATTTGTCTTGAGTTTCATTCATCCTCAAACAATTGTATATACCCCTGGTATATCGTACTAAATATTACATGTACGTTTTCTGCTATGCATCAATATTTCCATGTATACATAAATTATTATTAATGCGCAAAATGTAAATGTCTTCATATAGAGCAAGACAAATTGTAAAAAGAATAAAGCCATGCAGGTACCATAGTAACAACAATGATAAACAATGTTTCCAAGTCAAATTGAATCGTATAACTCTTGATATTTATTCAACGATATGTACTCTAAATAACACAACAATATTTTTCTGTTTATATTTAACTAACTACTCAAATTGTATGCACTGTTGTAATTTTTCATTAATGACGCTGGACACGCAATGAAATTCACGTCTGACTTTGAGTGACTGTCATAACAAAAATACCACATATTTCACTGAACCGTTTATATGACTCACTATACATGTATGTACAAAGAGAAAATAAAATTTAATTGGTCAGAATAAAACTTTAATTTTTCAACCTGCTAAAACCCAATTGTACATTTTTGGGGACTTTGGCCCTTTCATATTAGTAATTAAACTGACAGTTATTTGACCAGGAAAGGTTACACAGGTGGACATTTTTTGTGGATGTGTGTGTATTCACTATTTCACATAACATATTTAAATATTCATTATTACAGACAAAGTTTTATATGAATATTTATTGCATATTCAACATTTACTTTTACGACATCATAGGTTCTTGAGGTAAAACATTCCCCACTAAAAAACAATATACTGAAATAGTTCCAAAGGTATTTCAAATACGCTGCAAACTAACACAAAATTTACTATACTGAAAAATACATTACCTTGAAATATTTCTGAAAGGTATTTCATATACTTTGTAACTTACCACAAATTTGACTAGCTCTATATTAAAACAACATTGCACTGAAACATTTCTGAGAGTATATTTCAAACACCTTACAAACTAACTCAAAACTGACTCTGATGATACTGCAAAAACCCTGAGTAATGTATGTACCCCTAGTGACACAGGTGACTAGACCCACTCACCTAGTGACACAGGTGACTAGACCCACTCACCTAGTAACACAGGTGACTAGACCCACTCACCTAGTGACACAGGTGACTAGATCCACTCACCTAGTGACACAGGTGACTAGACCCACTCACCTAGTGACACAGGTGACTAGATCCACTCACCTAGTGACACAGGTGACTACACCCAATCACCTAATGATACTGGAGACTAGACCCACTCACCTAGTGACACAGGTGACTAGACCCACTCACCTAGTAACACAGGTGACTAGACCCACTCACCTAGTGACACAGGTGACTAGACCCACTCACCTGGTGACACAGGTGACTAGACCCACTCACCTAGTGACACAGGTGACTAGATCCACTCACCTAGTGACACAGGTGACTACACCCAATCACCTAATGATACTGGAGACTAGACCCACTCACCTAGTGACACAGGTGACTAGATCCACTCACCTAGTGACACAGGTGACTACACCCAATCACCTAATGATACTGGAGACTAGACCCACTCACCTAGTGACACAGGTGACTAGACCCACTCACCTAGTAACACAGGTGACTAGACCCACTCACCTAGTGACACAGGTGACTAGACCCACTCACCTGGTGACACAGGTGACTAGACCCATTCACCTAGTGACACAGGTGACTAGACCACTCACCTAGTGACACAGGTGACTAGACCCACTCACCTAGTGACACAGGTGACTAGACCCACTCACCTAGTGACACAGGTGACTAGACCCACTCACCTGGTGACACAGGTGACTAGACCCACTCACCTAGGGGACACAGGTGACTAGACCCACTCACCTAGTGACACAGGTGACTAGACCCACTCACCTAGTGACACAGGTGACTAGACCCACTCACCTGGTGACACAGGTGACTAGACCCACTCACCTGGTGACACAGGTGACTAGACCCACTCACCCGATGACACAGGTGACTAGCCCCACTCACCTAGTGACACAGGTAACTAGACCCACTCACCTGGTGACACACATAAGTGACTAGACCCACTTATCTGGTGGCACAGGTGACTAGACCCACTCACCTGGTGACACAGGTGACTAGACCCACTCACCTAGTGACACAGGTGACTAGACCCACTCACCTGGTGACACAGGTGACTAGACCCACTCACCTAGTGACACAGGTGACTAGACCCACTCACCGATGACACAGGTGACTAGACCCCACTCACCTAGTGACACAGGTAACTAGACCCACTCACCTAGGGGAAAACAAGGGGACTAGACCCACTTATCTGGTGGCACAGGTGACTAGACCCACTCAACTGGGGGCACAGGTGACTAGACCCACTCACCTAGTGACACAGGTGACTAGACCCACTCACCTGGTGACACAGGTGACTAGACCCACTCACCCGATGACACAGGTGACTAGCCCCACTCACCTAGTGACACAGGTGACTAGACCCACTCACCTGGTGACACACACAAGTGACTAGACCCACTTATCTGGTGGCACAGGTGACTAGACCCACTCAACTGGGGGCACAGGTGACTAGACCCACTCACCTGATGACACACACAAGTGACTAGACCCACTCACCTAGTGACACAGGTGACTAGACCCACTCAACTGGGGGCACAGGTGACTAGACCCACTCACCTATGAACACAAGTGACTAGACCCACTCACCTAGTGACACTGGTGACTAGACCCACTCACCTAGTGACACAGGTGACTAGACCCACTTCACCTAGTGACACAGGTGACTAGACCCACTCACCTAGTGACACAGGTGACTAGACCCACTCACCTAGTGACACAGGTGACTAGACCCACTCACCTAGTGACACAGGTGACTAGACCCACTCACCTAGTGACACATGTGACTAGACCCACTCACCTGGTGACACATGTGACTAGACCCACTCACCTGTGACACAGGTGACTAGACCCACTTCACCTAGTGACACAGGTGACTAGACCCACTCACCTAGTGACACAGGTGACTAGACCCACTCACCTAGTGACACAGGTGACTAGACCCACTCACCTAGTGACACATGTGACTAGACCCTCTCACCTGGTGACACAGGCGATAAGACCCACTCACCTAGTTGACACAGGTGACTAGACCCATTCACCTGGTGACACAGGTGACTAGACCCACTCACCTGGTGATACAGGTGACTAGACCCACTCACCTGGTGACACAGGTGACTAGACCCACTCACCTGGTGACACAGGTGACTAGACCCACTCACCTAGTGACACAGGTGACTAGACCCACTCACCTGGTGACACAGGTGACTAGACCCACTCACTGTTACACAGGTGACTAGACCCATCATCTGGTGACACATGGACTAGACCCACTCACCTGGTGACACAGGCGATAAGACCCACTCACCTATTGACACAGGTGACTAGACCCACTCACCTGGTGACACAGGTGACTAGACCCACTCACCTGGTGACACAGGTGACTAGACCCACTCACTCTGGTGATACAGGTGACTAGACCCACTCACCTGATGACACAAAGACTCACTAAATGACTTTAGTAACCTCACTCACCTGATGACACAGGTGACTAGACCCACTCACCTAGTGACACAGGTGACTAGACCCATTCACCTAGTTACACAGGTGACTAGACCCACTCACCTGGTGACACATGTGACTAGACCCACTCACCTGGTGACGCAGGCGATAAGACCCACTCACCTATTGACACAGGTGACTAGACCCACTCACCTGGTGACACAGGTGACTAGACCCACTCACCTGGTGATACAGGTGACTAGAACCACTCACCTGGTGACACAGGTGACAATACCTATGGAAGCACTGGCCCGTCATAATTATTTGCGTCGTGACGCAATTTGATTTACGTCGTATCGCAATTCGAATTGTGTCGTGTCACTAAATGGATTTACGTCATGTCACTAAATAGCGTCACAACGCAATTCGATTTACGTTGTGTCGCAATTATTTGCATCACGACGCAATATTTTTGACACACCTAAATCGAATTGCGTTGTGACGCTATTTAGCGACATGATGCAATTCAAATTGCGACATGATGTAAATCGAATTGCGTTGTGACGCTATTTAGTGACACAACGTAATTCGAATTGCGACACGACGTAAATCAAATTGCATTGTGACGCTATTTAGCGATACGATGTAAATCCATTTAGCGACATGACGCAATTCGAATTGCGACACAACGTAAATCGAATTGCGTTGTGATGCTATTTAGCGACACAACGCAATTCGAATTGCGACACGACGTAAATCAAATTGCGTTGTGACGCTATTTAGCGATACGATGTAAATCCATTTAGCGACATGATGCAATTCGAATTGCGACACAACGTAAATCGAATTGCGTTGTGATGCTATTTAGCGACACAACGCAATTCGAATTGCGACGCGACGTAAATCGAATTGCGTCACGACGCAAATAATTGCATCGTGTCGCACAAATAATTGCGTCGCGACGTTATTCCGCCTTTATGACGGGCCGGTGCTTCCATAAAGACCCACTCACCTGGTGACACAGGTGACAAGACTCACTCACCTGGTGACACAGGCGACAATACCCACTCACCTGGTCCATTCAAAGTCATCCTTTTGACTGATCTTGTTTTCAATCATGTCAAAGATGATGTCACGGTTGTGCACATCAATGGTGAGCAAAGCATTAATACTGAGCCTCTTGTACATGACAAGGTTGGCTGACATTAACCCTGCGAGCATGTTGAGCATCCCAATGACCTTGTCCCGCATCTCGATGAGCAAGGTCATTGGATCATCTCCAGCGAAACAGGCAAGGACATCTTTGTTGAACATAATCTGTGCCTGTGACAAAGAAACTGGTGTGACTGTGGCCACGCACAGACAGACTGTTGTCATGGATGGATGGATGGATGGATGGATGGATGGATGGATGGATGGATGGATGGATGGATGGATGGATGGATGGATGGATGGATGGATGGATGGATGGATGGATGGATGGATGGATGGATGGATGGATGGGATGGATGGATGGATGGATGGATGGATGGATGGATGGATTGGATGGATGGATGGATGGATGGATGGATGGATGGATGGATGGATGGATGGATGGATGGATGGATGGATGGATGGATGGATGGATGGATGGATGGATGGATGGATGGATGGATGGATGGATGGATGGATGGATGGATGGATGGATGGATGGATGGATGGATGGATGGATGGATGGATGGATGGATGGATGGATGGATGGATGGATGGATGAGATTAATTAATTAATTAATTAATTAATGAGTTTATTCAATAACAACAACATAGTAATAGTAATAGCTTAATACAACATGTTATGGGAAAGATAATACAATACAATACATGATTGGTGAGTTGCTGCTGCTGTTGAAGAGACATAGCAGGAATCATGTGACTTGTAAGACGCTATGCCCTTTTCAAACTAAAACACATGGTAACTGTAGTAACATTTATAAGACAGAATAGAAAGTAACAGTAACTATTATATTAATATTGTGATAACTATTCATAAATATGTCAAAAGTAACAGTGACTATAGTGACAGCCATGCACAACAAGCTAAAAGTGACAGAGGTCACATGATACTTCTGTGAGACAGAGTCAGCTCCTGTGACAGAGGTCACATGATACTTCTGTGAGACAGAGTCGGCTCCTGTGACAGAGGTCACATGATACTTCTGTGAGACAAAGTCAGCTCCTGTGACAGAGGTCACATGATACTTCTGTGAGACAGAGTCGGCTCCTGTGACAGAGGTCACATGATACTTCTGTGAGACAGAGTCAGCTCCTGTGACAGAGGTCACATGATACTTCTGTGAGACAGAGTCGGCTCCTGTGACAGAGGTCACATGATACTTCTGTGAGACAGAGTCGGCTCCTGTGACAGAGGTCACGTGATACTTCTGTGAGACAGAGTCGGCTCCTGTGACAGAGGTCACATGATACTTCTGTGAGACAGAGTCAGCTCCTGTGACAGAGGTCACATGATACTTCTGTGAGACAGAGTCAGCTCCTGTGACAGAGGTCACATGATACTTCTGTGAGACAGAGTCGCTCCTGTGACAGAGGTCACATGATACTTCGTGAGACAGAGTCGGCCCCTGTGACAGAGGTCACATGATACTTCTGTGAGACAGAGTCAGCTCCTGGACAGAGGTCACATGATACTTCTGTGAGACAAGTCAGCTCCTGTGACAGAGGTCACATGATACTTCTGTGAGACAGAGTCAGCTCCTGTGACAGAGGTCACTGATACTTCTGTGAGACAGAGTCAGCTCCTGTGACAGAGGTCACATGATACTTCTGTGAGACAGAGTCAGCTCCTGAGACAGAGGTCACATGATACTTCTGTGAGACAGAGTCAGCTCCTGAGACAGAGGTCACATGATACTTCTGTGAGACAGAGTCAGCTCCTGAGACAGAGGTCACATGATACTTCTGTGAGACAGAGTCAGCTCCTGTGACAGAGGTCACATGATACTTCTGTGAGACAGAGTCAGCTCCTGTGACAGAGGTCACGTGATACTTCTGTGAGACAGAGTCAACTCCTGTGACAGAGGTCACATGATACTTCTGTGAGACAGAGTCAGCTCCTGTGACAGAGGTCACATGATACTTCTGTGAGACAGAGTCAGCTCCTGTGACAGAGGTCACATGATACTTCTGTGAGACAGAGTCAGCTCCTGAGACAGAGGTCACATGATACTTCTGTGAGACAGAGTCAGCTCCTGAGACAGAGGTCACATGATACTTCTGTGAGACAGAGTCAGCTCCTGTGACAGAGGTCACATGATACTTCTGTGAGACAGAGTCAGCTCCTGTGACAGAGGTCACATGATACTTCTGTGAGACAGAGTCGGCTCCTGTGATAGAGGTCACGTGATACTTCTGTGAGACAGAGTCAACTCCTGTGACAGAGGTCACATGATACTTCTGTGAGACAGAGTCAGCTCCTGTGACAGAGGTCACATGATACTTCTGTGAGACAGAGTCGGCTCCTGTGACAGAGGTCACGTGATACTTCTGTGAGACAGAGTCAGCTCCTGTGACAGAGGTCACTGATACTTCTGTGACAGATGGCTCTGACAGGTCACATGATATTTCATGAGACAAGTGGCCCTGTGACAGAGGTCACATGATACTTCTGTGAGACAGAGTCAGCTCCTGTGACAGAGGTCACATGATACTTCTGTGAGACAGAGTCAGCTCCTGTGACAGAGGTCACATGATACTTCTGTGAGACAGAGTCAGCTCCTGTGACAGAGGTCACATGATACTTCTGTGAGACAGAGTCAGCTCCTGTGACAGAGGTCACATGATACTTCTGTGAGACAGAGTCAGCTCCTGTGACAGAGGTCACATGATACTTCTGTGAGACAGAGTCAGCTCCTGTGACAGAGGTCACATGATACTTCTGTGAGACAGAGTCAGCTCCTGTGACAGAGGTCACATGATACTTCTGTGAGACAGAGTCAGCTCCTGTGACAGAGGTCACATGATACTTCTGTGAGACAGAGTCAGCTCCTGAGACAGAGGTCACATGATACTTCTGTGAGACAGAGTCAGCTCCTGTGACAGAGGTCACATGATACTTCTGTGAGACAGAGTCAGGCTCCTGTGACAGAGGTCACATGATACTTCTGTGAGACAGAGTCAGCTCCTGAGACAGAGGTCACATGATACTTCTGTGAGACAGAGTCAGCTCCTGTGACAGAGGTCACATGATACTTCTGTGAGACAGAGTCAGCTCCTGTGACAGAGGTCACATGATACTTCTGTGAGACAGAGTCAGCTCCTGTGACAGAGGTCACATGATACTTCTGTGAGACAGAGTCGGCTCCTGTGACAGAGGTCACATGATACTTCTGTGAGACAGAGTCAGCTCCTGTGACAGAGGTCACATGATACTTCTGTGAGACAGAGTCGGCTCCTGTGACAGAGGTCACATGATACTTCTGTGAGACAAAGTCAGCTCCTGTGACAGAGGTCACATGATACTTCTGTGAGACAGAGTCAGCTCCTGTGACAGAGGTCACAGGATACTTCTGTGAGACAGAGTCGGCTCCTGTGACAGAGGTCACGTGATACTTCTGTGAGACAGAGTCGGCTCCTGTGACAGAGGTCACATGATACTTCTGTGAGACAGAGTCGGCTCCTGTGACAGAGGTCACGTGATACTTCTGTGAGACAGAGTCAGCTCCTGTGACAGAGGTCACATGATACTTCTGTGAGACAGAGTCGGCTCCTGTGACAGAGGTCACATGATACTTCTGTGAGACAGAGTACTCTGTGACAGAGGCCTGACTCTTGGGGGGCTCGACAGAGGTCACATGATATTTGTGAGACAGAGTCGGCCCCTGTGACAGAGGTCACATGATACTTCTGTGAGACAGAGTCAGCTCCTGAGACAGAGGTCACATGATACTTCTGTGAGACAGAGTCAGCTCCTGAGACAGAGGTCACATGATACTTCTGTGAGACAGAGTCAGCTCCTGTGACAGAGGTCACATGATACTTCTGTGAGACAGAGTCAGCTCCTGTGACAGAGGTCACATGATACTTCTGTGAGACAGAGTCAGCTCCTGTGACAGAGGTCACATGATACTTCTGTGAGACAGAGTCAGCTCCTGTGACAGAGGTCACATGATACTTCTGTGAGACAGAGTCAGCTCCTGAGACAGAGGTCACATGATACTTCTGTGAGACAGAGTCAGCTCCTGTGACAGAGGTCACATGATACTTCTGTGAGACAGAGTCAGCTCCTGTGACAGAGGTCACATGATACTTCTGTGAGACAGAGTCAGCTCCTGTGACAGAGGTCACATGATACTTCTGTGAGACAGAGTCGGCTCCTGTGACAGAGGTCACATGATACTTCTGTGAGACAGAGTCAGCTCCTGTGACAGAGGTCACATGATACTTCTGTGAGACAGAGTCAGCTCCTGAGACAGAGGTCACATGATACTTCTGTGAGACAGAGTCAGCTCCTGTGACAGAGGTCACATGATACTTCTGTGAGACAGAGTCGGCTCCTGTGACAGAGGTCACATGATATTTCAGTGAGACAGAGTCGGCCCCTGTGACAGAGGTCACATGATACTTCTGTGAGACAAAGTCGGCTCCTGTGACAGAGGTCACATGATACTAGAATACGTACAACTGTGAGGGTCACTTGTCCAGGATGCTTCAACACCCAATTGTCCAGCCCAGTGCTTGACCAATCCTGCAGGCCCAGCTTCAGGTGTCTGCAATGGCACACAATATGTTGTCACTCAAATGCTCAAAAACAAGCTTGGAACTTAATGGGGTGGAGCTTCTAATGACAGTCACAATGCCTTTCGAAGCCGCACACTGCAGTCAACAAAATGTTTCTTTCTGTAAAGCTTGCATTTCAGCAACGACAACAGTTGTACATTAAAACACATCTGGTTGGTAAGTGTAGCCTTGGGTGGGGGTGTCACTCCCCAGTATGAGCAGTGCCTGTGGCATGTTGCCCCTCACCTTTGATGTCGTAGTTTATTTTGTTGTTGTACTATACATGTATTTGACTTATTTGTATGGTTCTATACATAGCCTGTTTCGCATATTTCATTATATATAATAAAGCTTTATTGCCATATTCAACGTGATGAATTGGAATGTAGTCTGGCGTTGACTCATACAGTGCCTATATATACAATAAAATTAAATATGGCAAATAAATATAAGATATAGATATAAGATATACATTGTACATAATTTGTTCTTTAAAATGTTTTTTAATATAATAAATAAATAAAGACAAATTAAAATAACAGATTGTCTATTTAACAATAATTGTGGTGTAAACTAGTTAATAAATAAATATATATATATATAATATATAAAATGTCCTTTAAAATTCTTTAAAATATATATATATATATAAATTATCTTCTAAAATATAATTTAAATTAGTAAACATACATTATAAGAGGACTAAAATATCATATAAAATTATATTTACAATTACAATTGAATGCGTCCAATTTTGTTTTTAAATATATTAAAAAAATTATCAAGTTATGCTAAAATTTCAGAAGAGAAGATTGTTGTTCAGCACCACCAATCCGCTACTGAGAATAGGTACACCCACACCCCACACGCGTACGGCTCAGCCATACCAACCAGCGCCAGAAAAATAACAATTCCGCCAGAGCGGCGAAAACAGCCAAGTTTCCAGGGTCTTTACATCTACGTTCTAAATTTTATTCCTGATAAGGCTGCTATGGCACTCGGGTAAAAACTATTTCTAAAGCGATTTGTTTTCGTACGGATGCATCTATAGCGTTTGCCTGACGATACATTATATACATCTACACTGTGGGTATACTTGATATGCATACCATTTTGGCATTAAGTTACGCCCATTTCCAACCTGTAAATCGTGAAAGCTGTACATACTTTTTGACAATGTCAAACATGCCACTTTCCACACTGCCCAGCCACTGTTCCACGGGTCCTCGCGCCCGCACATTTCTACAAAACAGTCACTTATGTCAGTCAGACACAAAACAAATATATGTAGTCACACAGTTTTATTACGTTTTTTAATGTGAAAATTGGAGACGGTAATTAGTCATGGAATATATTGTTCATGGCTCCAAGATTTGGTGGTTGTATAAGGAATTCACTTACTTTGGAGCATTGTATTTGAAACATAGACATTTCAATCCATCAGCCATGACTCGTGATCACAAACTGGTGTCAATTAAATTTGCTTGATGTTACCATTCATGACTGCCACTGTTTCTATGACTACCAGGATATTCATAACTATCTAGGTATCCAGGAATACCATTGTATTCATCAATGCCAGGATATTCATGACTACCTTGGTAGTAATGAGTACTAAGGTATCTATGACTACCATGGTATTTATGAAAGCCGGAGCAGTCATGACTACTATGATGTTCATAGTTGCCTTGGTATTTATGACTACCATGGTATTTAAGAAAGCCGGAGCAGTCATGACTACTATGATGTTCATAGCCACCTTGGTATTTATGACTACCATGGTATTTAAGAAAGCCGGAGCAGTCGTGATTACTATGATGTTCATAGCCACCTTGGTATTTATGACTACCATGGTATTTAAGAAAGCCGGAGCAGTCGTGATTACTATGATGTTCATAGCCACCTTGGTATTTATGACTAACGTGGAATTCATGAGCACCAGAATATTCACAACTACCTGGGTATTTGCATCTATATCAGTAAGTAAAGGGACATAAATTATGACAAACAATTTGTTAGCATAGTTTGACAGTACATACTATTCATTTGACATCTACACAACTGAACACATACTTTGGCATCACAATGACCTCTCCTTCTGATGAAATCATTGTCTTCACCGTTGGAGGCTGATGGGGCAATGTTTTGATATCTAGTGACTTGATGTTGCCAAAACATTTGTCCAAATGAGGCTGAAAAATAAATTCATCATGTTTACATGTAATATGTTTGCATCCAACCATATACAAAGTTAAATTTCACAAGATAATCCATCATCTAACTGTCACAAGATAATCCATCATCTAACTATCACAAGATAATCCATCATCTAACTGTCACAAGATAATCCATCATCTAACTATCACAAGATAATCCATCATCTAACTATCACAAGATAATCCATCATCTAACTGTCACAAGATAATCCATCATCTAACTATCACAAGATAATCCATCATCTAACTGTCACAAGATAATCCATCATCTAACTATCACAAGATAATCCATCATCTAACTGTCACAAGATAATCCATCATCTAACTATCACAAGATAATCCATCATCTAACTATCACAAGATAATCCATCATCTAACTATCACAAGATAATCCATCATCTAACTGTCACAAGATAACCCATCATACAACTATCATTGTGCAACCATATGTATTAAGGTATCATACTGTTTCCTCTCAGCTGTCTTGAACTTCAAGGTGCCAAATGCTCAGGGGCTGACACATTGATTAGTGTCCTGCTCGGGGGCTGACACATTGATTTGGGTCCTGCTCAGGGGCTGACACATTGATTAGTGTCCTGCTCAGGGGCTGACACATTGATTAGTGTCCTGCTCGGGGGCTGACACATTGATTTGGGTCCTGCTCATGGACTGACACATTGATTAGTGTCCTGCTCAGGGACTGACACATTGTTTAGTGTCCTGCTCAGGGGCTGACACATTGATTAGTGTCCTGCTCGGGGACTGACACATTGATTTGGGTCCTGCTCATGGACTGACACATTGATTAGTGTCCTGCTCAGGGACTGACACATTGTTTAGTGTCCTGCTCAGGGGCTGACACATTGATTAGTGTCCTGCTCAGGGGCTGACACATTGATTAGTGTCCTGCTCAGGGGCTGACACATTGATTAGTGTCCTGCTCAGTGACTGAGACATTATTTAGTGTCCTGCTCAGGGACTGACACATTGATTAGTGTCCTGCTCAGGGGCTGACACATTGATTAGTGTCCTGCTCAGGGACTGACACATTGATTAGTGTCCTGCTCAGGGACTGACACATTGATTAGTGTCCTGCTCATGGACTGACACATTGATTAGTGTCCTGCTCAGGGACTGACACATTGATTAGTGTCCTGCTCAGGGACTGACACATTGATTGTGTCCTGCTCATGGACTGACACATTGATTAGTGTCCTGCTCAGGGGCTGACACATTGATTAGTGTCCTGCTCAGGGCTGACACATTGATTTGGGTCCTGCTGATGGACTGACACATTGATTAGTGTCCTGCTCAGTGACTGAGACATTATTTAGTGTCCTGCTCATGGACTGACACATTGATTAGTGTCCTGCTCATGGACTGACACATTGATTAGTGTCCTGCTCAGGGACTGACACATTGTTTAGTGTCCTGCTCAGTGACTGACACATTGATTAGTGTCCTGCTCAGGGACTGACACATTGATTAGTGTCCTGCTCAGGGGCTGACACATTGATTAGTGTCCTGCTCAGTGACTGAGACATTATTTAGTGTCCTGCTCAGGGACTGACATGTTGATTAGTGTCCTGCTCAGGGGTTGACACATTGATTAGTGTCCATCATCAGCGGTGTCCATGTATTAGATCACTGGTATGACAACATTGATTAGTGATAACCAGCTGGAGTGACTGACACTGGTAGTTAGTGTCCTGCCGGTGGTGTATAGACAGCGGTATCAGTGATTGACAGCGTGGTATCAGACAGCTGGTAGTCAGTGTATTAGACAGCTGGTAGTGTATCAGACAGCTGGTAGTGACACAGTTGTATTAGACAGCTGGTAGTGTATCAGACAGCTGGTAGTCAGTGTATTAGACAGCTGGTAGTGTATCAGACAGCTGGTAGTCAGTGTATTAGACAGCTGGTAGTGTATCAGACAGCTGGTAGTACAAGTGTATTATGACAGCTGGTAGTGATCAACGCTAGGTGATGACAGCTGGTAGTGTATCAGACAGCTGGTAGTCAGTGTATTAGACAGCTGGTAGTGTATCAGACAGCTGGTAGTCAGTGTATTAGACAGCTGGTAGTGTATCAGACAGCTGGTAGTCAGTGTATTAGACAGCTGGTAGTGTATCAGACAGCTGGTAGTGTATCAGACAGCTGTAGTCAGTGTATTAGACAGCTGGTAGTGTATCAGACAGCTGGTAGTCAGTGTATTAGACAGCTGGTAGTGTATCAGACAGCTGGTAGTCAGTGTATTAGACAGCTGGTAGTGTATCAGACAGCTGGTAGTCAGTGTATTAGACAGCTGGTAGTGTATCAGACAGCTGGTAGTCAGTGTATTAGACAGCTGGTAGTGTATCAGACAGCTGGTAGTCAGTGTATTAGACAGCTGGTAGTGTATCAGACAGCTGGTAGTGTATCAGACAGCTGGTAGTCAGTGTATTAGACAGCTGGTAGTGTATCAGACAGCTGGTAGTCAGTGTATTAGACAGCTGGTAGTGTATCAGACAGCTGGTAGTCAGTGTATTAGACAGCTGGTAGTGTATCAGACAGCTGGTAGTCAGTGTATTAAACAGCTGGTAGTGTATCAGACAGCTGGTAGTCAGTGTATTAGACAGCTGCTAGTGTATCAGACAGCTGGTAGTCAGTGTATTAGACAGCTGGTAGTGTATCAGACAGCTGGTAGTCAGTGTATTAGACAGCTGGTAGTGTATCAGACAGCTGGTAGTCAGTGTATTAGACAGCTGGTAGTGTATCAGACAGCTGGTAGTCAGTGTATTAGACAGCTGGTAGTGTATCAGACAGCTGGTAGTCAGTGTATTAGACAGCTGGTAGTGTATCAGACAGCTGGTAGTCAGTGTATTAAACAGCTGGTAGTGTATCAGACAGCTGGTAGTCAGTGTATTAGACAGCTGCTAGTGTATCAGACAGCTGGTAGTCAGTGTATTAGACAGCTGGTAGTCAGGTTGTATTTGACAACATTTGCAATTTGAATTCTACATGATATTACAAACTCAAGGTTCATTACAACACTGTTGAGCACTAGGATGTTAATATAAATTAACATTACACAATAACATTGCAACACAGTTTTAAAATAATTAAAAAATGTAAGGCAAGTTCTTACATTAGATGCATGTCTGGACTTTTGACTGCTCGGAGTGTTTTACTGGGCACATCCTGGCAGTAGAATTAATTTGGCTACCACCTTGACTCCTCTGTGAAGTGTCCAGACACACCACAGCTGGTAGAGCCCAGTGAAGTGTCCAGACACACCACAGCTGATCGAGTTCAGTGAAGTGTCCAGACACACCACAGCTGGTAGAGCCCAGTGAAGTGTCCAGACACACCACATCTGATCGAGCTCAGTGAAGTGTCGAGACACACCACAGCTGATCGAGCTCAGTGAAGTGTCCAGACACACCACAGCTGATCGAGCTCAGTGAAGTGTCCAGACACACCACAGCTGATCGAGCTCAGTGAAGTGTCCAGACACACCACAGCTGATCGAGCTCAGTGAAGTGTCCAGACACACCACATCTGATCAAGCTCAGTGAAGTGTCGAGACACACCACATCTGATCGAGCTCAGTGAAGTGTCCAGACACACCACATCTGATCGAGCTCAGTGAAGTGTCCAGACACACCACATCTGGTAGAGCCCAGTGAAGTGTCCAGACACACCACAGCTGGTAAAGCCCAGTGAAGTGTCCAGACACACCACATCTGATCGAGCTCAGTGAAGTGTCCAGACACACCACATCTGGTAGAGCCCAGTGAAGTGTCCAGACACACCACAGCTGGTAGAGCCCAGTGAAGTGTCCAGACACACCACATCTGATCGAGCTCAGTGAAGTGTCCAGACACACCACATCTGATCGAGCTCAGTGAAGTGTCCAGACACACCACAGCTGGTAGAGCCCAGTGAAGTGTCCAGACACACCACAGCTGGTAGAGCCCAGTGAAGTGTCCAGACACACCACATCTGATCGAGCTCAGTGAAGTGTCCAGACACACCACATCTGGTAGAGCCCAGTGAAGTGTCCAGACACACCACAGCTGATCGAGCTCAGTGAAGTGTCCAGACACACCACAGCTGGTAGAGCCCAGTGAAGTGTCCAGACACACCACAGCTGGTAAAGCCCAGTGAAGTGTCCAGACACACCACAGCTGGTAGAGCCCAGTGAAGTGTCCAGACACACCACAGCTGATAGAGCCCAGTGAAGTGTCCAGACACACCACAGCTGGTAGAGCCCAGTGAAGTGTCCAGACACACCACATCTGATCGAGCTCAGTGAAGTGTCCAGACACACCACAGCTGATCGAGTTCAGTGAAGTGTCCAGACACACCACAGCTGATCGAGCTCAGTGAAGTGTCCAGACACACCACAGCTGATCGAGCTCAGTGAAGTGTCCAGACACACCACAGCTGGTAGAGCCCAGTGAAGTGTCCAGACACACCACAGCTGGTAAAGCCCAGTGAAGTGTCCAGACACACCACAGCTGATCGAGCTCAGTGAAGTGTCCAGACACACCACAGCTGATCGAGCTCAGTGAAGTGTCCAGACACACCACAGCTGATCGAGCTCAGTGAAGTGTCCAGACACACCACCTCTGATCGAGTTCAGTGAAGTGTCCAGAACTGTACAGCATCAGGGTTATGTATATTTGATGAGCCCACCTGTACAGCGTCAGGGTTCTTTGACTGTGACAAGATGTCAAGGAGTTCGTCATTGCTCAAGAAGTAGAATCGTGGGAAGACGAGTCTCTTTGTCTCCAAGTAATCCTGTCACACACAGGCCATAGTTCAGACACTGTTATTTCTATTTACTATTCTTACAACTAGTAAATTTAGTTGTGTAATGAAGTAGTTTTAGTTGGAAAAAAGTATATGTAAAAATAAATTTTCAATATTAATATTTTTACAAAAATTATTTTATACAATTTTATTATTCTAAATAAAAAAATTAATATATCAACTTTCATTGTAACACATAAGAAAAACCATCAAATCAGAATTGTCAAACATTGGTTATTGAGGCTACTGTTACATGAATTTATTCTTATATAGGACCTTATTTTCTTGATTACATGCACTTTCAATTTGGTCAAGACAGGATGTAGTTTTAAGAAAAAAGAAGCAGATGTATTTATTTCACATATCTGAGATGGTATGAGTGTGATTGTTTCTGACGCATGATATATCCACCAACTAAATTGTGATCATGAAAGAGAAGAAATAACATAATCATTGGACGACAATGTTCGAAGTGTCACCAAGAGGACATGGTATCTCAAACGTTGTGGTTAACTACTTAAATAACGTTACATAATTAAGCAGTATGACAAAGAAAATAATTATGTTTATTGAAATTCTTAGAAATATTAAAATATACTTCCTTTGACTACAACTCTATCTGAATATGACGACAGCAGGAATGTTCAACTATCCATGATACACCAAGTTGATCATCAAATGACATCGGCTACGACTAGTAAGAGCAAGAGTCGGTGTCACATGTCACACTCACCTCCAGACACTTCTGTATCTTCTCCAGGTTAGTGTTGGCCACTTGAAGCATCTCCAGCACGCCAGACGCAGTCGCTGCCCGCAACGCGTTGGGTTTGTCCTCCGTCTTTCGCATGATTTCCTTCCACGCCTTGTCCACAGCACCAAACAGCTTCGACTCTGTCGGCAGTTGTCTTTGGGAACAACAGCAAACAGTGTCAGAGCTGTGGTATTTCAGTGTCTGTGGAACTACTTGAGACAGCATTAGCATAGTGTCACTTCAGTTGGTGGAACACTACTTGAGAGAGTATTACGGTACTGATACTGTAGTGTGTGTAGTTGGTGGAACGCTACTTGAGAGAGTATTACGGTACTGATACTGCAGTGTGTGTAGTTGGTGGAACACTACTTGAGAGAGTATTACGGTACTGATACTGTAGTGTGTGTAGTTGGTGGAACACTACTTGAGAGAGTATTACGGTACTGATACTGTAGTGTGTGTAGTTGGTGGAACACTACTTGAGAGAGTATTACAGTACTGATACTGTAGTGTGTGTAGTTGGTGGAACACTACTTGAGAGAGTATTACGGTACTGATACTGTAGTGTGTGTAGTTGGTGGAACACTACTTGAGAGAGTATTACGGTACTGATACTGTAGTGTGTGTAGTTGGTGGAACACTACTTGAGAGAGTATTACGGTACTGATACTGTAGTGTGTGTAGTTGGTGGAACACTACTTGAGAGAGTATTATGGTACTGATACTGTAGTGTGTGTAGTTGGTGGAACACTACTTGAGAGAGTATTACGGTACTGATACTGTAGTGTGTGTAGTTGGTGGAACACTACTTGAGAGAGTATTATGGTACTGATACTGTAGTGTGTGTAGTTGGTGGAACACTACTTGAGAGAGTATTACGGTACTGATACTGAGTGTGTGTAGTTGGTGGAACCTACTTGAGAGAGTATTACGGGACTGATACTGAGTGTGTGTAGTTGGTGGAACTACTTGAGAGAGTATTACGGTACTGATACTGTAGTGTGTGTAGTTGGTGGAACACTACTTGAGAGAGTATTAGGTACTGATACTGTAGTGTGTGTAGTTGGTGGAACACTACTTGAGAGAGTATTACGGTACTGATACTGTAGTGTGTGTAGTTGGTGGAACACTACTT
Source organism: Ridgeia piscesae (assembly GCA_025642075.2). Classification (NCBI taxonomy): domain Eukaryota; kingdom Metazoa; phylum Annelida; class Polychaeta; order Sabellida; family Siboglinidae; genus Ridgeia; species Ridgeia piscesae. Next base: position 376,223 of record JAODUO010000153.1, read on the forward strand.
GAGAGAGTATTACAGTACTGATACTGAGTGTGTGTAGTTGGTGGAACACTACTTGAGAGAGTATTACGGGACTGATACTGAGTGTGTGTAGTTGGTGGAACACTACTTGAGAGAGTATTACGGGACTGATACTGAGTGTGTGTAGTTGGTGGAACACTACTTGAGAGAGTATTAGGGACTGATACTGAGTGTGTGTAGTTGGTGGAACACTACTTGAGAGAGTATTACAGTACTGATACTGAGTGTGTGTAGTTGGTGGAACACTACTTGAGAGAGTATTACGGGACTGATACTGAGTGTGTGTAGTTGGTGGAACACTACTTGAGAGAGTATTACGGTACTGATACTGTAGTGTGTGTAGTTGGTGGAACACTACTTGAGAGAGTATTAGGTACTGATACTGTAGTGTGTGTAGTTGGTGGAACACTACTTGAGAGAGTATTACGGTACTGATACTGTAGTGTGTGTAGTTGGTGGAACACTACTTGAGAGAGTATTACAGTACTGATACTGTAGTGTGTGTAGTTGGTGGAACGCTACTTGAGAGAGTATTACAGTACTGATACTGTAGTGTGTGTAGTTGGTGGAACACTACTTGAGAGAGTATTACGGTACTGATACTTAGTGGTGTATTGGTGGAACCTACTTGAGAGAGTATTATGGGACTGATACTGTAGTGTGTGTAGTTGGTGGAACACTACTTGAGAGAGTATTACGGTACTGATACTGTAGTGTGTGTAGTTGGTGGAACGCTACTTGAGAGAGTATTACAGTACTGATACTGTAGTGTGTGTAGTTGGTGGAACCTACTTGAGAGAGTATTACGTACTGATACTGAGTGTGTGTAGTTGGTGGAACCTACTTGAGAGAGTATTACGGGACTGATACTGAGTGTGTGTAGTTGGTGGAACCTACTTGAGAGAGTATTACATACTGAACTGAGTGTGGTAGTTGGTGGAACACTACTTGAGAGAGTATTACGGTACTGATACTGTAGTGTGTGTAGTTGGTGGAACCTACTTGAGAGAGTATTACGGTACTGAACTGTAGTGTGTGTAGTTGGTGGAACCTACTTGAGAGAGTATTATGGTACTGACACTGTAGTGTGTGTAGTTGGTGGAACACTACTTGAGAGAGTATTAGGTACTGATACTGAGTGTGTGAGTTGGTGGGAAAACTACTTGAGAGAGTATTACGGGACTGATACTGAGTGTGTGTAGTTGGTGGAACACTACTTGAGAGAGTATTAGGGACTGACACTGAGTGTGTGTAGTTGGTGGAACACTACTTGAGAGAGTATTATGGTACTGATACTGAGTGTGTGAGTTGGTGGAACACTACTTGAGAGAGTATTACAGTACTGATACTGAGTGTGTGTAGTTGGTGGAACACTACTTGAGAGAGTATTAGGGACTGAACTGTAGTGTGTGTAGTTGGTGGAACACTACTTGAGAGAGTATTAGGTACTGATACTGTAGTGTGTGTAGTTGGTGGAACACTACTTGAGAGAGTATTACGGGACTGATACTGTAGTGTGTGTAGTTGGTGGAACCTACTTGAGAGAGTATTACGGGACTGATACTGTAGTGTGTGTAGTTGGTGGAACCTACTTGAGAGAGTATTACGGGACTGATACTGTAGTGTGTGTAGTTGGTGGAACACTACTTGAGAGAGTATTATGGTACTGACACTGTAGTGTGTGTAGTTGGTGGAACACTACTTGAGAGAGTATTATGGTACTGATACTTAGTGTGTGTAGTTGGTGGAACACTACTTGAGAGAGTATTACGGGACTGATACTGTAGTGTGTGTAGTTGGTGGAACCTACTTAGGAATATTAAAAAGTAAGGGGTATTGAGTGGTTTAGTTTTTAAAAAAGCCTGAGAGAGTATTAGAGACTGCCGTTGGGGATTTAACACACCTTTAGAGAGTATTAAGACTGCCGCTTGTGATTTAACACACCTTTAGAGAGTATTAAGACTGACTTCAGGGGGAATTTAACACACCTTTAGAGAGTATTAAGCACTGCCGCCCGTGACTTAACCACCTTTAGAGAGTATTAGAGACTGCCGCTTCGGGGAATTAACCACCTGGGAGAGTATTAGGCACTGCCGGTTAGTGTATCAAGCCTGAGAGAGTATTAGAGATGCCGCTTGTGATTCCGGGCCTGAGAGAGTATTAACATGGTTATGAATTCAAGTGGAAAATTTGGTTGGAAAACACACCTGAGAGAGTATTAAGGACTGGCCCCTTCAGGGGTATAACACACCTTTAGAGAGTATTAAGACTGGCCCCCAGTGTTAAATGGGGTATTACACTCCGTTAGGAATATCACGCTAAAATATTGAGTGAGTGTAGTTGGAAAACCCGTTATGAAATAACACGCAAGTATTGAACTGCGTTGTGTATAACACACCTGAGAGAGTATTAAGCACTCCGATACTTCAGTGGAAAATTTGGCTGCCCCTTCATGAAAACACGGGCCCGGGGGTATTGAGTGGTTAGTTTTAAACACACCTGAGAGAGTATTAAAAGGTTATGAAAAAACGTAGGGTATTGGCTGGAACCAAAAAGCTGAGAGAGTATTAGAGCACTGCCGTCAGTGAATTTAAACGCCTGAGAGAGTATTAAAAGCACTCCGTTAGGGGTATAACCAGCTGAGAGAGTATTAGAGACTGGTTAGTGTTAACACAGCCTTTAGAGAGTATTAGAGACTGCGGTTAGTTTTAAACCACCTTGAGAGAGTATTAGAGACTGGTTATGTTAAAAGTGGGAGTTTGAGCACTGGAGTGATATAACACAGCCTGAGAGAGTATTAGAGCACTGCCCTTCAGTGAATATAACACAGCCTGAGAGAGTATTAGAGCACTGCCGCTTCAGTGAATATAACACAGCCTGAGAGAGTATTAGAGCACTGCCGCTTCAGTGATATAACACAGCCTGAGAGAGTATTAGAGCACTGCCGCTTCAGTGAATATAACACAGCCTGAGAGAGTATTAGAGCACTGCCGCTTCAGTGAATATAACACAGCCTGAGAGAGTATTAGAGCACTGCCCCGGTTCCCGTGGGGAATATTAACACAGCCTGAGAGAGTATTAGAGCACTGCCACTTCAGTGAATATAACACAGCCTGAGAGAGTATTAGAGCACTGCCACTTCAGTGAATATAACACAGCCTGGAGAGTATTAGAGCACTGCCACTTCAGTGAATATAACACAGCCTGAGAGAGAGAGTATTAGAGACTGCCGCTTCAGTGAATATAACACAGCCTGAGAGAGTATTAGAGCACTTCAGTATTTGGGTCTGACACTTGACTGTCTGCCAAGTCATGTGACTCACCTCTGTATGTCTGGGGTGCAGAAGATCTGCTCCAGGTAGAGCCAGTTCCTTTGACAAGTCATCCATTCCTCCAGGGTGCGGCCAAACAGTGCCAGTTTCCTCTCCCAGTCCTCCACAATCCCCTGCACCCACACACTCACAGCATCAGTATCTGGCAGCCCTGTTTATTCAATCACCGGCTGAACTTCTCCGGGAAACAATTATCCATCCTCAAACAATATTGCTTATTTCACAACTAATAATTGTTTACTCACATCGACGCTTCGACCACGATCATCAGTCAATGTGAGCAAAAATTATTAGTTGTGAAATAAGAAATATTGTGAACATTTTCACTAATTATCCCCGCTGTAATTTAACAAGATTTAACAAGATTGCCACCTAGAGATTCAACTCTGGATGGCAGGTGGATTAGGAAGCCATTTGGCTTATCGAGAGTCCAACCTATCTAAGTATACCTCGCCCTTCTTAGGTATATGTTGATTTTATTTTTAAATATATTAACACTACTAGCACCTACACAATCAGCTGATAATCTGTCCCATTCGTTTACTGTTCTTTGTGTGAAAATGAAAATTTTCTAATATCTAGTCTACACTGCTTCTTTGCTAATGTAACTCCATGTCCTCTAGTCCTTCTCTCTTCCTTGACTGTGAAAAAAATATTTCTGTCAATATTTTCATATCCATTCAATATTTTAAACACCTCAATCTGATCTCCTCTCAATCTTCTGGTTTCTAGTGTTGTTAAACCACATTCTTTTAGACGCATTTCATAACTAATATTACTGAGTTTTTGTATCATTTTGGTTGCTCTCCTTTGTACACTTTCTAGCATATCAATATTACATCATGATGACTTTAGTACAAAACTAGCCATCACTGTCCATATTTTCACACAATTAACTGAATTGCGTCAGACAATGTTGAGGCGCCTACCTTGATTGGTGTCACGTATCGTGAGCCTCGGATTGTCCCAATCGTCACCTGACTCTCCTCCAGCTGTGTCAGGATGTCATCAGCTCCAGCGATGATCTGTACATTGCCACTGCTGGGCGGAACCAATCGGAAGTCAGTGTTCTGCCACACATCGATAACTTTCTGCAGCATACGTTCCAGGGTAGCCTCGTTGCTCGCCATGGTAGAGATGTCCTGAATCTTGTCCTTGTGTTTTGTCAGCTGCGAACATAAGTGACCGGTGCATCACTGACCGGTGCATCACTGACCACATATGTCAGGCTTCTCCATGTTAATGTCGACAGTTATTTGATAAAATATGGTCATCAAGTTTAATGAAACAATATATGGTCCTTATCGATGGAACTAACTTCACTAGAAATTCTGTCATTCCTTCATATCACAGCAATTAACCATTCCTACTGACCAGTTGTTAGAAAAACAACATGCACAACTAGAAGCAGGCTTACATTCATATCTAGGAGATTCCCCAAAGTAAATGTCTTGTCTCTGTCGATTGCACGGCCAATCAGCTTCTCTATCTCCTCCCAATGCCGGGCCTTGAGGTACGGGTTGCGGAGGCTGGTGATCCCAGGCATCACCAGCTTGAAACTCATCACCTTCTCATTCAGTCGTGGAACAACTTCATTGCTTGGTAACCCTGGGTACAAGGTCATAACAACATCACTGTTTGGTAACCCTGGGTACAAGGTCATAACAACATCATTGCTTGGTAACCCTGGGTACAAGGTCATAACAACATCATTGCTTGGTAACCCTGGGTACAAGGTCATAACAACATCATTGCTTGGTAACCCTGGGTACAAGGTCATAACAACATCATTGCTTGGTAACCCTGGGTACAAGGTTATAACAACATCATTGCTTGGTAACCCTGGGTACAAGGTTATAACAACATCATTGCTTGGCAACCCTGGGTACAAGGTCATAACAACATCACTTTTTGGTAACCCTGGGTACAAGGTCATAACATCATTGCTTGGTAACCCTGGGTACAAGGTCATAACAACATCACTGTTTGGTAACCCTGGGTACAAGGTCATAACAACATCACTGTTTGGTAACCCTGGGTACAAGGTCATAACAACATCATTGTTTGGTAACCCTGGGTACAAGGTCATAACAACATCACTGTTTGGTAACCCTGGGTACAAGGTCATAACAACATCACTGTTTGGTAACCCTGGGTACAAGGACATAACAACATCATTGCTTGGTAACCCTGGGTACAAGGTCATAACAACATCATTGCTTGGCAATCCTGGGTACAAGGTCATAACAACATCATTGCTTGGTAACCCTGGGTACAAGGTTATAACAACATCATTGCTTGGTAACCCTGGGTACAAGGTTATAACAACATCATTGCTTGGCAACCCTGGGTACAAGGTCATAACAACATCACTTTTTGGTAACCCTGGGTACAAGGTCATAACATCATTGCTTGGTAACCCTGGGTACAAGGTCATAACAACATCACTGTTTGGTAACCCTGGGTACAAGGTCATAACAACATCACTGTTTGGTAACCCTGGGTACAAGGTCATAACAACATCACTGTTTGGTAACCCTGGGTACAAGGTCATAACAACATCACTGTTTGGTAACCCTGGGTACAAGGTCATAATAACATCACTGTTTGGTAACCCTGGGTACAAGGACATAACAACATCATTGCTTGGTAACCCTGGGTACAAGGTCATAACAACATCACTGTTTGGTAACCCTGGGTAGAATAAAAAAATTACATTGCTCAATAACTTTGGTTAGAATGTAAAAGTAGCACCACTGCTTGCTTGGTAACCGAGGGTAGATTGACAGGTTAACATCTTTGCTCAGTAGTCCTCAGTACAACGACAGAATAACATCTTTGCTCAGTAACCTTGAGTAGAATAACATTATTAACTGTCCAGTAACCATATATAACAGGATGGAATAACATTGTAACAAAGAGACTACA
>JAODUO010000153.1:387500-405000 GCA_025642075.2 Ridgeia piscesae
CCAGTTTACGTGTCGCTCCCTGTAAGATTATCAGCAATATACAATGATGACCACAACGTGTTTACTAGATGATCTTCAGTGACCACGTACACTCAAACATTCACATGTATAGTTTACAGCTTCGAATGAAATACACAATTCACAAAATCTATTTTTAACAAATAAAAAACACATATTGTATGACTAAGTCCACATGATTCTGCATGAAAATCAGATTAGTGATAATAAATAATAATACTTTTATAGCTTTTCTCTGCGCCATAAATGTGGTCACTTCAGCTATTCTGGGTATTCAGAATTAGTCTACTAAAACATTGATGCTTACATTTTAAGTAAACAATATATATTAATATGTATAAAGCATTAAAATGATATGCACAACAATAAATACCATTATAATTGTATATACGTCTAGGTTTTAAAGTAAACGCTATACAGCATTAAAATACAGTTTCAATTATTAACACACACTTTTATACACAAATGAAGCAACATACAAAACTGGATTTTCAGTAGATCATACGCATTAAAATTCAGTCGCTTGTGTGTACTTTCAGCTGTTAGACGACACACAAAACACAACACATATCTAGGGCAACGATGACACCATGGTGGATACCTACCTTGATGATGGTGAGCAGATCCAGGTTCTTCTTGAAGGCGATCTCAGGCAGTCTGCGAGAGATGATGGAGATGATGTTCTCTGGGTAGGGCAGACACGTGTCACAGAACTGCTGTGAATGCACCTGCATCAGTCCCACCCTCTTCACCCTCCTCATCGCCCTCATCTCCTTCACCTGTCAACACAGACACCTGCATCAGTCCCACCCTCTTCACCCTCCTCATCACCCTCATCTCCTTCACCTGTCAACACAGGACACCTCCATCAGTCCCACCCTCTTCACCCTCCTCATCACCCTCATCTCCTTCACCTGTCAACACAGGACACCTGCATCAGTCCCACCCTCTTCACCCTCCTCATCACCCTCATCTCCTTCACCTGTCAACACAGGACACCTGCATCAGTCCCACCCTCTTCACCCTCCTCATCACCCTCATCTCCTTCACCTGTCAACACAGGACACCTGCATCAGTCCCACCCTCTTCACCCTCCTCATCACCCTCATCTCCTTCACCTGTCAACACAGGACACCTGCATCAGTCCCACCCTCTTCACCCTCCTCATCACCTTCATTTCCTTGGTTGATATGTGACCCCACAGTCTGTGACCCTACGGTACAACAGGCCACTGTAGTGTCCACACGGTCTGTGATGCTACAGCACAACAGGCCACTGTAGTGTCCACACGGTCCGTGACGCTACAGTACAACAGGCCACTGTAGTGTCCACACGGTCTGTGATGCTACAGCACAACAGGCCACTGTAGTGTCCACACGGTCCGTGATGCTACAGCACAACAGGCCACTGTAGTGTCCACACGGTCCGTGACGCTACAGTACAACAGGCCACTGTAGTGTCCACACGGTCCATGATGCTACAGCACAACAGGCCACTGTAGTGTCCACACGGTCCATGATGCTACAGCACAACAGGCCACTGTAGTGTCCACACGGTCCATGATGCTACAGCACAACAGGCCACTGTAGTGTCCACACGGTCCATGATGCTACAGCACAACAGGCCACTGTAGTGTCCACACGGTCCATGATGCTACAGCACAACAGGCCACTGTAGTGTCCACACGGTCCATGATGCTACAGCACAACAGGCCACTGTAGTGTCCACACGGTCCATGATGCTACAGCACAACAGGCCACTTTAGTGTCCACACGGTCCATGATGCTACAGCACAACAGGCCACTTTAGTGTCCACACGGTCCATGATGCTACAGCACAACAGGCCACTGTAGTGTCCACACGGTCCATGATGCTACAGCACAACAGGCCACTGTAGTGTCCACACGGTCCGTGATGCTACAGCACAACAGGCCACTGTAGTGTCCACACGGTCCGTGATGCTACAGCACAACAGGCCACTGTAGTGTCCACACGGTCCGTGATGCTACAGCACAACAGGCCACTGTAGTGTCCACACGGTCCGTGATGCTACAGCACAACAGGCCACTGTAGTGTCCACACGGTCCGTGATGCTACAGCACAACAGGCCACTGTAGTGTCCACACGGTCCGTGACGCTACAGCACAACAGGCCACTATAGTGTCCACACGGTCCATGACGCTACAGTACAACAGGCCACTATAGTGTCCACACGGTCCGTGATGCTACGGCACAACAGGCCACTGTAGTGTCCACACGGTCCGTGATGCTACAGCACAACAGGCCACTGTAGTGTCCACACGGTCCGTGATGCTACAGCGCAACAGGCCACTGTAGTGTCCACACGGTCCGTGATGCTACAGCGCAACAGGCCACTGTAGTGTCCACACGGTCCGTGATGCTACAGCGCAACAGGCCACTGTAGTGTCCACACGGTCCGTGATGCTACAGCACAACAGGCCACTGCAGTGTCCACACGGTCCGTGATGCTACAGCACAACAGGCCACTGTAGTGTCCACACGGTCCGTGATGCTACAGCACAACAGGCCACTGTAGTGTCCACACGGTCCGTGATGCTACAGCACAACAGGCCACTGTAGTGTCCACACGGTCCGTGATGCTACGGTACAACAGGCCACTATAGTGTCCACACGGTCCGTGATGCTACGGCACAACAGGCCACTGTAGTGTCCACACGGTCCGTGATGCTACAGTACAACAGGCCACTGTAGTGTCCACACGGTCCGTGATGCTACAGCACAACAGGCCACTGTAGTGTCCACACGGTCCGTGATGCTACGGTACAACAGGCCACTATAGTGTCCACACGGTCCGTGATGCTACGGCACAACAGGCCACTGTAGTGTCCACACGGTCCGTGATGCTACGGCACAACAGGCCACTGTAGTGTCCACACGGTCCGTGATGCTACAGCACAACAGGCCACTGTAGTGTCCACACGGTCCGTGATGCTACAGCGCAACAGGCCACTGTAGTGTCCACACGGTCCGTGATGCTACGGTACAACAGGCCACTATAGTGTCCACACGGTCCGTGATGCTACGGCACAACAGGCCACTGTAGTGTCCACACGGTCCGTGATGCTACGGCACAACAGGCCACTGTAGTGTCCACACGGTCCGTGATGCTACAGCACAACAGGCCACTGTAGTGTCCACACGGTCCGTGATGCTACAGCGCAACAGGCCACTGTAGTGTCCACACGGTCCGTGATGCTACAGCACAACAGGCCACTGTAGTGTCCACACGGTCCATGATGCTACAGCACAACAGGCCACTGTAGTGTCCACATGGTCCATGATGCTACAGCACAACAGGCCACTGTAGTGTCCACACGGTCCGTGACACTACAGTATGATTTTGAGAGAGTTGTGCAATTTATTTAAATGAATGCAAAAATATTTGATGGGAATAATGGCACATGTTGTCAGTTAAGTCGTTGATGGCAGGGTACCAAGAAATAGCTTACTTAGACGAATTCTTTTATGGATGTTTTTTATGGATGTGTTTATGGATGTATTTTGTCAGAGTTATCCTCGGTGTCTGCTGGCAAATCCAAGTAACCAATGTTGTTGAACAGACATATAATAATATAACATATAAGCATATGTTACAAGCCACGTAGCCAAGTAAAATACTCACTCAAAGGCGCTACAAACATAAAACAATGCCGTAGTAAATTTATAAACTTTACAATAAATTGATATACATTACATTAAAACAAACTAAGTACGTTAAAATACAATGAGAAATAAACCATATTAATAATACTAATATTCATTTAAGATAATTCAGCAGCATCAGCTATAAAATAAATAGTTGATTTTCATTACCAGGGTAGTCGATGTATTTTGCAGTCGTATCTGTTATGAGTCGTGCTGCCTATCAATGGTATTCATAAACATAAACTCATCAAGTACAATAGGTCATGCACAAGTCCAAGTCCATTTCAGTCATAATGATCAACAATGCTAATAATAGTATTCAAGTGTCAAGCACTGACTATTTCTAAAGATATATTACTACCCCAGAAGGGTAGTAGATATTATGTAGGCAATATACAGAACAAATACCAGAGGAAATATTTTTGTATTCTAAGGACACTGAAATGTGCTTTCAACATGGCAGGTACTTTGGCACCAGAGCTTGACATTTTGAACATGTCGGTGCAAGAGCTTGACATTTCGAAGATGTCGGTGCAAGAGCTTGACATTTCAAAGATGTCGGTGCAAGAGCTTGACATTTCAAAGATGTCTGTGCAAGAGCTTGACATTTCGAAGATGTCGGTGCAAAAGCTTGACATTTCAAAGATGTCGGTGCAAGAGCTTGACATTTCGAAGATGTCGGTGCAAGAACTTGACATTTCGAAGATGGCGGTGCAAGAGCTTGACATTTCAAAGATGTAGGTGCAAGAGCTTGACATTTCAAAGATGTCGGTGCAAGAGATTGACATTTCGAAGATGTAGGTGCAAGAGCTTGACATTTCAAAGATGTCGGTGCAAGAGATTGACATTTCAAAGATGTCGGTGCAAGAGATTGACATTTCAAAGATGTCGGTGCAAGAGCTTGACATTTCAAAGATGTAGGTGCAAGAGATTGACATTTCAAAGATGTCGGTGCAAGAGATAGACATTTCAAAGATGTTGGTGCAAGAGCTTGACATTTCAAAGATGTCGGTGCAAGAGCTTGACATTTCAAAGATGTTGGTGCAAGAGACTGACATTTCAAAGATGTCGGTGCAAGAGCTTGACATTTCAAAGATGTTGGTGCAAGAGCTTGACATTTCAAAGATGTCGGTGCAAGAGCTTGACATTTCAAAGATGTAGGTGCAAGAGATTGACATTTCAAAGATGTCGGTGCAAGAGATAGACATTTCAAAGATGTCGGTGCAAGAGCTTGACATTTCAAAGATGAAGGTGCAAGAGCTGGACATTTCAAAGATGAAGGTGCAAGAGCTTGACATTTCAAAGATGTTGGTGCAAGAGCTTGACATTTCAAAGATGTCGGTGCAAGAGCTTGACATTACAAGGATGTCGGTGCGAGAGATTGACATTTCAAAGATGTTGGTGCAAGAGCTTGACATTTCAAAGATGTTGGTGCAAGAGCTTGACATTTCAAAGATGTCGGTGCAAGAGCTTGACATTTCAAGGATGTCGGTGCAAGAGATTGACATTTCAAAGATGTCGGCCCAAGAGCTTGACATTTCAAAAACCCACTTACAAGTAAGGACAAAATATACTTCAGTACAAATTGAACTAGAAGTGCTTGATCCCAGGTATGATGTGTACCCACCTGCTCTGTCTGGATGGTGAGGACGTGTTGGAACTCATCAGTTGACCAGTGTTTCCTCTGCATGGATGCCTCAACATCAATCAGGCTGGCCTGGTCCACCATCTTACAATACTGGTTAAACTCCTGCAAGAAAAACACACAGACTTTACAAGTGACACTGAGGTCAAATGACACTGAGCCTTTACAAGTGACACTGAGGTGAGATGACCCAGAGCCTTTACAAGTGACACTGGGGTCAGATGACACAGACACTTTACAAGTGACACTGAGGTCAGATGACACAGAGCCTTTACAAGTGACACTGAGGTCAGATGACATAGAGACTTTACAAGTGACACTGAGGTCCGATGACACAGAGACTTTAGAAGTGACATTGAGGTCAGATGACAGAGACTTTACAAGTGACACTGAGGTCAAATGACACTGAGCCTTTACAAGTGACACTGAGGTGAGATGACCCAGAGCCTTTACAAGTGACACTGGGGTCAGATGACACAGACACTTTACAAGTGACACTGAGGTCAGATGACACAGAGCCTTTACAAGTGACACTGAGGTAAGATGACACAGAGACTTTACAAGTGACACTGAGGTAAGACGACAGAGACTTTACAAGTGACACTGAGGTCAGATGACACAGAGACTTTAAAAGTGACACTGAGGTCAGATGACACAGAGACTTTACAAGTGACACTGAGGTAAGACGACAGAGACTTTACAAGTGACACTGAGGTCAGATGACACAGAGACTTTACAAGTGACACTGAGGTCAGATGACACAGAGACTTTACAAGTGACACTGAGGTCAGATGACACAGAGACTTTACAAGTGACACTGAGGTCAGATGACACAGAGACTTTACAAGTGACACTGAGGTAAGACGACAGAGACTTTACAAGTGACACTGAGGTCAGATGACACAGAGACTTTACAAGTGACACTGAGGTCAGATGACACAGAGACTTTACAAGTGACACTGAGGTAAGACGACAGAGACTTTACAAGTGACACTGAGGTCAGATGACACAGAGACTTTACAAGTGACATTGAGGTCAGATGACACAAAGACTTTACAAGTGACATTGAGGTCAGATGACACAAAGACTTTACAAGTGACACTGAGGTCAGATGACACAGAGACTTTACAAGTGACACTGAGGTAAGACGACAGAGACTTTACAAGTGACACTGAGGTCAGATGACACAGAGACTTTACAAGTGGCACTGAGGTCAGATGAAACAGAGATTTTACAAGTGACACTGAGATCAGATGACAAAGAGACTATAAGTGACACTGAGGTCAGATGACACAGAGACTTCACAAGTGACACTGAGGTCAGATGACAAAGAGACTATAAGTGACACTGAAGTCAGATGACACAGAGACTTTACAAGTGACACTGAGGTCAGATGACAAAGAGACTATAAGTGACACTGAAGTCAGATGACACAGAGACTTTATAAGTGACTCTGAGGTCAGATGACAAAGAGACTATAAGTGACACTGAGGTCAGATGACACAGAGACTATTCAAGTGACACTGAGGTCAGATGACAAAGAGACCATAAGTGACACTGGGGTCAGATGACACAGAGACTTTACAAGTGACACTGAGGTCAGATAACAAAGAGACTACAAGTGACACTGAGGTCAGATGACAAAGAGACCATAAGTGACACTGGGGTCAGATGACACAGAGACTTTACAAGTGACACTGAGGTCAGATGACAAAGAGACCATAAGTGACACTGGGGTCAGATGAAACAGAGACTTTACAAGTGACACTGAGGGCAGATGACACAGATACTTTAAAAGTGACATTGAATTCAGATGACAAAATACTACAAGTGACACTGAGGTCAGATGACACAGAGACTTTACAAGTGACACTGAGGTCAGATGACCAAGAGACTATAAGTGACACTGAGGGCAGATGACACAGATACTTTAAAAGTGACATTGAATTCAGATGACAAAATACTACAAGTGACACTGAGGTCAGATGACACAGAGACTTTACAAGTGACACTGAGGGCAGATGACACAGATACTTTAAAAGTGACATTGAATTCAGATGACAAAATACTACAAGTGACACTGAGGTCAAATGACACAGAGACTTTACAAGTGACACTGAGGTCAGATAACAAAGAGACTACAAGTGACACTGAGGGCAGATGACACAGATACTTTAAAAGTGACATTGAATTCAGATGACAAAATACTACAAGTGACACTGAGGTCAGATGACACAGAGACTTTACAAGTGACACTGAGGTCAGATAACATTGAGACTATACAAGTGACACTGAGGTCAGATGACAAAGAGACTACAAGTGACTCTGAGATCAGATGACAAAGTGACTTTACAAGTGACCCTGAGGTCAGATGACACAGATACTTTACAAGTGACACTGAGGTCAGATGACAGAGACTTTACAAGTGACACTGATGTCAGATGACAAAGAGACTATAAGTGACAATGAGGTCAGATGACACAGAGACTTTACAAGTGACACTGTGGTCAGATGAGACAGAGACTTTACAAGTGACACTGAGGTCAGATGACACAGAGACTTTACAAGTGACACTGAGGTCAGATGACACAGACACTTTACAAGTGACACTGAGGTCAGATGACACAGAGACTTTACAAGTGACACTGAGGTCAGATGACACAGAGACTTTACAAGTGACACTGAGGTCAGATGACAAAGAGACTACAAGTGACTCTGAGATCAGATGACAAAGTGACTTTACAAGTGACCCTGAGGTCAGATGACAAAGTGACTTTACAAGTGACCCTGAGGTCAGATGACACAGAGACTTTACAAGTGACACTGAGGTCAGATGACACAGAGACTTTACAAGTGACACTGAGGTCACATGACCCAGAACATAGAATACAGACTTATGTGGGGCTGTCATTAATTCCATGTATTTAAGGGTAAGTTCTTATCTAACATTTTACTCCCTGGAAGCCCTATTCAATCGAACATCATCTCGACTTCTCTGGGAAGCATCCAGCCATGCTGCAATTAATACACAATGACTATTCATCCACAAATATCCACAGCCTACAGCCTGATACTCATTCATACAGCTGTGAACTAGAGCAAGGTTGGGTGAACAAACACCTATTTATGTAAAATAATTCATTAAATTAGTAATATATATATATATATATATATATATATATATATATATATATATATATATATATATATATAATTCAATGTCTTCAATATTCCCAAGCATGTCACGCAAGTTTGTTGATGCAATGCCATGATTAGTTGAAGACAAAAACAAGAATAATACACACATTTCTTTTTTATGGCGGAAGGGACCTTTCAGATGACTAATCTCTTTCGGCCATACAAAGTTGTGTTGTAGATTGGTCATATATCACAAACTCAGATGGATAAAATGTAATAAAAGTTATCAATCATACAAGAATTTGTCCATGAACAAGTTCATCAAGTTGAAAGAATGATTAAACTGTAAAAATTCGATGTGAGTAGAATTATTACAATTGTGATTTAAGATATTTGCATTATTTGATCCATTAATTTGAAGTAAGAATAAATTACTCATCTGGAAAACTAGTGACCAGCTACTCAGAACTAGACTGGTGTCGCATGGCACTGACCTGTGAGTATTCAAGGACCATGTCAATGGAGTTGTTGATGCAAAGCATGAGGTCAGAGATGACCAGTTGGTAGTCGTCATCCTCACCAAACAGCTGACCAGTGTCTGGCCAAGGTGTCCAGTCCTCATCGTCCTCCTTGGCTGACTCCGCATCACAGTTGAGTTTGAGGCCAAATGATGGAGGGGAGTAGAACACCTTCAGTCGGGGTGCCTCCAACATGGACGTCATCTCAGCTAAACACACGAACACACAGTGGGAACACATAAACATACACAGTGAGAACACAAAAACACACACAGTGGGAACACAAACACACAGAGTGGGAACACACAAACACACACAGTGGGAACACACAAACACACACAGTGGGAACACACAAACACACACAGTGGGAACACACAAACACACACATGGGAACACACAAACACACAGAGTGGGAACACATAAACACACACAGTGGGAACACATAAACACACACAGTGGGAACACACAAACACACAGAGTGGGAACACACAAACACACACAGTGGGAACACACAAACACACACAGTGGGAACACTTAAACACACACAGTGGGAACACAAACACACACAGTGGGAACACACAAACACACACAGTGGGAACACACAAACACACACAGTGGGAACACTTAAACACACACAGTGGGAACACAAACACACACAGTGGGAACACACAAACACACACAGTGGGAACACTTAAACACACACAGTGGGAACACAAACACACACAGTGGGAACACACAAACACACACAGTGGGAACACACAAACACACACAGTGGGAACACTTAAACACACACAGTGGGAACACAAACACAGAGTGGGAACACATAAACACACACAGTGGGAACACATAAACACACACAGTGGGAACACACAAACACACACAGTGGGAACACACAAACACACACAGTGGGAACACATAAACACACACAGTGGGAACACAAACACACACAGTGGGAACACACAAACACACACAGTGGGAACACAAACACACACAGTGGGAACACAAACACACACAGTGGGAACACACAAACACACACAGTGGGAACACACAAACACACACAGTGGGAACACAAACACACACAGTGGGAACACAAACACACACAGTGGGAACACACAAACACACACAGTGGGAACACTAACACACACAGTGGGAACACAAACACACACAGTGGGAACACAAACACACACAGTGGGAACACACAAACACACACAGTGGGAACACTTAAACACACACAGTGGGAACACAAACACACACAGTGGGAACACACAAACACACACAGTGGGAACACACAAACACACACAGTGGGAACACTTAAACACACACAGTGGGAACACAAACACACACAGTGGGAACACAAACACAGAGTGGGAACACATAAACACACACAGTGGGAACACATAAACACACACAGTGGGAACACACAAACACACACAGTGGGAACACACAAACACACACAGTGGGAACACATAAACACACACAGTGGGAACACAAACACACACAGTGGGAACACACAAACACACACAGTGGGAACACACAAACACACACAGTGGGAACACACAAACACACACAGTGGGAACACACAAACACACACATGGGAACACACAAACACACAGAGTGGAAACACACGAACACATACAGTGGGAACACACAAACACACAGAGTGGGAACACATAAACACACACAGTGGGAACACATAAACACACACAGTGGGAACACACAAACACACAGAGTGGGAACACACAAACACACACAGTTGGAACACATGATCACATACAGTGGGAACACACAAACACATACAGTGGGAACACACAAACATGATACAGTGGGAACACACAAACATGATACAGTGGGAACACACAAACACACACAGTTGGAACACATGATCACATACAGTGGGAACACACAAACACATACAGTGGTAACACACAAACATGATACAGTGGGAACACACAAACACATACAGTGGGAACACACAAACACATACAGTGGGAACACACAACCACACACAATGGGAACACACAAACACACACATTGAGGGAACAATCAAGCACATGCTGAGATGGAACACACAAAAATACACAGGCACGCATGCACCCACACGAACACACAAATACTTGTGCAAAGGGAAAACACATGCACAGTGGCCACACACAAACACCAACAGAGAGGGCACACACACACACACACACACGCATGCATGCACGCACGCACGCATGCACCAATGCGCAGCACACACACACACACACACCACACACACACACACACACACACACACACACACACACACACAGTGACAATGGGTACATATAAACACTTGAATGGTGGAACACAAACACAACAAAATCAACCATCGAGAACATACAATGGTGATTGAGAACAGAGTCAACGGAAATGTAAACTCACTTGGTGGTCGAGAACACACAATCACTGAGAACACACAATCACTGAGAACACACAATCAGTGAGAACACACAATCACTGAGAACACACAATCACTGACAACACACAATCACTGAGAACACACAATCACTGACAACACATAATCACTGAGAACACACAATCACTGAGAACACACAATCACTGAGAACACACAATCAGTGAGAACACACAATCACTGAGAACACACAATCACTGACAACACACAATCACTGAGAACACACAATCACTGACAACACATAATCACTGAGAACACACAATCACTGACAACACACAATCACTGACAACACACAATCACTGACAACACACAATCAATGAGAACACACAATCACTGACAACACACAATCACTGAGAACACACAATCACTGACAACACACAATCACTGACAACACACAATCACTGACAACACACAATCACTGAGAACATACAATCACAGAGAACACACAATCACTGAGAACACACAATCACTGAGAACACACAATCACTGAGAACACACAATCACTGACAACACACAATCACTGACAACACACAATCACTGAGAACACACAATCACTGACAACACACAATCACTGACAACACACAATCACTGAGAACACATAATCACAGAGAACACACAACCACAGAGAACACACAATCACTGACAACACACAATCACTGACAACACACAATCACTGACAACACATAATCACAGAGAACACACAATCACTGAGAACACACAATCACAGAGAACACACAATCACTGAGAACACACAATCACTGAGAACACACAATCACTGAGAACACACAATCACTGCGAACACACAATCACTGAGAACACATAATCACGGAGAACACATAATCACTGAGGACACACAATCATTGAGAACACACAATCACTGAGAACACACAATCATTGAGAACACACAATCACTGAGAACACACAATCACTGAGAACACACACATAATCACTGAGAACACACAATCACTGAGAACACACAATCACACATGACTGAGAACAGATGAAACAGTAACTTACAAACAGTTTCCTCAAATTGCAAGATGGTGTCTCTGAAGCCTGATCTCATCTCGTCCACCGTAGGAGACAGGACAATGGAGGAGGTCGTGATGTTGGGAACACTTGACTTGCGTCTAAATACTTCACTTTGTCTTTGAACATAAAACACACCAAACATCAGCAATGATCCATAGACAGAAGCCCTAGTGTCTGAGATGAGATACTACTACAATGATCCATAGACAGAAGCCCTAGTGCCTGAGACGAGATACTACTACAATGATCCATAGACAGAAGCCCTAGTGCCTGAGACGAGATACTACTACAATGATCCATAGACAGAAGCCCTAGTGCCTGAGACGAGATACTACTACAATGATCCATATACAGAAGCCCTAGTGCCTGAGACGAGATACTACTACAATGATCCATATACAGAAGCCCTAGTGCCTGAGACAAGATACTACTACAATGATCCAAAGTCAGCACATTCATTTATCTATTAGACGTTTACACGTACTGGCTTCAGGTTAACATGAATAAAATGTCAGAAAACAATTTGCAAATATACATATCCTCCATCAAGACAGCACAGACGAAAACTACATCAAGTTAGAAACAAGTATGTCATTAATAGTCACTTGTGTAGTTAGAAAACTTAAGTTATAATGCAAATATATATCAATATTAAGCCCTGTCCACACAGTTTGTTACTAGCTGATACTAGCCTTTACTATGGTTTACTCACTGCTGGCAGCTAGTAATATATAAGTTCATCATATTGCTGACTACTAACTAGTCTGTACTATTGTTTCATCACTCCTAACATCTAGTCATCTACAAGTTTACACATTACTGGGAAATTGCAAAAGGAAATACAGTGAGAAGTGACTGGTGACATTGTGAGAAAGTTGTTATAAATAGTAAGCAATTACTAGCGGCTAGTAGTGACAAGATAGCAAACATCTGTTGTGTAGCTGAAACTAGCTTCCCCACTATCTTACTAGTACTGCTGTAAGGTCAACAGTATTAGCTGCAAACTGTTTTAAACTGTGAACAAACATCAGATTTGTAATGTTTACTCTCTATTAGCTGCCAGTAATGAGTACTCACCACTCTCTACTGTCCACTACTCCTGGCAGTAATGAAGTCTATTTAAGTTTATATTATATTTAGATATCAAGACTTAAGCATGATAGAAATATCAGAGAGAGGGAGAGGGAGAGAGAGAGAGAGGGAGAGGGAGAGGAGAGGGAGAGGGAGGGAGAGGGAGAGGAGAGGGAGAGGGAGAGGGAGAGGGAGGGGAGAGGGAGAGGGAGAGAGAGAGAGAGAGAGAGAGAGAGAGAGAGAGAGAGGGAGAGGGAGACGGAGACGGAGACGGAGATACGGAGAGACGGAGCGACGGAGGGACGGAGGGACGGAGAGACGGAGAGACGGAGCACGGAGCGACGGACGGCGGAGGCGACGGAGCGACGGAGCGACGGAGGGACGGAGGGACGGAGGGACGGAGTGACGGAGGGACGGAGGGACGGAGGGTCGGAGGGACGGAGGGACGGAGGGACGGAGGGACGGAGGGACGGAGGGACGGAGGACGGAGGGAGGAGGGAGGGACGGAGGGAGGGAGGGAGGGGGAGGGAGGAGAGGGAGAGAGAGAGAGAGAGAGAGAGAGAGAGAGAGAGAGAGAGAGAGAGAGAGAGAGAGAGAGAGAGAGAGAGAGAGAGAGAGAGAGAGAGAGAGAGAGAGAGAGAGAGAGAGAGAGAGAGAGTGGTACCTGCAATCGACATCCTTGAAGTTGAATCTGTTCCCTCCTTCTAAGTCTTCTTGTTCCATCTCATCTGATGATTCCTCTGAATCCTCTCCTTCAGTATTGTCACTCTCTAAACATTCCAAGAGAAGATTAACCCTTTAGACCCCGTGATGTGTTTAATTAAGTAATGTCAATTCTCAACAGTGCCTGAATACTCTCACGAAGATACATTTTCAAATGGCATTAACTCTACAATTGCAATGAAATGACATATAAACTATACACTCAGTGCACACTAAATAGACCTAGCTTTACAATTACATGTGACATAAAGGTTTCTGGAAAAAAGCGACTTATTATAAAATATATCATAATAAACGACAAAGAAAACAATTTAACAAGTATTTATTCCTTACCATATTCTGGTTCGATGAAGGTTACAGCCTTTTTGGTTTCATCCGTGGTGCCTGTGGTTCCCTCTTGCTGTGCCTTCTTGTCAATGCTACTTTGTGTGGCCGCAGACATATTGAATTTGCTGTGACGAGGGTGACGATGTTTAACTTCAACTACCTTCGGCAGAGATAGGACAAGCTGGACAGACAGGACTGGCTCTGGTGTCTGGATGACTCGATTCCCTTGGTTGATCTCTTCCAGCAGCTGCCAGGAACAACACTCTAGTCCACATGAATGCACAACAATAGTTCACATCTACCCTCCACATTAAACATGAACCCTTCACATTAAACATGAACCCTCCACATTAAACATGAACTCTCCATATTAAACATGAACCCTCCACATTAAACATGAACATCCACATTAAACATGAACCCTCCACATTAAACATGAACCCTCCACATTAAACATGAACACTCCACATTAAACATGAACGCTCCACATTAAACATGAACGCTCCACGTTAAACATGAACTCTCCACATTAAACATGAACCCTCCACATTAAACATGAACCCTCCACATTAAACATGAACCCTCCACATTAAACATGAATGCTCCACATTTAACATGAACGCTCCACATTAAACATGAACGCTACACATTAAACATGAACGCTCCACATTAAACATGAACCCTCCACATTAAACATGAACACTCCACATTAAACATGAACCCTCCATAAAATGAACACTCACATTAAACATGAACCCTCCACATTAAACATGAACACTCCACATTAAACATGAACCTTCCACATTAAACATGAACACTCCACATTAAATATGAACCCTCCACATTAAACATGAACACTCCACATTAAATATGAACCCTCCACATTAAACATGAACCCTCCACATTCTGTACGAACACACGTGTTTCCATTTGGAATATTCCAAATGGAAACACGACATTTCTTCCATACTCAGGTTTTATATTTACACATCCACACACATATAGTCATACAACCACATGAATAATAATATTACTAACAGTGACTTCTTATGCTCCAATATCCTCAAAAATCAACCTCAGTAACGAGACGGGACAAAATGAAACTTGACTTGACCTAATGCAACACTTCACACGTGTCTCACCTCACTCCTTATTCAACCATAAAATATTAAAAGAACAGAATCCTTAAAAGATCGATTATTTTAATTTAATCCTCTACATTTTTACATAAAATAGTACACCATTTATGTGAAAGTCCAACAAATCCGCATTCGATCATGAAAGAAATAGTTGACACCGCAACTGACCTCGTCAATATCGATGGAGTCATGAACTGACTCAGCTTTATTGAAATCAAACACTGGCGGAATGTAGGCCGTTCGTTCCTTCCTTGTGTCCACCTTGTGGTGAACCTGGGAACCACTGGAGAGCTTGCGGTGCGCCAGTGATGATGACATGCTTGAAGTCATCGAACTGAAATAATGTCATTGTCTTCTTATGTAAATATATGATTATAAAAATTATTGTATAACCCCATTCCTAAAGATGTTTAACTCATTCAATATGACTTATCACATAACCATATCATTAGGAAAAATAGTTCATAGATTCTTCAGTTAATGTGAATCTACACTGTATATAAAAGAAAGGAAATGGTTGGTTAGAATATTTGTTTCAAATATTTCAACAATGCCTCCTTGCATGCATATTTACATTGTTGTTTTCATAGCATAGTTTAGTTGAACAGCATGTTTGAGGAGATAAAAGAGTAGACATGATCTGTGTGATTTGGGGTCTACAAAAGCACCCACTGGGTGGTCTGTTTGCTGACTGTCTGTCGTCCTGGCATTGGGCTGAAGGTGACTGTCTTGCGAGATGTGAAAGACTCTGATGAACTGTCAGACTCCACGTCAGAATCCTACAGGTAAACATGTGGCATTAATTATTTACTCAACGATAGAATATCATAATTTAATGAGAACATTAAATTTATTACGCAAAAAAATGTAAACGTTTCACTTAAAGTGTTCATTCATTCAAGAATCAAGAACTGTCTTTATAAAACATGAAATAAATTGGACATCCATAACATAGTGCTGGAAACCATTTACTTCAGTGCTGCATTTAAGACAAAACAGTGCAGGGAATATTTAAAAGGTGTTTCTTCATTAATGGTACTTTCAAGCATCTTCTTGAGGTCAAGCCAAGGTCAGAGGATGATCACAATACTTGAGGTTAAGCCAAGGTCAGAGGATGATCACAATACTTGACGTTAAGCCAAGGTCAGAGGATGATCACAATACTTGAGGTTAAGCCAAGGTCAGAGGATGATCACAATACTTGAGGTTAAGCCAAGGTCAGAGGATGATCACAATACTTGAGGTTAAGCCAAGGTCAGAGGATGATCACAATACTTGAGGTTAAGCCAAGGTCAGAGGATGATCACAATACTTGAGGTTAAGCCAAGGTCAGAGGATGATCACAATACTAGAATAAACAGCTTTTTACTTCTATAAACCATTCTGAAAAGTCTGAGTGACCCGGGAGTGACCCGAGAGTGACCTGGGAGTGACCCGGGAGTGACCTGGGAGTGACCCGAGGGTGACCTGGGAGTGACCCGGGAGTGACCCGAGAGTGACCCGGGAGTGACCCGGGAGTGACCAGGAGAAAGATTATGAAGACATCCTGCAGTGAGACCCGAGGTGAGTCTAGTGTAGACCTTCACACTTACATCATCCAGTGACAAGCCAATTGTGAATGAATTGTTGACAAACGTCAGTAGCCTGTTGGTTGCCGTGACAACCAATCTCCGAAGCAACTCCAGCATGACGTAATCAATAAGTTTGAGGAAGTGTGACAGACGATGTAGGATCTTGCGCCACTCGGTGATCTGGGCATAGGTCGGTT
>JAODUO010000153.1:410000-467500 GCA_025642075.2 Ridgeia piscesae
ACAATAGCGTGTAGTCACATACGCATAAAACAAGTTATATTAATAAGTTTTTATACATGCCAGACTATCACTTCAAAAGGTAGTCAGTCAATTGATATACTCACACATAATTTTGAACACAATTACACAAAACACATCAGTGATCATCAAATTACCAGTGTACACATTCTCCAATTACCAGGTGCCAGTGTACACATTCTCCAATTACCTAGTGCCAGTGTACACATTCTCCAATTACCTAGTGCCAGTGTACACATTCTCCAATTACCAGGTACCAGTGTACACATTCTCCAATTACCTAGTGCCAGTGTACACATTCTCCAATTACCTGGTGCCAGTGTACACATTCTCCAATTACCTAGTGCCAGTGTACACATTCTCCAATTACCTAGTGCCAGTGTACACATTCTCCAATTACCTAATGCCAGTGTACACATTCTCCAATTACCTAGTGCCAGTGTACACATTCTCCAATTACCAGGTGCCAGTGTACACATTCTCCAATTACCTAGTGCCAGTGTACACATTCTCCAATTACCTGGTGCCAGTGTACACATTCTCCAATTACCTGGTGCCAGTGTACACATTCTCCAATTACCTGGTGCCAGTGTACACATTCTCCAATTACCTGGTGCCAGTGTACACATTCTCCAATTACCTGGTGCCTGTGTACACATTCTCCAATTACCTGGTGCCTGTGTACACATTCTCCAATTACCTGGTGCCTGTGTACACATTCTCCAATTACCTGGTGCCCGTGTACACATTCTCCAATTACCTGGTGCCTGTGTACACATTCTCCAATTACCTGGTGCCTGTGTACACATTCTCCAATTACCTGGTGCCTGTGTACACATTCTCCAATTACCTGGTGCCTGTGTACACATTCTCCAATTACCTGGTGCCTGTGTACACATTCTCCAATTACCTGGTGCCAGTGTACACATTCTCCAATTACCTGGTGCCTGTGTACACATTCTCCAATTACCTGGTGCCTGTGTACACATTCTCCAATTACCTGGTGCCTGTGTACACATTCTCCAATTACCTGGTGCCTGTGTACACATTCTCCAATTACCTGGTGCCAGTGTACACATTCTCCAATTACCTGGTGCCTGTGTACACATTCTCCAATTACCTGGTGCCAGTGTACACATTCTCCAATTACCTGGTGCCTGTGTACACATTCTCCAATTACCTGGTGCCCGTGTACACATTCTCCAATTACCTGGTGCCTGTGTACACATTCTCCAATTACCTGGTGCCCGTGTACACATTCTCCAATTACCTGGTGCCTGTGTACCCATTCTCCAATTACCTGGTGCCTGTGTACACATTCTCCAATTACCTGGTGCCCGTGTACACATTCTCCAATTACCTGGTGCCAGTGTACACATTCTCCAATTACCTGGTGCCTGTGTACACATTCTCCAATTACCTGGTGCCTGTGTACACATTCTCCAATTACCTGGTGCCAGTGTACACATTCTCCAATTACCTGGTGCCTGTGTACACATTCTCCAATTACCTGGTGCCGTGTACACATTCTCCAATTACCTGGTGCCTGTGTTCTTGTGCCTTCGAGTGTTGTTCTTCCATATGGTAAATGATTTCCAAATTCTAAAAACGACAGTGTTAATATGAAAAAAGATTAAATATAAAAAACGGTTTAGCAATAGTGTTATAAACAAGTCATAACACCACAAAACTGGAATAGGGCCAGATGTTCTGCTGCAAGAGGTTTGTGTGATGGACACCCTGAATCATAAACAGAACACTTCTTCTGTTTCCTGCCAAACTGTCACCTATGTCATGCAGATGTGTCACACCCTGTGTCACACTTGTCAGTTTCCTTCATAATTGGCAAGTGTTTTATTTAAGGAGGCTGCCATTATTTGAATTATGTAACTCAGAAACACATTAAATATGTTGTGCACTTTTCAAATATGAATGAAACACCCACTGTCTGTGCAACAAACAGTCCAATTGTTGACTCATTTTTACCAATTAGAACCATGGAAAAATCTTGAAATATCAAATTTATTACAATATTTGTATTGCAATTGTGATTGCAACCACTTCTAGCAGGTCTTCACATTGTGTCATCCCATCCCATCCCATCCCATCCCATCCCATCCCATCCCATCCCATCCCATCCCATCCCATCCCATCCCATCCCATCCCACCACACCACACCACACCACACCACACCACACCACACCACACCACACCACACCACACCACACCCACACCACCACCACACCACACCACACCACACCACCCACACCACATCACATCACATCACATCCCATCACATCACATCCCTCACATCCATCACATCACATCACATCACATCACATCACATCACATCACATCACATCACATCACATCACATCACATCACATCCCATCCCATCCCATCCATCCCTCCCATCCCATCCCATCCCATCCCTGCCCATCCCTGCCCATCCCTGCCCATCCCTGCCCATCCCTGCCCATCCCTGCCCATCCCTGCCCATCCCATCCCATCCCATCCCATCCCATCACATTTTGATTAAAGTTATTTGGTTATCTTCAGTTAAAGTAATTGACTTGTAATTAACCAGGAGGTGACTGAGGTAAACCCATGTACTGTGAGCGCCTGGCCATGTGTGCTGACATCACGTACCTGAATCTTGAGAAGACAGGGAGGACAAAGATCTTGTTGAAGAGTCTGCGTTCCCACAACCACTGCATCACGGGAGTCGTCATCGCCTCCTCAGTGTCACCTCCACCTGGGCGCAGCTGTGGGTCATAGCAAACAGGAGGTGTCACCATGACACAGTTTCTGACACAGCTGTGCAGTCGTATTCAACAGGAGGTGTCACCATGACACAGTTTCTGACACAGCTGTGCAGTCGTATTCAACAGGAGGTGTCACCATGACACAGTTTCTGACACAGCTGTGCAGTCGTATTCAACAGGAGGTGTCACCATGACACAGTTTCTGACACAGCTGTGCAGTCATAGTCAACAGGAGGTGTCACCATGACACAGTTTCTGACACAGCTGTGCAGTCATAGTCAACAGGAGGTGTCACCATGACACAGTTTCT
Organism: Ridgeia piscesae; assembly: GCA_025642075.2. NCBI lineage: Eukaryota > Metazoa > Annelida > Polychaeta > Sabellida > Siboglinidae > Ridgeia > Ridgeia piscesae. The sequence continues at coordinate 413,094 of JAODUO010000153.1, forward strand.
GACACAGCTGTGCAGTCATAGTCAACAGGAGGTGTCACCATGACACAGTTTCTGACACAGCTGTGCAGTCATAGTCAACAGGAGGTGTCACCATGACACAGTTTCTGACACAGCTGTGCAGTCATAGTCAACAGGAGGTGTCACCATGACACAGTTTCTGACACAGCTGTGCAGTCATAGTCAACAGGAGGTGTCACCACGACACAGTTTCTGACACAGCTGTGCAGTCATAGTCAACAGGAGGTGTCACCATGACACAGTTTCTGACACAGCTGTGCAGTCATAGTCAACAGGAGGTGTCACCATGACACAGTTTCTGACACAGCTGTGCAGTCATAGTCAACAGGAGGTGTCACCACGACACAGTTTCTGACACAGCGGTACAGTCATAGTCAACAGGAGGTGTCACCATGACACAGTTTCTGACACAGCGGTACAGTCATAGTCAACAGGAGGTGTCACCATGACACAGTTTCTGACACAGCGGTACAGTCATAGTCAACAGGAGGTGTCACCACGACAGTTTCTGACACAGTAGAACCTCTTGAAGTGGCTATGTAGGTAGTTTACACAAAATGGCCTGGCTAAAGGGTTGGTCAGATTAGAGAGGCTTCATGATGCAGTTTTGCAAAACTCAGCACTAATCCACAAAAGCGTTTTATGTTTTTAACAATACACACTTTGATACTAAAATCATTTGATATCTTGGCATTTGATAAGTATAAATTTGCTGTGATAGTTTACAATAATAAGGACACAGCAGCACATGAAAGGTAGACAGCACGTCTCGTCTTGTCTCGCCTCACCTGGGTGACGCTAGACGCACTCGCAGTGTAGTAGATGGCAAAGTGCCGGGCTTCATTCGCCGACACGACCTCGAGGTCGTACGGGTTGGTGCGAGTGCACCCTGGTCCTCTTTGTTTCGGCAGCAGATACACAAAGTAGCCATCATCTGGCAGTGCATTCAGGGCAGCCTGACACAACAGAAACAATTCAGCATTGTCATTATGATGTAACGTTATTAAATATTATTTCTTACAAAGGTATAAAACAAAATATTCTGACCTAGGTTTGAGAATGAAATATCTGCAGTGCATATGGTAACAATAGCTATTGAGCATGCTCTAACAAGAATATGTGAGTCTCTTCCCTAACCAAGAGAATAACATGGATGAATACTATTGACTAAAAATATGTGAACAAATTTGGTCTATGTCATTTAGACAAATATAGATTATCACACATAGCAAAATCGTACCACTTAACAAAGATGTCTAAGAACTAACTGCTTTTCATTTTATTGTAAAATGCATTACAGAATGTAAAAAAAATATTTCCTAGTAAATAAAATGTAACAATGTTCACTGAGAGTAAAAATAAATATGGTAAGATAAATAAAGAAATAAAGTTAATGTCTTTAAATAAATAATTGGGAGGTTTCTAAAATGAGAGTAAATAAATCATACTACGACATAATTATATGTATAAAATAAACAGGTGTATAACATAATTTTGTAAGTCAATCAACAACAAAGTAAATAGATAAATAAATAAGTAAGTAAGCAAGTAGTTACACTGCCATATGACTAAAAAAGAATAAATACCTCCATGTTTTTTGCAGGGTCCGGCATGTCTTTGAGTGTGGCCATTGAAGCGTGACCGGCTGCTCCCATATCAGGCAAGGTTGTTGACCAGCCAAGTTTACTGCGCATTGCAGTAAGCACCTCAAGAAAGTTCCGGTTGGTTGGTACTAAAAACATATTTTAATAAATTTCTGACCATTAATTTATTCCAGTATGATTTCCCAATCATAACCTTGACACATCCTGTTCATGTGATATGTACGTGTTAATTTGTTTAATTTAACGATCGTAAATTATATCTAAATTTGCAATAGTTTACTTCATGTTTTAGTCTTTGTATATGTAGTATATCAAACGTCATTATTTCAATACTATGTATTAAACATTTATTTATATTGTTATCTGTCATTTCCTTATAAATAAACAAAATTATTTTATATTTTTATTACAAAAAAATATTTATTAGTGAATAAAAAGTAAATAAAAAAATGTCTACCCAAATCATCGTAGCTGCTTTTCCTCAGCAGTCTCATCCGGAACCTTGGGATGCTGGAGGGGCTCACGGATCCCTTCCCTGCGTTCATTCTCCCACTTTGTTTCTTTTCTCTGTTTGCAGGAGGCGGATCAGAGAGGGAAGGGGAGAACATTGTGGGAGTGAGGGAGAGGGGTTGGGCTTGGTCGCAGGATGACTGGGCAGCCATCACTGACTCATTTGCGGGCTCCCGGAAGCTGATTCCCCTCTTCTCTGAGGGCAGCAAGTCGTCCATTGTCATCTCTGCTGGGTCTAGGTACAGAGAGGTGACACATAGTTATCTCTGCTGGGTCTAGGTACAGAGAGGTGACACATAGTTATCTCTGCTGGGTCTAGGTACAGAGAGGTGACACATTGTTATCTCTGCTGGGTCTAGGTACAGAGAGATGACACATAGTTATCTCTGCTGGGTCTAGGTACAGAGAGGTGACACATTGTTATCTCTGCTGGGTCTAGGTACAGAGAGATGACACATAGTTATCTCTGCTGGGTCTAGGTACAGAGAGATGACACATAGTTATCTCTGCTGGGTCTAGGTACAGAGAGATGACACATAGTTATCTCTGCTGGGTCTAGGTACAGAGAGATGACACATAGTTATCTCTGCTGGGTCTAGGTACAGAGAGATGACACATAGTTATCTCTGCTGGGTCTAGGTACAGAGAGGTGACACATTGTTATCTCTGCTGGGTCTAGGTACAGAGAGATGACACATAGTTATCTCTGCTGGGTCTAGGTACAGAGAGATGACACATAGTTATCTCTGCTGGGTCTAGGTACAGAGAGGTGACACATTGTTATCTCTGCTGGGTCTAGGTACAGAGAGATGACACATTGTTATCTCTGCTGGGACTAGGTACAGAGAGATGACACATAGTTATCTCTGCTGGGTCTAGGTACAGAGAGATGACACATAGTTATCTCTGCTGGGTCTAGGTACAGAGAGGTGAAACATTGTTATCTCTGCTGGGTCTAAGTACAGAGAGGTGACACATAGTTATCTCTGCTGGGTCTAGGTACAGAGAGGTGACACATTGTTATCACTGCTGGGTCTAGGTACAGAGAGGTGACACATTGTTATCTCTGCTGGGTCTAGGTACAGAGAGATGACACATAGTTATCTCTGCTGGGTCTAGGTACAGAGAGATGACACATAGTTATCTCTGCTGGGTCTAGGTACAGAGAGATGACACATAGTTATCTCTGCTGGGTCTAGGTACAGAGAGGTGACACATTGTTATCTCTGCTGGGTCTAGGTACAGAGAGGTGACACATTGTTATCTCTGCTGGGTCTAGGTACAGAGAGGTGACACATTGTTATCTCTGTTGGGTCTAGGTACAGAGAGGTGACACATTGTTATCTCTGCTGGGTCTAGGTACAGAGAGGTGACACATTGTTATCTCTGCTGGGTCTAGGTACAGAGAGGTGACACATTGTTATCTCTGTTGGGTCTAGGTACAGAGAGATGACACATAGTTATCTCTGCTGGGTCTAGGTACAGAGAGGTGACACATAGTTATCTCTGCTGGGTCTAGGTACAGAGAGATGACACATTGTCATCTCTGCTGAGTCTAGGTACAGAGAGGTGAAACATTGTTATCTCTGCTGGGTCTAGGTACAGAGAGATGACACATAGTTATCTCTGCTGGGTCTAGGTACAAAGAGGTGACACATTGTTATCTCTGCTGGGTCTAGGTACAGAGAGATGACACATAGTTATCTCTGCTGGGTCTAGGTACAGAGAGATGACACATAGTTATCTCTGCTGGGTCTAGGTACAGAGAGATGACACATTGTTATCTCTGCTGGGTCTAGGTACAGAGAGATGACACATAGTTATCTCTGTTGGGTCTAGGTACAGAGAGATGACACATAGTTATCTCTGCTGGGTCTAGGTACAGAGAGGTGACACATTGTTATCTCTGCTGGGTCTAGGTACAGAGAGATGACACATAGTTATCTCTGCTGGGTCTAGGTACAGAGAGATGACACATAGTTATCTCTGCTGGGTCTAGGTACAGAGAGATGACACATTGTTATCTCTGCTGGGTCTAGGTACAGAGAGGTGACACATAGTTATCTCTGTTGGGTCTAGGTACAGAGAGATGACACATTGTTATCTCTGCTGGGTCTAGGTACAGAGAGGTGACACATTGTTATCTCTGCTGGGTCTAGGTACAGAGAGGTGACACATTGTTATCTCTGCTGGGTCTAGGTACAAAGAGGTGACACATTGTTATCTCTGCTGGGTCTAGGTACAGAGAGATGACACATTGTCATCTCTGCTGAATCTAGGTACAGAGAGATGACACATAGTTATCTCTGTTGGGTCTAGGTACAGAGAGGTGACACATTGTTATCTCTGTTGGGTCTAGGTACAGAGAGATGACACATTGTCATCTCTGCTGGGTCTAGGTACAGAGAGGTGACACATTGTCATCTCTGCTGGGTCTAGGTACAAAGAGGTGACACATTGTTATCTCTGCTGGGTCTAGGTACAGAGAGGTGACACATTGTTATCTCTGCTGGGTCTAGGTACAGAGAGGTGACACATTGTTATCTCTGCTGGGTCTAGGTACAAAGAGGTGACACATTGTTATCTCTGCTGGGTCTAGGTACAGAGAGATGACACATAGTTATCTCTGCTGGGTCTAGGTACAGAGAGATGACACATTGTCATCTCTGCTGAGTCTAGGTACAGAGAGATGACACATAGTTATCTCTGCTGGGTCTAGGTACAAAGAGGTGACACATAGTTATCTCTGCTGGGTCTAGGTACAGAGAGATGACACATAGTTATCTCTGCTGGGTCTAGCTACAGAGAGGTGACACATTGTCATCTCTGCTGGGTCTAGGTACAGAGAGGTGACACATTGTTATCACTGCTGGGTCTAGGTACAGAGAGGTGACACATAGTTATCTCTGCTGGGTCTAGGTACAGAGAGGTGACACATTGTTATCTCTGCTGGGTCTAGGTACAGAGAGGTGACACATAGTTATCTCTGCTGGGTCTAGGTACAGAGAGGTGACACATTGTTATCTCTGCTGGGTCTAGGTACAAAGAGGTGACACATTGTTATCTCTGCTGGGTCTAGGTACAGAGAGATGACACATAGTTATCTCTGCTGGGTCTAGGTACAGAGAGATGACACATTGTCATCTCTGCTGAATCTAGGTACAGAGAGATGACACATAGTTATCTCTGCTGGGTCTAGGTACAAAGAGGTGACACATAGTTATCTCTGCTGGGTCTAGGTACAGAGAGATGACACATAGTTATCTCTGCTGGGTCTAGCTACAGAGAGGTGACACATTGTCATCTCTGCTGGGTCTAGGTACAGAGAGGTGACACATTGTTATCACTGCTGGGTCTAGGTACAGAGAGGTGACACATAGTTATCTCTGCTGGGTCTAGGTACAGAGAGGTGACACATAGTTATCTCTGCTGGGTCTAGGTACAGAGAGATGACACATAGTTATCTCTGCTGGGTCTAGGTACAGAGAGGTGACACATTGTTATCACTGCTGAGTCTAGGTACAGAGAGATGACACATAGTTATCTCTGCTGGGTCTAGGTACAGAGAGGTGACACATTGTTATTTATGCTGGGTCTAGGTACAGAGAGGTGACACATTGTTATCACTGCTTGGTATAAGTACAGAGAGGTGACACACTGTTATTTCTGCTGGGTCTAGGTATAGAGAGGTGACACATTGTTATCATTGCTTGGTTTTAAGTACAGAGAGGTGACACATTGTTATTTATGCTGGGTCTAGGTACAGAGAGGTGACACATTGTTATCATTGCTTGGTTTTAAGTACAGAGAGGTGACACATTGTTATTTATGCTGGGTCTAGGTACAGAGAGGTGACACATTGTTATCTCTGCTGGGTCTAGGTACAGAGAGGTGACACATTGTTATCACTGCTGGGTCTAGGTACAGAGAGATGACACATAGTTATCTCTGCTGGGTCTAGGTACAGAGAGGTGACACATTGTTATCTCTGCTGGGTCTAGGTACAGAGAGGTGACACATAGTTATCTCTGCTGGGTCTAGGTACAGAGAGGTGACACATAGTTATCTCTGCTGTGTCTAGGTACAGAGAGATGACACATAGTTATCTCTGCTGGGTCTAGGTACAGAGAGGTGACACATTGTTATCTCTGCTGGGTCTAGCTACAGAGAGGTGACACATAGTTATCTCTGCTGTGTCTAGGTACAGAGAGATGACACATAGTTATCTCTGCTGTGTCTAGGTACAGAGAGGTGACACATAGTTATCTCTGCTGGGTCTAGCTACAGAGAGGTGACACATTGTCATCTCTGCTGGGTCTAGGTACAGAGAGATGACACATTGTTATCTCTGCTGGGTCTAGGTACAGAGAGGTGACACATTGTTATCTCTGCTGGGTCTAGGTACAGAGAGATGACACATAGTTATCTCTGCTGGGTCTAGGTACAGAGAGATGACACATAGTTATCTCTGCTGGGTCTAGGTACAGAGAGGTGACACATTGTTATCTCTGCTGGGTCTAGGTACAGAGAGGTGACACATAGTTATCTCTGCTGGGTCTAGGTACAGAGAGGTGACACATTGTCATCTCTGCTGGGTCTAGGTACAGAGAGGTGACACATTGTTATCTCTGCTGGGTCTAGGTACAGAGAGGTGACACATAGTTATCTCTGCTGGGTCTAGGTACAGAGAGGTGACACATAGTTATCTCTGCATGGGTCTAGGTACAGAGAGTTGACACATAGTTATCTCTGCTGGGTCTAGGTACAGAGAGTTGACACATAGTTATCTCTGCTGGGTCTAGGTACAGAGAGGTGACACATTGTTATCTCTGCTGGGTCTAGGTACAGAGAGGTGACACATTGTTATCTCTGCTGGGTCTAGGTACAGAGAGATGACACATAGTTATCTCTGCTGGGTCTAGGTACAGAGAGGTGACACATTGTTATCTCTGCTGGGTCTAGGTACAGAGAGATGACACATAGTTATCTCTGCTGGGTCTAGGTACAGAGAGATGACACATAGTTATCTCTGCTGGGTCTAGGTACAGAGAGATGACACATAGTTATCTCTGCTGGGTCTAGGTACAGAGAGGTGACACATTGTTATCTCTGCTGGGTCTAGGTACAGAGAGATGACACATAGTTATCTCTGCTGGGTCTAGGTACAGAGAGGTGACACATAGTTATCTCTGCTGGGTCTAGGTACAGAGAGATGACACATAGTTATCTCTGCTGGGTCTAGGTACAGAGAGATGACACATTGTTATCTCTGCTGGGTCTAGGTACAGAGAGATGACACATAGTTATCTCTGCTGGGTCTAGGTACAGAGAGATGACACATAGTTATCTCTGCTGGGTCTAGGTACAGAGAGGTGACACATTGTTATCTCTGCTGGGTCTAGGTACAGAGAGATGACACATAGTTATCTCTGCTGGGTCTAGGTACAGAGAGATGACACATAGTTATCTCTGCTGGGTCTAGGTACAGAGAGATGACACATAGTTATCTCTGCTGGGTCTAGGTACAGAGAGATGACACATAGTTATCTCTGCTGGGTCTAGGTACAGAGAGATGACACATAGTTATCTCTGCTGGGTCTAGGTACAGAGAGGTGACACATTGTTATCTCTGCTGGGTCTAGGTACAGAGAGATGACACATAGTTATCTCTGCTGGGTCTAGGTACAGAGAGATGACACATAGTTATCTCTGCTGGGTCTAGGTACAGAGAGATGACACATAGTTATCTCTGCTGGGTCTAGGTACAGAGAGATGACACATAGTTATCTCTGCTGGGTCTAGGTACAGAGAGATGACACATAGTTATCTCTGCTGGGTCTAGGTACAGAGAGGTGACACATTGTTATCTCTGCTGGGTCTAGGTACAGAGAGATGACACATAGTTATCTCTGCTGGGTCTAGGTACAGAGAGATGACACATAGTTATCTCTGCTGGGTCTAGGTACAGAGAGATGACACATAGTTATCTCTGCTGGGTCTAGGTACAGAGAGATGACACATAGTTATCTCTGCTGGGTCTAGGTACAGAGAGATGACACATAGTTATCTCTGCTGGGTCTAGGTACAGAGAGGTGACACATTGTTATCTCTGCTGGGTCTAGGTACAGAGAGATGACACATAGTTATCTCTGCTGGGTCTAGGTACAGAGAGATGACACATAGTTATCTCTGCTGGGTCTAGGTACAGAGAGATGACACATAGTTATCTCTGCTGTGTCTAGGTACAGAGAGGTGACACATTGTTATCTCTGCTGTGTCTAGGTACAGAGAGATGACACATAGTTATCTCTGCTGGGTCTAGGTACAGAGAGGTGACACATAGTTATCTCTGTTGGGTCTAGGTACAGAGAGATGACACATTCAGTAGAACAACAAACATTCTGTGTTGATGACAAACCTTATGTACTACACATTATGCTTTCCTGTGAGTTGTGAATATTATTATTATTATTTGTTGCATCATAATTTTACATTTGGTACTTTGTAGTAATTGACATTGTAGAAAACTAAGCCTGCAAAGACACAGAGGTACCACAGATTACTGCTTTATGAATATCTTGAGACTTGGTCATTTAATGCAGCATTACGTATACATTGTATACTCAAATAATGGTAATATGCATGCATACATGAACACACGCATGCGTGCATACATGAACACACGCATGCATGCCTGCACCACACAAATATACCCACTCTACTTGACTGTAACATTATTGAGAGAAAAAATCAGGCACACATGCAAAGTTGATCTCAGTGAGTCCAGTGATATTTTCAAATGAATTAATTTACCTGATTTGAGGTCATTGCTTGAACTGAGCCCAGTGTCCACGTCCGGGGTCAGCATAGGTGATGCTGGCTTGGCTAATGGGGGGAGTTTTGCTTGGTTTCTTTTTGGAAACCTAAATTCAAGTTAAAGCACATTGAATCAATCAACCTGAAACAATGACTAGTTACCAAGACGATATTTATAAATGATACAGTTAAGATAAACTTAACCTGCACCTGGGCACAGTTCACTTGTGGCAACTGGCTATATTCAGGTTTTTTTATTGCACTTCTAAACCTTTATTCCAAACTCGGCAGAACATGCACATACATGATGCATACACGTGTATACATGAAACTGGGGTCCATACATTATGTCCCAGCATACACTAAAGTTTATAAATACAGTAATATACAGCTGAATACCTGGATATATTCTGTACTTATAATCAAATATTCAGGAACAATAATCTGATCAGTGACCAGTCAAGCTATAAATGTCTGTAATTTTTATTCTGAATTGAAAAGTTGGATGGACATTTCCTCTGCTCTCCCCATGCTGAAAAGTGGGGGACGCATCACCCGCAATAATGCTGAGGACGCTGGCGACCCCAGCCATGTCTTCCATGATGTTATCATTCTGCCCCTCAACACCTCATGCATTTCCAGAAAACATACTTTTCCAAACCAGCACTGCGACAGCTGCCGTTTAATGTCACTTTTTTAATGTTTCATCAAACTTATGATTTCAAATTTGTTGGTGTATTGTACTGTACTGTACTGTACTGTACTGTACTGTACTGTACTGTACTGTACTGTACTGTAATGTAATGTAATGTACTGTACTGTACTGTACTGTACTGTACTGTAACTGTACTGTACTGTACTGTACTGTACTGTACTGTACTGTAATGTACTGTACTGTACTGTACTGTACTGTAATGTACTGTACTGTACTGTACTGTAATGTAATGTACTGTACTGTACTGTACTGTACTGTACTGTAATGTAACTGTAACTGTACTGTACTGTACTGTACTGTACTGTACTGTACTGTACTGTACTGTAACTGTACTGTACTGTACTGTACTGTACTGTACTGTACTGTACTGTACTGTACTGTACTGTACTGTACTGTACTGTACTGTACTGTACTGTATAATACATAAGTACTCATATTTTTGAGTTACTAGTATTATGAGGGGCACAATATGGCCTATTGGTTACTGTCAAACAAGAAATATATATATATTCCTACAAAGACGAGATGTTTCATACTTACAGATTGAATGGCACAGATTGAATGGACTGTGTCATCTGATTGTGTTGGGACATGTCTGCCCACAGTGTCACTGACTGGTAAGAGGCAACAGGGGCCTGCAGCCTGCCTGGCGGCTGGGGGAGGAACCCCATCTTCTGAAATAACATGTAATCATGCAAATGTTATTATCAGATTAAAACAAAACTTTCTTGAAACTAATAGTACATAAATTACTGTCTTCATTTGATGTGGCTCTATATTTGTGTAAATAAAAGTGCCATAAATATTCTTACCAAACAGGACAAACAGACAAACAGACACACGCACGCACGCACGCACGCACGCACGCACGCACGCACGCACGCACGCACGCACGCACACACACACACACACACAAAGACACAGGTATGCTGTCACATAGCTCCTAACACATAATATCTACAGACAACAGAGTGTTTTAATCACATTTTTAACTCATCCACCATTTATGTAGTTTTTAATTATAATGCCAAAAGCTCATATATATTGCCTCGTGCATGCGTGTGCAGTGTGCACAAAAATAACAACTTGTGGGACATTACCCAGAAGTCAGGGCTACTTCTTTCATTAATGACCATCAGTCAAGTTGCTGACCATTAGTGTAATTGGTTTTCAGAGTTGTCTTTTTCTAGAATTAGTGAGTCCACTACATGTTGCACATTTACCCCCTGTCTGGGATCTTTTACTTTCCCTGACACATCAGATAGATGTGTCACCAGCTTTTAGTGTCCTTTCCAAAAGACACAGGCAATGTGAGGTTAAAATAATTGCCTAAGTTTCAAAACAGCGGCAGGTGGGATTGAACCACCGTCCTCTTGATTGATGGTCCGGAAATCTACCGTGTGACCATCGCTACCACATTTTATGAAATGAACAAACAAACGGACACTGCACAATAAAATCAATATGTAAAAAATCTAAATAAACAATGTATATACTTAAGAGTTTTACAAATTATTGAAGATAGTAAGCATCAGTAATTATTATTATTTATTAACAGTGCTTATTCAAACACAATTCACAGCACATTAGATTTATGAATGAACAATGTGCATAAATTAAAACTTTTAATGGTAACTGTATAAATTAAATGGGACATGGTCGGAATGCCCCTCTGCCTGAATGCCCCAGTCGCAATGCCCCTCCTGCCTAGTTGCAATGCCATAATCGCAAAGTCGCAATGCTCCAACCACGAAGTCGCAGTGCACCCACATTTTGGAACTCGGTGGTTGCAATGCTCCACTTTTGGACGGAATGCCCCACTTTCGTGATAGTCGATTTTTAGAGAAAAAAATATGCATTCCAGTAGTACTTATTATATATATATATATATATTAAAATTATTATTTATCTATTATAATATGTTAGGATAACAACGGTTTTATTATCGCCATGCGTTCCAATTATACTTGCTTCATGCAATCAATAATTATATATATATATATATATATATATATATATATATATATATATATATAATATTTTATATAATACTAACATATTTTATTTTAGATTATTGATTATTGAATGCTTGTATTAATTCGCTCATTCTATATGTAAAATCTAACACCTTTGCTGGATATTTTAACACAGCTGAACACAAGTGATTTAAAAAGTGACAATTTTATTAAATCAACATTATATACAATTAAAGTGATATAAACATGTAACCATGACACATGAGCAGGATACCTTTCAGACTGTTGCTATATGACTGTTAATTAGTATTTGTAATCGATATTAATGTTCATGATGGGTTATACAATCGCACGAAGATAAAACATATACGGAGAAATATATGGAGACAAAACATAAATTCAGGTATACTCTCAATAATGTAAATAAAATCAACGAAACGTAATTTTTATATTCATTATGCATTTAATATGTAATGTTGTAATATCTATAATTGTATTATATATTATATACATAGATTTGACAATAATAAAATGTAATGTTTTAACATGTTTTGACAATAGTAAAATCACTGGGGCATTCCGACCAAAAGTGGTGCATATTGCGACTATACTGTTGGAGCATTGCGACTTCACGGTTGGAGCATTGCAACTTTGCGTTTGGTGCATTGCGATTAGGCTTGGGGCATTCCGTTTGTTGGGCATTCAGTTAGAGGGGCATTGCGACTATAATCCAATTAAATAACAATAGAATGTGGCAGTGGCTATGCGTACGTGAGCCGTAGTTTAGACCGCCAGTCTAAAAGTACAGCATTCAAACTGCGCATGCGTATGCTTTTATTTTTCGGTTACGTGAGCTGTATTTTTAGAATCGTTTGTCTAAGGTACGGCATTCGATAAGCGCATGCGCATGATTTCTATACGTGAGCCTTATCTCTTCTTAGTCTTCTATTAATCAGCCAACATCAATATTGTGATGATTATTATCTTTAGTAGCTGTCAGTTCCAAAAGTTTCACGCACATGCATGTTTATATACATAAGCTCTAGTGCCATATCTTTAGATCTAAAAACTCTAAAAGTAGGCCTAGGTGAGTTTTTTCGCGCATGCATGCCGTATCTTTAGCAAACAAATATAAAAGTACGCGAGTTTTTTCCGCGCATGCATGTTGATGTACGTACGAACGGAAGCTCTTTTGGCACTTAGTTCTAAATATACGTTATTTTTTCGCAAGTTGACATAATAATATATATATATATATATATATCCCTATGGCAGTCAGTAAATGTAACAATGTCGAAATAAACCGCTCCCTCATGTAATTCCGCCGTACCAATGCGACGAGACGGACGCAGCATGCTTGCGCAGAATTAAAAAACAGGATACGCGCGCATGCTCACGTACGGTTAGGCCACGGATCTAAAGATACGGCTCACGTACGCGTAGACACTTCGATAGAATATAGATCGTGTACCTGACGATTTGTCTTTGCAGCAAGCAGCACCTGGCTTTCATTTGGACCCTTGTGGAGCCGAGCAACGAGGTCAGAGACAGTTACGGAACTTTTGGGTACTTTTATCTCTCCACCCATTCCATTTCCATCAGTGGCCCTCTTCCTCTCGGCCTTGGAAGCAGACAACTTAATTCTGTATAACGGCGGCGAGTTTAAAACACGGTCCTGCGGTTCGCTTGCTTCGCTCACATTGTGCAAGCTACTGGTGGGCCTTAACACTCCCCCGTGGAGAGGTGGTTCAGGCCACACGAATGTGTCGCCCTTCCCGTTCATCGTATACGTTCTGCTACGTGTTGTGAGACTGAGATCACAAACCAAATTCCACTTAAAAGATTTGCATTCAGCTGAAGCATTACAGCGACTGACCGAAGACCAACCAAAAGTAAGCAAAGTTCGTCGTCCGTTGAATCGGTAGTTGTTCCCTCTGGTTTGCAGTATTAGCTACATGCGTAGTCTACTTTGGCAACAGCCTACAAGCTCAGTTCTGGTAAAATTAACGTTTATTCCCCAAAAACGTGCATGTAAATAACGACATCGATTTGTTTGCTAAGTTTTTGGCCAAGCGTGACTCCATGTTGTTGATAATCGCCATGTTTTTTCCTCCTAGCGACGGCCCACTCTAACAGGCGGACCATTGAAGGGCGGACCGCGTAGATCGGGAGGACCACATTCAAAAGGCTGCTCGCGATCTCTAAGTTTCATCACGGACGTTACGTGCGTTGTTGTTGCTGCTGCGTTTTGAGGTCTTTCGTTAATTAATAGTATGCGCGGAATGAGAAGACATTTAATGTGACGCCAAACTGAACACATCAGTACAAATAATAACATAACAATACTTTGATGTGTTGTTTGTTTGTATCTCATCACCCCAACAAATTAAATACATACGTGAACTGTAGGCCTATATAATGAAAATTCTGTACATATTAGCAACAAAATAAAAAGCGTAATACTATGCATTTCAAGTAACTAATATTTTACAAATATGATATTTATTCTCAAAAGCTGTATATAATATGCGTAATTAATAAGATAACAACAATAATGTTATTAATTGCATGCATGTATTATGGGTAACTCGTATGATGCCATATAGTTACCTGATGTTTCGATTTTTACGAAAATAATTCTATGATATCTTCATGTTATATATATATATATATATTCATTATATATATATATATATATATATATATATATATATATATATATATATATATATATATATATATATAAGCTAAGATAACACTTACTCGTGTGACTCAACTAAGCCTATCTCATTCCTTGTTAAAAACTAAAAGTAACGAAAGACGTCTTGCAAATGGTTAGCAAAACAATGTAAACCGGTTACGTCACTGGCGCATGCACGTTCGTACATCCCACGTCTGTCCAATTGTATTCTATTTTTCTATTTGACGTATCCAGTACGTTGTGATTTGCTTACGTCATTATCACAATTATTTCGCGAGGCTTCCGTCAAACTGCCTTTTCCAAACAATGCGTCAGTGACGTGATATATTATGTAAGTTAATACAGTAAACCTGTCTTGTGCGACTTGTCATGCTCGAGCGATCACTTGTCTTGAACGACTGTTTTCCTAGGCACGGGTCGATTTCGGATTAAAATGTACCCGCAACGAATGACGTTACCAGACAAACGCGACCAACGACCAAACTAATTGTTCACACGACCGTTGTTTTTACCTGATAGCAGCGACCGGATATGATGTTAAACTGCAACATGTCATCAGTCAAACATTCTTTACGTCGTTCATTCAGCGTTAAATAATACATATTTAATATCACTATAAAACGCGACAACATAATATTCATTACAACGGTAAAAGTCTTCAAATAGATCGTAATTTATTTGGTGAACTATATCGTCCGTGATTTAGCGAAAATGCACGCTGAATTACGTGATGCTACGGCGACAGACATAGGTCGCAGCAAATCGAAACCCCCACACTTGAAAACATATAAATCGATGACACAATAGAAACGAAAGTTACAATGACGAGTGTACGGTCTAAAGAGTGTTGATTCAATATATCGCTTAACCGATTAAACGTGATTAACATGTATGGAAATAACGTTTTGTTCGACGATGTCGCATTGATTTTAACTGCATAGTGTGCATAGCTAAATTCCACACTGAAATGTCGTGGTGTGTTTTAAAAGTTGCAAGTTATGATAATTATGTATATAACTTTATATTCCACATTTTTATACAAAGCATGTACATATTCATAATTATACCGAAATGATTTTTGGCACAACTTGTTAGGAGCGACCACCTCTCTTGATCGAGAGACCGGTTTTTGCTTTGCAGAAGGGGCGGTCACCCAAAACAGGTTTGACCGTACCAGGAACCTCTCCCTGACTGGAGTATCCCTTTTGTTTATAAATGCAAGTAACTCCATTCAGTTATTACATTTAGAATGTTTAATACAATACAACACAACACAATAATAAAAGACACTCCCATATTTACGAACGCGCGCGCAAACAACAAGACTTATAAAGAACAAAGTTCGGCAGCATCTTTGTGAATGCGGTCCGCCTAATCTGCCCGTTCGCAGTCCGCCTTTTAGTGTGGGCCCTACCGACTGCACCCACAATGCAATGCATCGCACAGGATATTTACATGGCCTGTCAAAATCACGTGCGTCTAATTGGCGAGACGCGGAGAACCGACTAAAAGGTAAGTATAGGCCTGTAGAAAAAATAATGTGTTGTTGGGTAACGAAGTTAGCCTCGTGTTTGTAGTAGGGTAGGAGTTCTTGCTGTAGACACGTGAAACGTCGTATTTGTGAAATATTGCCCAACACTAATTTTCATACAAGTTCATGCAGTTGGTTTGTCCACATTTTGGTCGATCAGTCCGCGCGCGCGGTTACCATTATATTTTATAGGCCTCGTATTTATAACATGTGAACATGAGTCACCAGCTACTGTACACAGTCACATGAAACATCGCAAGATGTAAGTTTAAACACCAAACACCGCAACGAGATTATTTTACAGTTTATATTATAATATAAGTGCATGGTTATGCATTAATTGTGCTGGAATAGATACAATTTTTAATGAACGATCGATCGACTACCACGTGAATTTCTCATTTGGGACCATTAAAGGTGTTTAGAGAGACGAGTGATCTGCCACGCTGTATGCCTGCACATTTCCTGTGCTGTCCTCCCGTGACGCGGCCCCCTTGTCCTCCACCGATCGACGACTGGGGGGGCGTCGACTCGTGCGTGGTCGTGCGCCTTTTAGTCACACCGACGATATGAGCAGGCACACACACACACACGCACGCACGCACGCACGCACGCACGCACGCACGCACACCGATTAAACGTGCGCGCGCGCATTCGCACGCCCACGCCCACGCCCACACGCAAGCGCACGGCCACGCGCACGCCCACGCGCACGCCCACGCGCACGCGCACGCCCAAGCACGCCCAAGCGTACGCCCAAGCGCACGCCCACTCGCCACGCCCACGCGCCCCCCCCACACACCACACACACACACACACACACACACACACACACACACACACACACACACACACACACACACACACACACACACACACACACACACACACACACACACACATACTATATTCTCGACATTGCGGTAAGATATATAGGATTCTTGGTTGCGGGCGGAGTCCACTGCAAAAGGCCGCCTTGTGGTTCCAGTGTAAGATCGGTATATATTAGGTATTATATTACACTTCGCCATCAAAGGTATTCACACAGGAAACTGACGTTTTGCAGGGCTTATTTTGAGCTGAGACGGTTTGAGAAGCCTTGAGCTCACTAGAGGGGTCATCGTCTTTCAAGAGCTAACTAAATAGAAGAGTTACCGGCCTGAATTCACGAGTGGGGGTCATTGCCGCCTCGGGTTTACTAGAAAGGTCGTCGCCGTGACCTCGAGAAGACCACGCATACTTGACGTGTGTATCCAGTCTACACCAAACTCCATTATATTTATAGCCTCACTCTGCTCACAAATAAAGTTTTTTTATATATAATAATTTTCGTTATTTTCTGTTTTAGGGTTGCATCCAGTGAGACAGTTTCGTTCAAATATATCAAGCACTGCAAATACGTACATACGTGTGTATATAACTTATTTTGATACTTTAAATATTATATATAAATAATTAAATTATATATATATATATATATATATATATATATATATATATATATATATATATATAATTTAATTATATATATATATATATAATTAATATTAATTATATATATATATATATATATATATATATATATATATATATATATATATACACAAAAAAATACATATGTAATGTCACATAGACCATAAACATGAGCAAGGACTAACCGATAAACACATATGAACGTCCATGTTAGCTTTAAGACCGTTCAAACATGTGTCTCTGGAAGCGAAATCGATCCTATCTCGATGTCCAGTCGAAACCACAGTCAGGGAGGTTTTTTATAACATGTCACCAGTAAGCCTATGACTATGGTGTACAGTTTGATATTTTACTTCAAATTCAGGTTATGTCTTCGAAATAACATCTACACACACAATAATGACCCAGTATGTTGTGATAGAGACCCAATTACACGAGCAATTGATCGTCCGATTTATCAAACGACATCGTATCGCCAGAGCGACAGAACGTTTCCCCACTTCTGAACATAGTGGGACGCGTGCATTTGTTATAATAATATTTGGAAAGTTGAATGACGGCATTGTTCAGACTTTGGGGACTCTTGGTCGTACGATGACGTCATGCATGCATACGAAGAGAAGAAAGACAACAGTGATGGTGTCACCGTGTGGAGTGGGGTATAGTCAGAGCATCGCACATCTTACGGGGTTACGTTAGGGCCTAATTAATATATATATATGATTTCACGTTGTGCCAGTTCAGTCGGTTGTATGAATGACTGCACGGCTATATACGTTGTACAGTGGTGGATATTAGTGTAGGAAGGCTTCACAAGGCCTACAGCAGTCAAGACGAAGCTGATTTGTTCCCAGGGACGTCGAGATAGCGTTAGGTTCAACATAGGAGCCAACAAATGAAAAACTGTCTTCAGTAGTCTATACGTAAGCAATGGCTATCGCACTATGTAAAAAAGATCCGTGTACATTGTCACATTTCAGTTACCTTGGAAAGCTACTTAAAACGATGCTAAAACTTAACTGGGAATCAAAATAAGTTTTGGTCGGAACTTTCGGGCCGTCTATGACATTTAAAATTGCACTTCCTTTAATCAGTATAATTCAAAGTACCTTTATTGATTGCTTATGGCGTCTTGGTAACTTGTCGTGGTGACACCAACGAGTAGCTACCCAGACCACACCATCACTGGCGTCGGAACGTTGTAAATACTGGGGGGGGGCTTAACAATTAAAAACGTTTTAAAATCGCCAAAATACCGACTTTTTCATCGAGCCAATAGGAGATATTCCTTGGGGGTAGCTGCCCACTTTGCAATCTATTCCCGCTCCTGTTGCCCCAGCCTCGGGCACACGCAGCCATGCAAGTGTGGTGCTGATTTAATGCGCCACCTGTATTTGTCATTTGCAGTAGGAGCGGCCGCGACACGATACGACACGACACAATGGGCAAGTGCAGCTGGATGTGGGGCATTGTGTGGCTCGTCGTGCTGGTGGTCCTCGCCTGGCCCATCGGCTTCTTCTGTTCCTTCTTCTACCTCGTCCTCAGTCCGTTGGGCGCCTGTATCGAGGCCATCTCGCCGCTCGTCGACGTCCTCGAGACCGGCCTCAAACTGCCGCTCACGTGTGCTCTCAACATGGTGCACCAGAAGGCGCTGTGCTAGAGCCAGTGCTGCCACCAACGTACACCGTCAAGTGCACCAACATTAAAGGTGGCACATTGCTGTAATTTAATTATCGCCAGTCTTGTGCCAGGGCAGGTGTTCACGTCGGACTAGGATGTTTCACTAGGATATCCTTAAATCCGTCGCAAGAAGGTGTTAAATAAGGATGGATTTTATTTTTTCATAACATTAAAACAAGTACAGATAATGTGTGTGTGCGCGCGTGCGTCCGTCCGTGTGTGTATGCGTATATAGGTATATAGGTATATAGGTATATAGGTATATAGGTATATAGGTATATAGGTATATAGGTATATAGGTATATATATAGGTATAGGTATATATATATATATATATATGTGTGTGTGTGTGTATATATGTGTGTGTGGTGCGTGTGTGCGTGTGCGTGTGTGTGTGTGTGTGTGTGTGTACATATATGGGCATATGTAGCAATATATTTAAAAAGTGAAATATGCAACTGAAGATATACAGTCAACACTATAAAATATATATTTTCATTAAAAAACACTTAAACAAGTGATATTGATGCCAACGGATTTGCTTTTTGTGTGGTTACATATTGAATTTGTATTTTGTGACAATCTTTTTCTTACATATTTTTAGATGCGATCATGAGCTGTACGATGAATATCCCTTTTAAAATGAATTGAAAAACAATAAATACTCGATGGCTGTTGTCTTCTTTCCTACATTGCGTGTAGTTTGTGGTATTGCATCTGCCGGAGTCAGATGGAACATGGACCCCATAGAAAATGGAACGGGAGGTCTATATTCTATTATATCAATTGGACCCCCTTTTAAAAACTGAAAACATTTGTAAAATATGATCGTGTAGTTCATAGTGTAACTACAATATCGCAATCATAATTTCTAAGTTTTGTAAAAGGATATTTATATTATTTATACATTTTAGCCATCATTGCCAATAAAATGCCAATCATTCATTTGGTGTCATCTCGGCAAAATACACATCACCATGCACTTAATTACAAAACAACATTTGACCGGTAAAGTAAATAAACTGCATATTAATATTGTACATTGTTATTTTGCATATTGTCAACAGTTTTTAAGCTAAATACATGTATGCCAATATGCCTTATTATATCTGTTACAAAATTTAAAAAGTACAATTTTATTTAATGCAGTTTAAAATAAATTCCATAATAACATTATACATTGTTATTTTGCACATTGTAAATTTAAATAAAAAAATATATATTCCATGTAAGCCCAGTTGATGCATTGCATTAACTAATTGGTCTCCCTGTATGATATGCTAAATTCAATTCCATTGGTATCAGTTTATAAGTTTTAATCATCAGGAATTTATCAACAACACAACGGAACATAGGTGTATATTGTCTACGGGGGTCCATATTTTATGTACCTCATAGAATATGGACCCGGGGTCCATTTATAATTATCTATATTCAATAACACAAAATATGGACCCCCATGGAATATGGACACAGGTCCATTTTATATGCGGATCCACATTTTATGACCCAGAAAATGAACCCAATATATTATGGACCCGGGGTCCAGTTTTTATGGAGAGGTCCATATTCTATGAAACATTGGATATGGATCCCCACAGAATATGGACCCACAAATGGACTAAGTGTAATCAATTAATGAAATCTATGAAAACAAATAAGTTCACATGAAATTGGTACATTATCAGTCATAAATTATTACATTATTGGGTGATTTTATTACATTATCGGACAGTTATACATTAACAGGTGATTATTACATTATCAGTGATAATAAGGCATAGTGTAGAATAAGGCGTAGTGTAGAATCACGATAATGCTAAACAGATTTTCAAGATATGTACACTAGTTAGCCGATGGTGTTAACAAAGTTACTATTTTATCACTTTGGTGTTGTTTAACATGTCACACTTTACCCGGTAACATTAGCACACTATTTGTACACACAAAAATAACCTGCAGAGCAGAACTTCTTTTGATCATAGATCCTCGGAAACAGCCCAGAGATGTACCAAGACAAAGGGTTGGTGAATTTCAAATTCTACAAGTTGCATTCAAGTTGTCAATAGAAGAAGGATGGACATGTGAGATAATAGTCCGTCGGTAAATGATTCAATCTTGTCATGTTTTTGGGTATAATTTTGGCAACAGGTTTTAAAATCATCAAAATAGTATATAGAACTTAAGAACTCTTATTGCCATTTTCTATTTGATCCCATAGTGATTTAACGATCATTTTAAAATGGCCGCCAAATGTTATTTCGCCGTACGTTAATGACCGTTTCATCTAGAGAAATAATTGTGGTATGTGGATATATGTTCTATGAGACAAGGATTTCGAATAAATCATCGTTGGAATTTTCCGGCTTTCACGTCCGCCATGTTTAAAGATGGCAGTCGTCAATACAAATGTCACAATATCTAAACAGTACATCACATTGAGCAGTAATATTGATGACATTGAATAGCTTGGTGGATAGCGATATACACCAATATACATTTGACCTTCACTAACATTCATATATGCGCCATTTTTAAAGATGGCGTCCGGCTCAGCCATTTACCCAGAACTACGTAATCTAGAGGCAAACAATTGATGGCAAGATGTAAGGTTTTTAGATATGATTATTTAAATTGTATTACTTTTAAATAACCTTATTGACTTTCAAATATCCGTAATATTGTAATATCCGCCATTATGAAGATGGCGCCCGACAAAATCTATAAACTTGTTATACCCATAGCTTAAGAACTGCGTGGCTTAGAGGCCAAAAGTTGATGTCAAAATACGAAAGTTTTACAAGTAATTATGTGTTATCCCTATGTCTTATGATATACGTATCGTCGAATGTTGAAGCTGATGTGGAAATATAGATGTTTGGAAGCAACGATTTAAAGATGGCTCTTATATATTCTGTAAAACAGAGTGGGCCAATTCAAACATTGATTTATTGATTTCAAAATGATGCCACAGCATATTGAACACTCCCAATATGTTCACACACCTCCACCCCAACCCCCACCCCATCCAACACACACTGCAATTGCATGGCATTGTGAAGGACATGTTGGCTTTTATGCATGAAAACTGTCTTCTACAAACTTTCACCTGTCTTCTGGAAACTTTCATAAACCTTATTTTCACTTGAGAATCATATGATAAGCACTAAGATAACAAAGGACAAAGAAATATTGCTGTCATGGAGTATAACTGCAAAGTAGATGGAACAGAAAGGTGGCTCAGACACTGAGATGCTGAAGGCAACATCACTACTTCCCAGGATGTTAGCTATAACACGATCTTCAAAAGAAGATTTGACTTGAAATCAATAATTGGCACTCACGAGTTTCCATACAGAAACTGGATGATGATGGAACCAAATAAATCTAGCCATCTAACAAATGACAAAGTAACAGTTGCTGGAGAATATTGTGCAGGCCAAAAGTGGCACAACCCCATAAGCTATTATATAAATCCATCCAATAGAGATGCTGTCTCGTAGTCGATGGAATGACAGCCTTGCAGGATGTTGGTGGCTGTCAAAAACTCCAGTCATATGTTAAGCTCACCCAATCAAAAGCTCGAGGTCATGACCAAGTGAAGGTTATATTTGACAGTTATACGAAAGTCTTCGACGTGCGAACTGCTGAAAACCTAGTAACCGTGACACGCAAGACAATTAAACTCCGACTGTCCTGTGTCTACAGGTGTGAGCATACCCAAAGATGAAAAAACAGTCCCATGATTCACCATAGTGTGGAAGTTGCAGAAACATATTAATAGTCTACCTATACTCCCAACACACTGATGTCGTGCTCTTGGCTCTTCGCTGGGAGTCACAATTGGGTACCAGCTTCACAGCTGAACTGTATACATGCTGCACTGGCTGGATTTGAAGAAGGAACAGAACAGTCCACTGAAGTGATCAAGGGCTGTGAAGAGTTCTTGTGCACACCATTATATATCTTGGATGGCTCTACATTGCACATGTGAAAAACGTCTAGTGGTACTTTTCAAATTACTGAGACATGATCAAGGATTAAACAAACTCCCACGTACATGGTGCATGGTTGGAACACACAAGACGAGCATATGTGCAGGCGAATGTTTGATCACGGGATGTAGTCTTAGATCTAATCATCCCCAAATTTCTGGAGCCTGGATAGCACCAGCATGGTGGCCGATTGTTGTGAGTGCAAATCAAGGAAACACCAACTCCAGAATTCAGTACTGGTTCAGTTTTGCAGCTGACGCAAATCACGCAATGGAGCAGAATACTGTATAATTAGGCTCTCTGAAGATTTGGAAATAATATGATTTGGTTGGCGCTATTGTTAGCAATGGCAGACATTTTAATGTCTTTGAAGTTCAAACATAATACATATTAACGCTTCTAAAAATACTTTTTGACCTCAACTTCAGCTGTGAAAATTATAGATTTTGTCGGAAGTCAACTTATAAAATGGTGGATATTACAACAGTTGTGACTATTTGAAATTCAGTAAATGTCAAAAGTAATGCAATTAAAATAATCATACCTAAAAACCCTACATTTTGGCATCGATTTTATGACTCTAGAGTACATGCAATTGCAGTGGATGTTGGGGGTAGGGTGGGGTTGAATGAACATATTGGGAGTTTTCAATATGCTATGGCATAATTTTGAAATCAATAAACCAATGTTTGAATTGGCCAACTCTGTCTGTTTTACAGAATAACTAAGAGCCATCTTTAAATCGTTGCCTCCAAACATCTATATGTCCACATCAGCTTCAAGGTTCGACGACACATAATTACTTGTAAAACTTTTGTATTTTGACATCAACTTTTGGCCTCTAAACCACGCATTTCTTAAGCTATAGATATAATTTTATAGATTTTGTCGGGCGCCATCTTAAAAATGGCACATATTACAAAATGGCTGATATTTGAAAGTCAATAAAGGTTAAAAGTAATACAATTTTGCTCTAGATTACGTGGTTCTTACGATATGGGTAAATAGCTGATCTGGACATCTTTAAAAATGGCGGATATATGAATGGTAATGAAGGTCAAATGTACATCGGTTTATATCGCTATCAACCAAGCTATCCAATGTCATCAACATTACTGCTCAATGTGATGTAGGTTTTTTTTTATAGATATTGTGACATTTGTATTGACGACCGCTATCTTTAAAAATGGCAGATGTGAAAGCCGGAAAATTCCAAAAATGGTTTATTTGAAATCCTTGTCCCATAGAACATATATCCACACACCACAATTATTTCTCTAGATGAAAGTTATTAACGTACGACAAAATAAAATTTGGCGGCCATTTTTAAAATGGCCGTTAAATCACTATGGGACCAAATAGAAAAATGGCAACAAGGGTTTTTAAGTTCTATATCATATTTAGATGATTTTAAAATCTGTTGCTAAGATTATACCCCAAAATATGCTTCCTTTACACTTCCCGATGCACTATAAGGTATACAAGTCAAAAATTACTTTTGTTATGACAGTCGAGGAAGTACAAGAAACGATTAAATTTTGTCCAACTAATTCTCTTTCACTGATGGCTGGATACACGTAACTGATTGTCTTTTGTTCAGTGTCATTTCAAGAATAGTTGTGAGTATGTTTTCTTGATAACAAGATATAGATTTCATGATTATTTATTGAGTCATCTCTCATGCATTCATAGAAAACAATAACTGTATTAACATACAAATAAGCATTATACCTAAACAAATATTAAACACTAAACCAATAAGCTTCATGATACAATGCACTGTCCACACATATTACAACAAAGCAAAATTGGCACCTAAAATAAATAATTTTATACACGCTATAATAAAATGTGCCTCTTCAAATAGCTGCCATATGAGTTTATAACTAAAATACTATTCAGCTGGAAAATAACCTATTGCAAACCAGACATGGGATCAAATACATTTGTATTTGACAGTATTTGAATACTTTTTTCAAAGTATTTGTAATTAAATACTTTCCTAAAGTATTTGATTTTTTCAGATACATTTTCAGTAGTGTATCAACATTTCTGTTTCAAGACTACATATAATGCCTGCTGATTACCAATTACCTTCACTGCAACTTCACACAACAGTGCTAATTACTGATGAAGACACCTAACAGCAGGTGTTCCCATGGCCATCACCACAACTTTTGTTTGCTCAGAGCCAGAGGATGGATTAGCACCTGACAGTGACCATAGGTCAGTATCACCTTTGATCTTTAGTCAGGCTCCAAGCTGGCACCAGGCCATTCTGGTTTCCTGGCTGACTTTGAAGTTGAGCTGTCACACTTCCTTACACAATCCTAGCAGTCATTAGCAGTGTCTCTTTTGAGGGCAACATAGGCATTGTATTATGGACCTCCTGGCTTAAAATAAAAAAACATATTTTTACCTTTACCTTTGTGGATAGAGATTTATGAGTCAGTTGTCACTGTGATGTAGTTAGTAATAACAATACTCCCTAGCACTGATCTGCCTGTCATCATATGAGCAAAACACTAATTATGCCAATAAACTAGATGTCTCTATACGAGTTGCTTTATTTTACCTACATAGCAATACATCGTAAACATTATTTAAAAAGTTATTGAAATACTTTCCAATGCATTTAAATACATTGGTTTTTTTAAAGGATTTGTATTTGAATCCCTCAAGAGTATTTGCATTTAAATACATTTCAATGTATTTGACCCCATGTCTGTTGCAAACTCCATCAAACCACATGTTATAGCTGTATTGCATTGTGCTGAGCATGCAAATGTGGAAGGTTGTTAGAAGTTAAGTAATTTAGTGTATGTTGCTGCATATAATGGATGTGATGTTTTGCAGATGTGCATGTAAAACTTGGTACATAGGTACTAATTACAGCATGATACACCAACATATAAAGCTATGACATGAACAGATATATGAGCTCTTGGCATGTTTACATATACTAGTGGCAGAGATAAACAAGACTGGTGAATGACCTGTGACACACACACACAAGCAACAACACAAAACTTGGTGTTGCACTACCAGTCTAAAATGATAAACTAATCGCAAACAACTTGTTTAGAAATATTAATGCAGCAGCTAAAATGCACTAATTCTATCATGTCTGCATCATGAATGTTCAATTAGCAATTCGGGTAGCAATTGCTGATGACAAATCACCCATCAGGAAATCATGATCTTTGTAAAAACAACACCGCACACGTATACACCATAACAGTAACAGATCATATTGCAATGTGATTGACCCAAGGTATGTGTATAAGTATGTATGTACACTGTTACTGTTTCACACGTAATGTTTGTATCAATCAATGTACATATAGCTCCATTTCCAGGATGGATATTTTACTGGTTTAAGTCAATTCTTCTTTGAGTCAGATCAACAAAAATAGGCAAAATGGAAGTCACGTAGATCACATGCCATCTTTTTTTAGTGAGATCATAAAAAGTAGGGATAAACAAGTGACTGGCTCCCAGTACAGTCTATATCAGCTGGTCTAGTACGATGGCATAAAACGTACTAGAACAGCTGATCTGATACGCTTTAAACCAGCTGGTCTGGTACAGATGTACCAGCTAGTCTACACAACCACACTGGCCCCTGATAGACTTCAAAATGTCATCGTCAAACAAAATTCTCAACGAATTTTTGATTTGGCGATGGACAAACTTCAACTCCATGTACTTGCAAACATATTAAACAGCTGATGAAGATGTTTAAGGGATCCTACAGGTGTCACACAGACATCCTGATGCGTGATGAGAATGAGGAATAACTGAGCATTCAGTTGGTGATCGTGATCCCTCGGCGGGAGAGTTGGGAGTGGAGCCTGCGGCCAGCTTGGTGCTTCTGGGCTTTTTTTCGCCGGTCGTCCCTGCAACAGTAATCAGGCGTTGTTACCGCCGATAAGATGAAATTCATCTGATGGCAACACCATTTGTATTACAAATTTTGAAGTTTCAGATTGCATGAAACTCCTAATTCATCTAACTGAACTGACTTAGAGAAGTTTGAGCGAGTGGATGTGACTGTGTTTCCCCTGCACAATTTACATCTTGGGTGCACAAAATGCATGCATTCATCTGCAACCCGTTCACACAAAAACTGTATTTTTTTAAATTCCTAATATGATAAATATGTTTTCTGTAATTGTTGTGGTGGTTACATCATTCGCAAATTAGTTGAGGATGTTTTAATATCTTATATTGCAAAAACTCCTCAAATTTATAACATGACCATAAATATTAAACAAACAACTGATATAAATATCACCTATAAATATGGGTAATAAATACAACATTAAAGAAAGGTATTTTATATATCTTATCTGATTTCTATATATATAATGCAACACTTCCATGTTAAATTATCAACTTCTAGCTTGATGACAAAGTATAAACTGCGATCATCTTCAGAAAGGATGGCATTTCAACATATGCGTCAGTGAGAGATTTCAGAAAAGCATCATAAAAAATTGTAGTTCACTAAAATTTCCAGGTCTGCACCAAAATAATAACTCACCGAGACTGAACTTTGACCTCTTTAGGCGGTGCTTTGTATGCATCTGGGGCAACGAATGGCTGCAGTTTGCCACGATGCGGCTTCCATGTGATCTTGCGTGCAAGACTTTCCTGCAGGTCAAACTGCTTCACCTTCAAGTCGGTTGTGCTTTGATTGAGACTGCCCCGGAACACGAATGGGGTCGCTACAAGAGTCAAACACTGTATTGACACCTCCAACTTTGTCTGCTGATCACAATCATACACAGCCCCATGTCCACAAACCTAAAACTATTAACAAAATCAAAGAATAAAAAAATCCACATTTTCTGCTATGCCACTGCACTTTTTTTAATATTCACATTTTTGCTGTGGTTTATGGATGCCCCAGTGAGACTTGAGAGGGCACAGACCAGCACCAGGAGTCCCTTTCTTTGCATTCACGTTTACAATGATAGCCTTTGGGAAGTTTGGGTCGATATGAGCAACAGAATAAATTAGTGTGTGGTATTACAAAGTAATACAAACATTAGTCATCACAGGGAACAAATATTTATCACATACTGGCATCAGGTGGACCCTTTCTTTTCATTCAGAGTATATTTACAAGGATAACTTTTGGATCAAAATGAGTGTCAGAATGAATTATTGTGCAATATTCCGATTACTGCAAACACTATTCACCATAGGGAATATGCATTTAGCTTATGATTCAATACGAAGCAAATTTTAAAAAACTCGATGTTTCATGGAGACCTGGCTGAGCTTCGAGATCGCCACCGTATGGAAAAATAAGACTAATTTATTTTGATGCTCATTTCGATGCAAAAGCTAGCATTGTAAACATGCTTTGCATACATAGAAATGTTCCGCATGATGCATCTCTGAATCCACGACACCATGTGATCTCCTAGCTAATTAAATTTCGGTTTTCCACGGGAATCGCTATACAGAAGGGCTTAAAACCTGATTTATACAACAAACATATTTTTATTTATTTGTTTCATCAAATTTTACATACAAAGTTAATCTTTGTGTGTACTGTACATGGAAAACGAACTTTAGGTACTGCTTTGTTCTAATTTGTCTAATTCTAATTAACATGCAGTCAGTGCGGGAGTAGGGCTTTATGCAGTAAACAATTATTGCCAGTCACACATGTTTTGGTGGACACATGGATGTTAACTGTTAAGCCAGTTTACAAACTTTTAAATGTGTCTGATGACCTGAAATGGACTACAAACACACATGTGACATAATTTTCACTCACTTTCAAGGCATAACTAACAATATCTATAGTTTTGGAAGACCTTTTTTTGCTCCTTCATTTTTTTACCCGTCCACCCATATTTCTACCCGTCCATATTCTTTTACCTGTCCAAATGACGGGTGGACGGGTTTCTACATAACGTTATGTGCGGGAGTGTGATAGCTTGGATAGCGTGACGTCACAGTACAAGGCTGTTTTTATTTTTTTTATGGAATTTTGAGTCGAAAATAATTTACTATTTCGTCTACTGAACTGATAAAAACTGTGGTGTCATTTAGTAATGAAACAATAAGAGAGAACCTACCTCCTAGTATTCATAAAAATATTGGCATTGTATATTATTAATAATATAATGTTCATAATGTT
This sequence comes from Ridgeia piscesae, assembly GCA_025642075.2. NCBI lineage: Eukaryota > Metazoa > Annelida > Polychaeta > Sabellida > Siboglinidae > Ridgeia > Ridgeia piscesae. Next base: position 442,273 of record JAODUO010000153.1, read on the forward strand.
TTGAATGAAGCACACAAGAAACAGTTTCAAAGGGTTTTACATCATCCTCAAATATTTCCGGTCACTTACTGGCAGGTTTCTGTTTTGCAGCCATCACAGCAGACTTGCGTTTTGCATCGAAGGTCTTTGGTGACAAGATGTTCTCCTTGGCACTGCTAGCCAGGGAAGGAAGTGGCGTCTTGGTCTTGCATGGGGGATTTGATGCGAATTGCAGGTTCATCTTACTCACAGATGTCACCTTTGGCACAAAGGCGGGAGCGGGGGACTGGAACAAACTACTCTTCACCTTGGTTCGCCCACCCAACACTGGCTTCACAATCCTGGCACCCTGTAGTAAAAGACATTGACATGCTAAACACATGGGAATAGACAATAAACACGCTGTACATCCACCATATTCACTCCTGTGAACACAACTTTATTACTGATAATTAGACAGACAGGGATTCTTTGTAAGTGCATACATAATTGTTGAGATAATTTCCCATAAATACTTTCTCCTCTATTTATGCCTTGCATATCTATGCATAATTTGGGTATTATTTGACCACACAAAAAAGATAATTCTTAACTTGCTGAATAATTAATAATAATTGGATAACTTCTATTGCGCATAAATCCTTGGAAACCAAACTCAGAGGCACATCAGCACAAAAGGGGTCAATCAATCTCAGTAAATAAACATTCCAGTTATCAACAGATGGACTTACACACCTGGAAACGGTGGTAGATAGGTATGTATATTTTAAATGATGGCAACATTTTCACCAGATCTAACACTGGAATTACATGTAGCAGAAAGATGCACATGCAAGAGTAGAAAAAGCCCTACTGCCAATACTGATATTTACTCTAGGGACAACAACAATCAAAGCTGGATAGGTTTTCTTACAGGTGTAAGCAATGAACATAAATATGATGGTTGCTTACATGAAAGTACATGGTCAGTAACAGTAAAGGTCTTAAATCATACGATAGTGTAGAGATAACCAATGATTTTAAAATGGCATAAAATGAGTAAAACGTTAAACCTAAATCACAACTCTTGCTAAGTAATTTTGAACAGGTTGTAATTTTGTGATATCCTTAAGGGCAATATTGTGAAAAGGGATTTATAATAGTCCTGTCTACTAGTAACTAATGCAGTTACAACAGTTTTTGTGTAAAAAGTAACGGTCCCAAAACTGAATCATGAGGAACACCACATGAAATATTGAGTGGTGATGAACTAACGTTGAATGAATGTACTAAGGTATTAGGGTTGTCCCATTTATTTATGAAGGGTTGGGTTACAGAAATGTTGACCCTGGTGATAGGATTGAAAACAGTGGCCGTGCGGGCCAGTAGAATTCTAAAACTGGTCGCTTCAAAACATCCTTTGGGCCATTGAGCCCTGTTGTTGTATCTGGCATAAACCATACACAGTGTTAGACACTATGTCACAATGAAATTTCATAAATAAATAACTCCAAATGACTGTCTTGCTTTTTTAAAAATACATTGCAGATTGTCAGCTCTGAGACCAATGGTCCCTGGATGTGAGTGGACTTGGGCTCCTGGGAGGAGACATCACGTGGCTTGGTCCCCTGGGAGGAGGCATCACATGGCCTGACCCCTGGATGTGAGTGGAATTAGTGGACTTGGGCATCTGGGAGGAGACATCACATAGCCTGGTCCCTGGATGTGAGTGGAATTAGTGGACTTGGGCACCTGGGAGGAGACATCACATAGCCTGTTCCCTGGATGTGAGTGGAATTAGTGGACTTGGGCATCTGGGAGGAGACATCACATGGCCTGGTCCCTGGATGTGAGTGGAATTATTGGACTTGGGCATCTGGGAGGAGACATCATATGGCCTGGTCCCTGGATGTGAGTGGAATTAGTGGACTTGGGCACCTGGGAGGAGACATCACATGGCTTGGTCCCTGGATGTGAGTGGAATTAGTGGACTTGGGCACATGGGAGGAGACATCATATGGCCTGGTCCCTGGATGTGAGTGGAATTAGTGGACTTGGGCACCTGGGAGGAGACATCACCTGGCCTGGTCCCTGGATGTGAATGGAATTAGTGGACTTGGGCACCTGAGAGGAGACATCACATGGCCTGGTCCCTGGATGTGAGTGGAATTAGTGGACTTGGGCACCTGGTAGGAGACATCACCTGGCCTGGTCCCTGGATGTGAGTGGACTTGGGCACCTGGGAGGAGACATCACTCACATGGCTTGGTCCCTGGATGTGAGTGGAATTAGTGGACTTGGGCACCTGGGAGGAGACATCACCGGGCCTGGTCCATGGATGTGAGTGGACTTGGGCATCTGAGAGGAGACATCACACGGCCTAAACGTTAGTGTATCAATACATAAATGATGTGGCATCTACATGGGATGCCTGTCTTGTACCTTGTCTGTCTGTGAGTGAGGAGATGTCTTCAGTTTCTTGAGACTGTCCAGTGCTGTGCGCATCCTCTGTGTCATCTCCTTCACCTTCATGGCGGACACCGACTGCGCCCGCTCATTACGCTTTTTCAAGTACACGTCGATTGATTCCATCTTCTCAAAGGTGCGCTGGTGAATGCGAGCCCAGTCCTTGTGTCCTACACAAATGGAAATATTGTTTACCATCAAGTCGTCAAAACAACAATTATGTTTTGAAAATGTTTAGAATGCACTGGCTGATCCCCATCATTGTCATGCATTGTGTAAAAATGATATAGATATATTTTGCTTGAATGGATGATCAAAGAACTTACAAGTTTGTTTAACATAGTTGCATTAAATAGAATATTAGTTACCTCTGTTTCGCCCAAAATAATTACTTGATTTTACATAAATAACAACAAAATGTTTGTATCTTTATTTTTAAACTGCTAGGATTTTGTTTACGTCGTAGCAGATCCATAAAATTTAACTGTAAATTCAGTTTGAAATAAGGGTTTCAACTGTTGTTGATTTGTGTATGTGGGGTTGTAGTTGGGCCTTGTAAGACAATGATCAGACTAACCTGGTGTGACAACAGGCTTAGTGACACTGAGTCCTTTCGCCAGTGCTGTGAACCGTGGTATGTTGGTACCACCAACGGTGAGTGTCTTTGACAATGACACATCAGTAGCTGCCAAAACAAATACATCACATGACAAAGCCAGTCTAGTATAAATAGTCCATTCACTCAACCATTTATTCTACTTCCAAATGTGCAAATCCATAAGGTGGTGCAAATGACTATTGTATCAGTTATTTCTTTACGTTTTTCTTCATATAACATTAGCAAACATTGGTATTACAAAGCGTCATGGCACTACCACTAAATGTCATCAATCCGCCCTTTAAAAACGAGTATCTTATGACCGTTGACGTATGTCTGTAGAAGTTCCCCTTTATTCTTCTGGGAAACTGATATTTCTGTAATAACATTCACAGTGCTTCAAACCACATTTGAACGTTCCACGCATTTTGTTCCTGTGCCTGGTTATTCTCTCACACATGTATTATAATTACGCAAATGCATTGCAGCTGTTAAATTAGCAAATAACAGCAGTTTTGTTTGTTCTGCTACTTAATGAAAATAAGTGTGTGTATTGCATAAATGTGAAGCTTCATAATGCCATTGAAAGTAAACGAGACCGTAGAACTCACTCTTCTCCTGGACACGTTGGGCCACTGCCTGGTTGATGCTGGCCTTGAGCTGGGCATCACTCAAGCCGTTGTGCAGTGAATCAAGTACTTCCTTCATACCAGGACTGACGGACTGTCAACACAACCACATCAACAGGTGACAGGTGTCAACACAACCACATCAACAGGTGTCAACACAACCACATCAACAGGTGTCAACACAACCACATCAACAGGTGTCAACACAACCACATCAACAGGTGTCAACACAACCACATCAACAGGTGTCAACACAACCACATCAACAGGTGTCAACACAACCACATCAACAGGTGTCAACACAACCACATCAACAGGTGTCAACACAACCACATCAACAGGTGTCAACACAACCACATCAACAGGTGTCAACACAACCACATCAACAGGTGACAGGTGTCAACACAACCACATCAACAGGTGTCAACACAACCACATCAACAGGTGTCAACACAACCACATCAACAGGTGTCAACACAACCACATCAACCGGTGTCAACACAACCACACCAACAGGTGTCAACACAACCACATCAACCGGTGTCAACACAACCACATCAACCGGTGTCAACACAACCACATCAACAGGTGTCAAGTCATCAATAGGTGCTTAACAGAGACCAACAATAATTAACTCATTTTTGGCTTGACTTCATCTTTGAATCGATCGATCAATCCAAAAATATAAATTTAGAATACACGTTTAACATATTCAAATGCAATTCACCCTGATTTATATGCGATTGATGATTTCATATTTTTGACGCACCAGTAAATGAGTTTATTATAATGTAGATGTGGTGAAAATCTAACTTTTGCTCTGCACTTTTAGCATGCCATTTCACCCTAGTGTTACCATTACACTGATTTTTGCACTCCGATTTGTAATCAATTTCATTGCAATGTACAAGCTGGCATAGATGCCCGCTCGCTGAAGCGATTTATGTTGGTAGAGCATATTTACTAAAGTTAATTAAACGTCATTAAAGCAATTGGTCACATTCTAAATAAACACTTGAGAGATCATGATGCCAACCAAGCATTAATTACACAATAGTTAGGTGTGAAGAACACTTGGATTGATGTCATACGGCAGAGCAGAAGTCTTACTCCAGGTTTGTTTTTACAGTCACTGCTACTTTAAATATCTTGTCGGTCAAGACAAATGTTTCAAGCTACACAAACATAAGAACTTTATAAAACAACTACATAACTGTCAGTTGTAGCGACCATTTTCCTCTGGCAGCAAAAATTCAAGGACCACAACCGACCACGTTATATCTGATCTGCATTATAACGAGGCGTGTTATAACAAGGTGCGACTGTACATTTACAACCTTACTTGTCCCAGCTCCCTGCTGAATAACTCTACTGACAATTTGAATTTTGCTAATCAATTCTGGCATTGACCAACCCGTTGGCTTTGATGTGCATAGTAGCTTGGCTTCCAATGATTTAATAAACATAACAGAAGTTACCTTATTATTATTATAAATTGACACATTTACAGACTAATAGCAATCATACCGCGACTCACAATGTTTGATGTGAACTGCACAATCTCTGCATGAATGTGCAACACACTCACCCAGAAATCTGTTTAACTTACCTCGTGCAGTTTTTGTTCTACGTCTGTCTCTTCTCTCTTCACTCGCTTCGACTTGCTCGGTTGAGCGTCCTGCAAACACCAGCACACCAGTCTGATGACTCAACACACCAGTCTGATGACTCAACACACCAGTCTGATGACTCAACACACCAGTCTGATGACTCAACACACCAGTCTGATGACTCAACACACCAGTCTGATGACTCAACACGTGGCTCCTCAGTGGTAATCATATCTATTCATGTAGTGTTGCCGACACTTGACTTTTTGTCACCAAAGTATACTTTGATATCTTTTCTGTCAGTTGGCAATGTTTTTTCCGCATTTATATTATTATTATTTAGTACATTTTATAGCCTTTTTAAAAACAGATAATATTTCATGCTTTAATTTCGTAAAACAGGACCGATAAATTGCACTTGTTTGAGTTGCATTCTTCGGGGCTTCCCTCAATGGCGGACATATTTGGTACTACGGGAAAGCACAGAGCGCCCTCTTTCAGATTCTTGTAGCAGGTATCCCCACTGACATCAACTTTAGCCAACAGCAACACTTATGGGAGAGGCCTATCTGTAAACAAACGTAACTAGACGCGGGGCTAATAGCAAGCCCCTGATTGGCTTAGAGTTGTGAGCACAGGCGCAATGTGCACTCACTAACTGTAAACAAACGGGTCGCTGTTAGTAAACATTGCTAAATACTCGCATTATGTTGTAATAATTTCAGGAAACAGCATTATATATATTCGACAACGAACATGACTTGGGAGTTTATTTCTAAAGCATGAAATGGAGTTTGAAACTTTCCACTCCAGACATGTTCAGCACCCAATAACTATGGCTGTGTGCGAGATAGATCCATGATGTTTACAAAAAAGATAAAGGTAAGTTCTTATATAGCGCAGTATCTGGTCCTCAGGATTGCTCAAAGCGCTTTTACAGTTTACTTCCTGGCAGACCTGTTCAATCAAACACCATCTTAACTTATCCGGGAAGTTTACACCGTTGGAAAGCTTAAGATATCTTCTTTCCAATTATGTGACTAACTCAATTGTTTAATTTCAGCTGGGATACGAGACGTTTTACCTTATAACTGTACCCTGAAAATATAAGCAAACTTTCTAATCTCACTTAGCCGACTGAAATATAAGCCTTTTTTAATTCACTTAGAAGACAGTCTGGTAACTTCGCCGGGCTTGGTGACTTTCCGGTTTTTTAAAACGGCGGCTAAACAATGCTGCCACCTCACGGATACTGGTTAATCCTGCCGTAATTCCTATTTTATAAACAACTGTAAATTTAAATTATTATAATTTTTGTGCTAATATAAGTTTAATTTTTAATACTTTTCATAGGATATCATTATCTTGTGTAAGCATATCGTTATTTTAATTTTTATATCATAGTTGGCCTGAGAGACAATCACCATCTCTACCCAATTATGGGGTAAGGCCGCCCTGACGGTTACAACGGCAGCCCATTAATTCCCTAGGCAGAGTTGAGGGGCTGAAAAGTGCTGCCACCTCATGGAGTCTGGGTAACCAGGGCTATAAACTTTCAAGAAGTGACCTTTAGAGAATTAAGGTAATTTTAACTCATGTTGCCTATTGTTGATGGACACTGAAAACTGATATAATGTATACATTTCTGTTAAAATGACAAAATTTATAGAACATTATCTAGACAGTTACTTTTGCCTTGTATGCAGAACATTATATTTGGAACTCAATTACTGTATCACTGGGGCAACTCGTATACACGATCTGTATGAAACAAGAACAAGTTAAGCGGGTATCACATGACTCACCTGACCCCCACTGGCGGGTCGCTTCCGGCTCATCTTATTCGCTTTCATGCTGCCACCAGATGTCACTGCAGCCTTCCGAGTCTTCGACAGTGAGGCAGATCCTATTTTGACAGGAGTTGCCACCTTCTGAATTATGGGCGATATTGTGTGAGTGCGACGTTTAGTTGTCACGACAACAGGTGTGTTTGCTCTCGGTGATTTTACTGGTGATATTGTGTGAGTACGTCGTGTTGCAACCGGCTTTGCAGCTAGCGATTTAGTTTGAGACTTAGTTGTCTTGGTGGTGGCAGTTGTCATGTGACCTGGGGCCACTGTGACAGTGTCACTGTTGGCTGGTGTGGCAGTGGTTGCTTTAGGTGTTCTGCCTTTTGATGTACTTGGTGTCGTGTCACATGATTGGTCATGTGCAGTGGTGCCATCTATCTTCTGTCGGAGTCCGTCATGTGTAGGTGTCGGTTTTTTCAACACACCCAGGCCTGATCCAAGCACCTGCAATCATTAAGCAGCACAATGTAAAAATATAGACCAAATTATATTTATTATGACAATTACTTTTCCTGTTGTTGACAAACATACAAATTAATCTAAGAGCTAAAACAGTTCTAAAAAAGCATACCCACCCAATATAATAACTAAGAAAAGAGTGCACAGGCTCTGAATTACAAAACAGAACATGTTGTAAAAACAACTATGAACAAGTTTGATTAAATTTAAAGACAGAGTAAAACATCTATATTATACAATTCACCTTCAGTCATGCAATGTACACATCTTGTGAGCATGGCTTTGGTTGAGTTTACATATGGGGCGAAATCCTGAAAAGTTGACACCAGTAGTAACAATCTGTAGTGAATTCTCTTCAAAAATAATCTGTTCCCATATAGTGTTGTACAAAATAGTCAAAAGGCCAGGGCATAGACAGGGGTCGCCATGCACAAATAAGGGGATTTGCTTTTATTATCTAGTAATCTGCAAAAATTGTCACATTTACTATTTGACTTTAACTTAATATGTGAAATTAAAGGGCATTGCTATTTTCCACCCACGTGTTTTTCTTAATTGCTATTTCTTGCTCCATAAACCAAGCAGTGTAGCAGGCTACAACACAACTTCAGTGTACATAAGCGGTAAGTAATTCTGATGTAAGGCACACAAAATGTCAACCTTTGGTGTGCATTTCTTTTTCCAGCCCAACCCCTGCCGTGTATCAAGCAGCATTAAATTACAGCACTTGGCAACATGTGATTAGACAGTTCAGGTGACACTGTTTTTTCTTTTATGCCAGAACAGCGTCATTGCAATGGCTGGCCATTTAGTATTGTAATATACACTAGATTTAGTATATATGTATATATATATATCTCACCTCTTCATCTTTTTCAGTTTCTTTAGCTGTTTTTCTTCCTTTCTTGCCTTTGCGTCTCTTCTTCTCTGCCACCTTCTGGCTGGCCCTTGGCGCTACCTTTGACTCCTGCAAACAGAACACACTGTATTTATAGAGGTGCTTGTTTTCTTTTAAAAAGAAACAAAAGTAATTATTTTAATACACGATGTTGCACAGATGCTTGTGAATGTGGCCATCGGGCGTAGGTCGCTGGCTGTCATTGCATTATACAAGGGTGGTACAGTCATGGCTGACAAAGTTAACAGTTACCTTTAGTCATCCAATGGAACCAGAAATTCAAGAATCTGTGATATTTAATCATATTATATTAACAACGCTATGAATTTATTTACTGGAGAACTTGTTAAATGTTTAAAGGCTTCTTTGCCTCTCAAGGTTCTGTGTACGTGAGGATGCACCCACACCTTTCTCTTGCTCCCGTACTCAACAGCGGTGGCGGCGACAACGACATAGTTGGATTGCAACCACTGATACAGCAAGCTTAAAAATTATCACATCATGATCATTCTGTGATAAAGGCACCATTCTTGGGTGTGATTTCTCGAATAAACACAACATATTAATGGGTAAGCACACGTATTTATAGTGGATTTGAGGATAATATGCCTATTGTCGTTGGTCTGCATTAGTCAGCTTGTGTCTGTGGCAGAACTAATTGGCGTTTAATACCGACTGTTTACTGAAGTCGGTATTACTCGGTTGGTATATATCTAGCAATACCTCAACCGGTCTAACTTCTGTGTGGTCTCCTGAGCGTACCCCATCAGTTTCTGAATTGATAGAATCTTGCCCATCACGCTGCTGCTCTGTAGCCTGCTGTTGCTGTGGAGCCTGCTCCTCCAGAGGCTGCTCCTCCAGATGTTCCTTGATGGTCTTCACCAGTTTCTCTGCCTGTGCAACAAAACAAACAAATACAAAATGCTCAAAAGTCATAAATATCCATAACTGTATGTAGAAGTGTCATAACATCGATACAAGACACTGAGGTAGACATTTAATTTCTTGTAATATGCAGGACTGGCCCGATGCGTGTTTTAAAGCTGTCGGGCCAGTTCAGGCCACCGGTTTTTAAATTCTACTGGGCCGGTGGGCCAGTGGTTTAAATCCCCTACTGACCACAGTCGACGTTTCCGCAACCCGACCAAGGACTACACCAGATTGGAATTTACTTCCAGATTCAGTAGTGTCAGCACCTAGCATTGGCTCCTTGGTTCCTGCTGACCACTTCACCTCAGGAGTAAGGGTAAACAAAATCAGCAATCCCCTCCCCAGGCCAAGGCCCCTACCATTCATCTGTCCAACATCATCTTCACCATGACCAGTTACTGCAAATAGTAAATAAGCTTGACCTATTTCCTTTAACTCTTGAATACTACACAAAATGCCCATCCATTCCAACTCTATACCAACAACGATCCTCAACATGAAGTGATGAACATGTTGAAATTGGTTGGAAAAAGAAGACGATCAAATGTGAATGACAATCATGTAATTCTTAATATTATTTCAACTGACCTTCATGTTTGCCTTAACACCAAGTTTCTTGGCAATTTTTTGTAATTCTGCATATTTCATGCCATCAAGTAACGCTGCGTCAATTGGTAATTCCATAGTTATTTTGTAAGCAAACAACAACGCAAACAAACTTCGGCTGATCGGGAACGCATTTGAATGTCGTGCCAAATGATTTGATTGGTTAATTTTGTCGAAGCCGCCCGACTGTCGCTGCGGTGGCGCCGCCTGGGAGCCGGTGCGAGAAGAGTTGTGTTTACGTTGGCCGCCATAAATCAGTCACAGCAGTTGTCAACGACAGGAGGCGTGCGGATCTTGGTGTCACCAATGCCCTACTGAATTAAACTCGCCAGTGCAGAAACGTTACGGCAGTTAGTTGACACGAAACGAGCAACAAGCTTGCCTGGCTATGATTGTCATGTGCAAAGTTGGCTGACAACGTTGGGCGGTCCGGGGCAGTCCGCAGTAAGCGGCTGTTAGTGGTGATTCCAGAGGAGAGCCAGAGGTCTCCACCCCAGGATACACGTAGCCGTGACAATAAACAATGTTCATGCCCACGTGATGCCAAGCGCACGCTCTTTGACGTTTGCCGGCGCGACCGTGGCTGTGTGACAGGGTGTCACTTGGAAGAACTTGTGAGGTATGCCGCCTTATGTAATATCATCGTTGATCGACGTTGTAGCTGTCGTAGATTATATGTAACGGGAATGATGGCAACTTTACAAGAAACACTTGAGTCTTGACTAACAGTAAAATTATGTGCGACAATTTAAGATACAGCTTTAAATTAATATATGTTGCTCCAATTGACAAGACCCTACGAGGTCGTTAGCTTTCTTGAGCTGATACAGATACCATTTTTGAAACATTAATGACAACCCAATTTAAAAGTTTTTATAAAAAAAATTGTAATGTGCAGGTTACTTATATAGTTCCGGTGTTGTAGACTTGTAGTAGGGGTGGATCCAGGGTTTCCAAAAAGGCGATTCAGTACGTATAACTTAAACGCAGCATTTATTAGCCTTATACTATAAGGCTATAATAAGCGCTGCATCTAAGTTTAGTCGTTTTAAGTTTTATGGCCCAAAGCAAATTGTGAAGCAGTCCCAGCAAACAACGACCCGTGATTTCACGTGTTCTGTAAGTGAATTCACGAGTTCAACTGGCTGAATTCACGTGTTTCCGTACGTGAATTCACTGGATTCTGTGAACAAATTTAGTGTGTCGACACGTGTTTACCGTTTTTCACATGATGACACGTACCAGTGAAACCATACCATTTCTGACCCAGTACGACTCGTGTCAAACTCGTTCATAATTCGTGACAAAAGGCAAGACACGTGTATTCACGTGAATACACACGAAAACATACTGGTGGAGTGGTACCAATTATGAACCAATATGACACGTGCCAACTGGTTCAGAAATGGTTCCTTGTTTGCTGGGGTGTATGTGGGTATATATCCCCTACTATCGTACTGTACCCACTTGATATTGCTTAGGCCACAATTAATGTTTCATATGGTGTGATCTTGGACTCATTTAAATTGCCCAGCAAACAAGGAACCATTTCTGAACCAGTTGGCACATATCATACTGGTTCACAATTGGTACCGCTCCACCAGTACATGTTTTCATGTGTATTCATGTAAATACACGTGTTCTGCCTGCTGTCACAGGTTTTGAACGAGTTTGACACAAGTCGTACTGTGTCAGAACTGGTACAGTTTCTCTGGTACGTGTTATCACGTGAAAAACGTGAATTGAGCCAGTTGAACTCGATAATTCAATTACAGAATATGTTAAATCACAGATCGTTGTTTGCTGGGTGGATGGGTACCCATTATGTAGTGAAAGTGATACAGGGTGTATACCCAAAATATAAGCAGTCAAATATAAGTGTTAACTCATGACCTTCTGTTTTGCTAATTAGTCCATGCATTATTCAACTCAACCTTGTACAAATTACAACAATTAAGGTATCTCAACAGTTTTATATTCAAGATAGTGTCCTATGTATCAAACAAAAGTGTTCCAGTATTTTCATCAGATGTAAAAATTACTGTGTGAACCACACTGAACCAATCTAAAACCCCAAAACTTCAGCCCACATTCTAACTTCTTGTACTTAATAAAAAAAGTGTGGATAAAAAAGCTCTATCCAATCACATTTGTTCAGACATGAAACAGTGGGATAAGATCAATGTCCTCATCTCTACTTCTACCACGACAAACAGTGGCTCCCTGCAGCTGCATCGTTACACAAAGAAAACGGAGCAAATGACCACTGAATTCCGTAACATTCTGCAAGACCCACCTCCACCAGTCGTCAAAGGAGAGTTGGTAGAGAGAGAGAGAGAGAGAGAGTAGAATCAAACTCTTACTTAGGCATCAAAATCTCCCACCATCTTAATTGAACATCAAGAAGATGTGCTGTGACGAAGCTAAGAACTTTCAATGTTCTTCTATAATAATATAATAATAATACGATCGTTTATTTAGCACCATAAATCTAGTAATTCCGTTAGGAGGTGCTGTGAGTATATAAATATATATGCAGAATATTAATAAGTTACGTAAGATTAGTAATATATTAAATTTGGTAAAGTGAATGACAATACATAACGTATGTATAAACAGTAATAGATGGTAAATGCAGTAATAAATGATACAGCTAAAGATTATTTTTAAAATAAAGGGTATACTATATAAAATTACTGTAAAAATATCCTGTACAAGAAAAAATGGATAAAATTAAATAATAAAAATTAAAAAAACTGACAGGTGTTTACATTCCATACACAGCCCGGAGTAGGTGAGTTTTCTTTCAAAAGTCACGCGGCAACAGGTTCTCTTCATCTCAGTTGGAAGAGAATTCCAGTCATGGAGCAGATATATGGTGGCACGTAGGGATCATTGTTCATGGTTGAGTGCAACACTCTAGTGGCTCTTTGTTCGACTACCACCTGGGTAGGTCCATGATGTATGGTGGCTCGAGTCCATTTTGTGCATGGATTTGAATACTGAACTTGTGTTGTTTCACAGGAAGCCAGTGCAGTCCCATGAGAGCTAGTGTGACGTGTTCCCTTTTGTGGCAGCTAGCGGACCACTAACTAAGCAAGTTCACCATTCAAATCCAAAAGTTTGTAATTTTAATGTAATCTTTTATCTGAATCACAAAAAGAAAAACAAACTTGTCCAAATTGTAGTGCATTTCAACAATATAGTGCATTTCAACAAGGGTACAACCAACAGCATTTGAAATGTGACAATTGAAACACCATAGGGCGTGCAAGTCTCGCGCGTGAAAACAAGGCTGGGGGCAGTTGGGGGCAGGAGGTCCATATACTCCATGTTAACATATAGAACTTTGTTTTGTTTTGGTCGTAATAATCGAACTGTCCCGAAATAGCGTATTTCAGTTATATTGTCTGAAGGATTATTACAAGCAGAAGCAGTGGAACATTTTGCCGGTGACAATGATCACGGAAATCATGAATTTTAATCGATTATTATGGTGGTTGCCATGGCAATAGCGGCAAGTACTTGTGTTTGGCGATCTTGACTAATAATGAAGAGTGCCAGTTTTCGCGCAGTACAACCTGTTTGGGCCAAACGTATACATGTGTTACGATTATGTGCATTTAGACAACTTGTCAGATATAAGTGCTTATCGAAACCACAACGTACAGCAATATAAAACGCAAATCCCGTAAAAGACACATACAGCCTATAGCATCGTGTCGATTATCGGCACTACGTAAATCGCTATGTGTCTATGATAGTGTGGTAAACTCAATATTAAATCGGACATTTAAGATAAGAAACGTATAACACAAGATATTTAGGAACTGATTTTCCTAGTATTCATCAATCGGAAGCTACAACTGTCATCCATCGTTAGAATATTATTCTTGTGTCCAGTCCCCAATTAGTCTCGCTTAGTCCCCAATAAGCTCCAGTCGCGCGGAGTCACGCCATGTATCGTGACCCACTTGCAGGCCCTATTACAATAAGTACAAGGTAGTTCAAGTTGACACATCAACAACTGTTAACCAATGTCACTGATTGCAGTTTTTGTTTCAAAAGTTTCAATATTTATGAATGTTTAAAGCAAAAAAATTATTTCTGTGAAAAAAGAAAATGTTAGTGAATGTTGGTCACATTTGTCATATCTAGGCATATCTTAATCCAAACACTCAACCAGTTTTTTATGTGTTTTCAACTAGAGTGCAACAACATCTAATGATAGGACTTTACTGTCTCTATCTGCAATGTTCAAATACTAATCTTTATTATAATACATATTCCGTATTTTTTAGTAAATCATAAAATAATCCAACCTCACAAGTCCCTGCACTACCATACTGCCCTCGACCAATCATCAGATAATACAAACAGTGTGTGGCTGATATCACCCAAAACATTATATCACATGACCAGAGGCCGATCACACTCCTTATGGGTGATTTCATTGGCTGGCGTTAAAAGAGAAATTGTTCCAATGGATGTGCCAGGGACAGAGAAGAGCTGGTGCTGGTATAATCAGCCGCTGCAGCCCTTGGTGTGATGTTATTATTAAATGATTTATTTATAATGGTTTCAGATTTGGTCAAGTGAACTGAAACCCGAAAGATGACTTCCGCTCAGAACAAGAGTGCTGAAGGCTTGACGGACACACCAGCGTCATCATCAGGCAAGAACAGTGCCAAGGAAAGAGCACAGGAAAAATCTGCACGTGGTGTCCGCGAGAACCAACTGTTGAGAATCTATCTGTTTGTGTCTGCAATAATTATGATCGCGTGGGTGTTTGGAGCCCTACAGATGTCATTCACATACGTGTTTGGATTGGTGGCCCTTGTGTTTGTGGTGTGGCGTGGCAAGGTCATGTCACTAGTGGAGAGACACATCCTGCAGCAGGAGACACTGCTGCATCGACGCCGGGCACTGACACACCACGAGACGACAGAGTGGCTCAACTTCATCATCAATCGCTGGTAAGACACTTGTGTCCACAGAACACATTTACACACATTCCCACACCTGGTGTTGCTCTCGTCTTCCTTTTTGTTTTGTTTTCCATCTTCTGTCTTTGATCTTTGACTGCCAGTGTCACTCCTCATTGTATATCACTTGGCCTCACTCTCCACTCAACTTGTATTTCATAGCCTCATTCACCTGTCCTACTTCAATATGTCTCATTCTCTCCCCATGCTGTCCTGCATTCTACTCATTGTATCAATTGGATGCAGTCTTATCACCCTATGTTGTATTTCCTGGACTCATTCTTCTCTCACCATTGTATCTCTTGGACTCATTCTTCTCTCACCATTGTATCTCCTGGACTCATTCTTCTCTCACCATTGTATCTCTTGGACTCATTCTTCTCTCACCATTGTATCTCTTGGACTCATTCTTCTCTCACCATTGTATCTCTTGGACTCATTCTTCTCTCACCTTTGTATCTCCTAGACTCATTCTTCTCTCACCTTTGTATCTCTTGGACTCATTCTTCTCTCACCATTGTATCTCTTGGACTCATTCCTCTCTCACCATTGTATCTCTTGGACTCATTCTTCTCTCACCATTGTATCTCTTGGACTCATTCCTCTCTCACCATTGTATCTCTTGGCCCTTTCTCTCACCATTGTATCTCTTGGACTCATTCTTCTCTCACCATTTATCTCTTGGACTCATTCTTCTCTCACCATTGTATCTCTTGGACTCATTCTTCTCTCACCATTGTATCTCCTGGACTCATTCTTCTCTCACCATTGTATCTCTTGCACTCATTCTTCTCTCACCATTGTATCTCCTGGACTCATTCTTCTCTCACCATTGTATCTCTAGCACTCATTCTTCTCTCACCATTGTATCTCTTGCACTCATTCTTCTCTCACCATTGTATCTCTGGACTCATTCTTCTCTCACCATTGTATCTCTTGGACTCATTCTTCTCTCACCATTGTATCTCTTGGACTCATTCTTCTCTCACCATTGTATCTCTGCACTCATTCTTCTCTCACCATTGTATCTCTTGGACTCATTCTTCTCTCACCATTGTATCTCTTGGACTCATTCTTCTCTCACCATTGTATCTCTTGGACTCATTCTTCTCTCACCATTGTATCTCATGCACTCATTCTTCTCTCACCATTGTATCTCTTGGACTCATTCTTCTCTCACCATTGTATCTCTTGGACTCATTCTTCTCTCACCATTGTATCTCATGCACTCATTCTTCTCTCACCATTGTATCTCTTGGACTCATTCTTCTCTCACCATTGTATCTCTTGGACTCATTCTTCTCTCACCATTGTATCTCTTGACTCATTCTTCTCTCACCATTGTATCTCTTGGACTCATTCTTCTCTCACCATTGTATCTCTTGGACTCATTCTTCTCTCACCATTGTATCTCTTGGACTCATTCTTCTCTCACCATTGTATCTCTGCACTCATTCTTCTCTCACCATTGTATCTCTTGGACTCATTCTTCTCTCACCATTGTATCTCCTGGACTCATTCTTCTCTCACCATTGTATCTCTTGCACTCATTCTTCTCTCACCATTGTATCTCTTGGACTCATTCTTCTCTCACCATTGTATCTCTGGACTCATTCTTCTCTCACCATTGTATCTCTTGCACTCATTCTTCTCTCACCATTGTATCTCTTGGACTCATTCTTCTCTCACCATTGTATCTCTTGCACTCATTCTTCTCTCACCATTGTATCTCTTGGACTCATTCTTCTCTCACCATTGTATCTCCTGGACTCATTCTTCTCTCACCATTGTATCTCTTGGACTCATTCTTCTCTCACCATTGTATCTCCTTTGGGCTCATTCTTCTCTCACCATTGTATCTCTTGGACTCATTCTTCTCTCACCATTGTATCTCTTGGACTCATTCTTCTCTCACCATTGTATCTCTTGGACTCATTCTTCTCTCACCATTGTATCTCTTGCACTCATTCTTCTCTCACCATTGTATCTCTTGCACTCATTCTTCTCTCACCATTGTATCTCATGCACTCATTCTTCTCTCACCATTGTATCTCTTGCACTCATTCTTCTCTCACCATTGTATCTCTTGGACTCATTCTTCTCTCACCATTGTATCTCTTGCACTCATTCTTCTCTCACCATTGTATCTCATGCACTCATTCTTCTCTCACCATTGTATCTCTTGGACTCATTCTTCTCTCACCGTTGTATCTCCTGGACTCATTCTTCTCTCACCATTGTATCTCCTGGACTCATTCTTCTCTCACCGTTGTATCTCCTGGACTCATTCTTCTCTCACCATTGTATCTCTTGGACTCATTCTTCTCTCACCATTGTATCTCTTGGACTCATTCTTCTCTCACCATTGTATCTCTTGGACTCATTCTTCTCTCACCATTGTATCTCTTGCACTCATTCTTCTCTCACCATTGTATCTCTTGGACTCATTCTTCTCTCACCATTGTATCTCTTGCACTCATTCTTCTCTCACCATTGTATCTCATGCACTCATTCTTCTCTCACCATTGTATCTCATGCACTCATTCTTCTCTCACCATTGTATCTCTTGGACTCATTCTTCTCTCACCATTGTATCTCTTGGACTCATTCTTCTCTCACCATTGTATCTCTTGGACTCATTCTTCTCTCACCATTGTATCTCTTGGACTCATTCTTCTCTCACCATTGTATCTCTTGGACTCATTCTTCTCTCACCATTGTATCTCTTGCACTCATTCTTCTCTCACCATTGTATCTCTTGGACTCATTCTTCTCTCACCATTGTATCTCTTGGACTCATTCTTCTCTCACCATTGTATCTCTTGGACTCATTCTTCTCTCACCATTGTATCTCTTGCACTCATTCTTCTCTCACCATTGTATCTCTTGGACTCATTCTTCTCTCACCATTGTATCTCCTGGACTCATTCTTCTCTCACCATTGTATCTCTTGGACTCATTCTTCTCTCACCATTGTATCTCTTGGACTCATTCTTCTCTCACCATTGTATCTCTTGCACTCATTCTTCTCTCACCATTGTATCTCTTGCACTCATTCTTCTCTCACCATTGTATCTCTTGCACTCATTCTTCTCTCACCATTGTATCTCCTGGACTCATTCTTCTCTCACCATTGTATCTCATGCACTCATTCTTCTCTCACCATTGTATCTCTTGGACTCATTCTTCTCTCACCATTGTATCTCTGGACTCATTCTTCTCTCACCATTGTATCTCTTGGACTCATTCTTCTCTCACCATTGTATCTCTGGACTCATTCTTCTCTCACCATTGTATCTCTTGGACTCATTCTTCTCTCACCATTGTATCTCTTGCACTCATTCTTCTCTCACCATTGTATCTCTTGGACTCATTCTTCTCTCACCATTGTATCTCTTGGACTCATTCTTCTCTCACCATTGTATCTCTTGGACTCATTCTTCTCTCACCATTGTATCTCTTGGACTCATTCTTCTCTCACCATTGTATCTCTTGCACTCATTCTTCTCTCACCATTGTATCTCTTGCACTCATTCTTCTCTCACCATTGTATCTCTTGGACTCATTCTTCTCTCACCATTGTATCTCTTGGACTCATTCTTCTCTCACCATTGTATCTCTTGGACTCATTCTTCTCTCACCATTGTATCTCTGGACTCATTCTTCTCTCACCATTGTATCTCTTGGACTCATTCTTCTCTCACCATTGTATCTCCTTTGGGCTCATTCTTCTCTCACCATTGTATCTCTTGCACTCATTCTTCTCTCACCATTGTATCTCCTGGACTCATTCTTCTCTCACCATTGTATCTCTTGCACTCATTCTTCTCTCACCATTGTATCTCTTGGACTCATTCTTCTCTCACCATTGTATCTCTTGGACTCATTCTTCTCTCACCATTGTATCTCTTGGACTCATTCTTCTCTCACCATTGTATCTCTTGGACTCATTCTTCTCTCACCATTGTATCTCATGCACTCATTCTTCTCTCACCATTGTATCTCTTGGACTCATTCTTCTCTCACCATTGTATCTCTTGGACTCATTCTTCTCTCACCATTGTATCTCTTGCACTCATTCTTCTCTCACCATTGTATCTCTTGCACTCATTCTTCTCTCACCATTGTATCTCTTGCACTCATTCTTCTCTCACCATTGTATCTCTTGGACTCATTCTTCTCTCACCATTGTATCTCTTGGACTCATTCTTCTCTCACCATTGTATCTCTTGGACTCATTCTTCTCTCACCATTGTATCTCTTGCACTCATTCTTCTCTCACCATTGTATCTCTTGGACTCATTCTTCTCTCACCATTGTATCTCTGCACTCATTCTTCTCTCACCATTGTATCTCCTTTGGGCTCATTCTTCTCTCACCATTGTATCTCTGCACTCATTCTTCTCTCACCATTGTATCTCTTGGACTCATTCTTCTCTCACCATTGTATCTCCTGGACTCATTCTTCTCTCACCATTGTATCTCTGCACTCATTCTTCTCTCACCATTGTATCTCTTGGACTCATTCTTCTCTCACCATTGTATCTCTTAGGCTCATTATTCTCTCACCATTGTATCTCTTGCACTCATTCTCCTCTCACCATTGTATCTCTTGGACTCATTCTTCTCTCACCATTGTATCTCATGCACTCATTCTTCTCTCACCATTGTATCTCCTTGCACTCATTCTTCTCTCACCATTGTATCTCTTGGACTCATTCTTCTCTCACCATTGTATCTCTTGGACTCATTCTTCTCTCACCATTGTATCTCTTGCACTCATTCTTCTCTCACCATTGTATCTCTTGCACTCATTCTTCTCTCACCATTGTATCTCATGCACTCATTCTTCTCTCACCATTGTATCTCTTGGACTCATTCTTCTCTCACCATTGTATCTCTTGGACTCATTCTTCTCTCACCATTGTATCTCTTGGACTCATTCTTCTCTCACCATTGTATCTCTTGCACTCATTCTTCTCTCACCATTGTATCTCTTGCACTCATTCTTCTCTCACCATTGTATCTCTTGGACTCATTCTTCTCTCACCATTGTATCTCTGGACTCATTCTTCTCTCACCATTGTATCTCCTGGACTCATTCTTCTCTCACCATTGTATCTCTTGGACTCATTCTTCTCTCACCATTGTATCTCTTGGACTCATTCTTCTCTCACCATTGTATCTCCTGCACTCATTCTTCTCTCACCATTGTATCTCCTGCACTCATTCTTCTCTCACCATTGTATCTCCTGCACTCATTCTTCTCTCACCATTGTATCTCCTGGACTCATTCTTCTCTCACCATTGTATCTCTTGGACTCATTCTTCTCTCACCATTGTATCTCTTGGACTCATTCTTCTCTCACCATTGTATCTCTTGGACTCATTCTTCTCTCACCATTGTATCTCTTGCACTCATTCTTCTCTCACCATTGTATCTCTTGCACTCATTCTTCTCTCACCATTGTATCTCTTGCACTCATTCTTCTCTCACCATTGTATCTCTTGGACTCATTCTTCTCTCACCATTGTATCTCTGGACTCATTCTTCTCTCACCATTGTATCTCTTGGACTCATTCTTCTCTCACCATTGTATCTCATGCACTCATTCTTCTCTCACCATTGTATCTCTTGGACTCATTCTTCTCTCACCATTGTATCTCATGCACTCATTCTTCTCTCACCATTGTATCTCTTGGACTCATTCTTCTCTCACCATTGTATCTCTTGGACTCATTCTTCTCTCACCATTGTATCTCTTGGACTCATTCTTCTCTCACCATTGTATCTCTTGGACTCATTCTTCTCTCACCATTGTATCTCTTGCACTCATTCTTCTCTCACCATTGTATCTCCTGGACTCATTCTTCTCTCACCATTGTATCTCTTGCACTCATTCTTCTCTCACCATTGTATCTCATGCACTCATTCTTCTCTCACCATTGTATCTCTTGGACTCATTCTTCTCTCACCATTGTATCTCTTGCACTCATTCTTCTCTCACCATTGTATCTCTTGGACTCATTCTTCTCTCACCATTGTATCTCCTGGACTCATTCTTCTCTCACCATTGTATCTCCTGCACTCATTCTTCTCTCACCATTGTATCTCTTGCACTCATTCTTCTCTCACCATTGTATCTCTTGGACTCATTCTTCTCTCACCATTGTATCTCTTGGACTCATTCTTCTCTCACCATTGTATCTCCTGCACTCATTCTTCTCTCACCATTGTATCTCTTGGACTCATTCTTCTCTCAACATTGTATCTCCTGCACTCATTCTTCTCTCACCATTGTATCTCTTGGACTCATTCTTCTCTCACCATTGTATCTCCTGCACTCATTCTTCTCTCACCATTGTATCTCTTGCACTCATTCTTCTCTCACCATTGTATCTCTTGCACTCATTCTTCTCTCACCATTGTATCTCATGCACTCATTCTTCTCTCACCATTGTATCTCCTGGACTCATTCTTCTCTCACCATTGTATCTCTTGCACTCATTCTTCTCTCACCATTTATCTCTGACTATTCTTCTCTCACCATTGTATCTCCTGGACTCATTCTTCTCTCACCATTGTATCTCATGCACTCATTCTTCTCTCACCATTGTATCTCATGCACTCATTCTTCTCTCACCATTGTATCTCTTGGACTCATTCTTCTCTCACCATTGTATCTCATGCACTCATTCTTCTCTCACCATTGTATCTCTTGCACTCATTCTTCTCTCACCATTGTATCTCTTGGACTCATTCTTCTCTCACCATTGTATCTCTTGCACTCATTCTTCTCTCACCATTGTATCTCTTGCACTCATTCTTCTCTCACCATTGTATCTCTTGGACTCATTCTTCTCTCACCATTGTATCTCTTGGACTCATTCTTCTCTCACCATTGTATCTCTGCACTCATTCTTCTCTCACCATTGTATCTCTTGGACTCATTCTTCTCTCACCATTGTATCTCCTGCACTCATTCTTCTCTCACCATTGTATCTCTTGGACTCATTCTTCTCTCACCATTGTATCTCCTGCACTCATTCTTCTCTCACCATTGTATCTCTTGCACTCATTCTTCTCTCACCATTGTATCTCTTGCACTCATTCTTCTCTCACCATTGTATCTCATGCACTCATTCTTCTCTCACCATTGTATCTCTGGACTCATTCTTCTCTCACCATTGTATCTCTTGCACTCATTCTTCTCTCACCATTGTATCTCTTGGACTCATTCTTCTCTCACCATTGTATCTCTTGCACTCATTCTTCTCTCACCATTGTATCTCTTGCACTCATTCTTCTCTCACCATTGTATCTCTTGGACTCATTCTTCTCTCACCATTGTATCTCTTGGACTCATTCTTCTCTCACCATTGTATCTCTTGCACTCATTCTTCTCTCACCATTGTATCTCTGGACTCATTCTTCTCTCACCATTGTATCTCTTGGACTCATTCTTCTCTCACCATTGTATCTCCTGGACTCATTCTTCTCTCACCATTGTATCTCTTGCACTCATTCTTCTCTCACCATTGTATCTCTATGGACTCATTCTTCTCTCACCATTGTATCTCTTGGACTCATTCTTCTCTCACCATTGTATCTCTGGACTCATTCTTCTCTCACCATTGTATCTCTTGGACTCATTCTTCTCTCACCATTGTATCTCATGCACTCATTCTTCTCTCACCATTGTATCTCTTGCACTCATTCTTCTCTCACCATTGTATCTCTTGGACTCATTCTTCTCTCACCATTGTATCTCATGCACTCATTCTTCTCTCACCATTGTATCTCTTGCACTCATTCTTCTCTCACCATTGTATCTCTTGCACTCATTCTTCTCTCACCATTGTATCTCTGACTCATTCTTCTCTCACCATTGTATCTCTTGGACTCATTCTTCTCTCACCATTGTATCTCTTGGACTCATTCTTCTCTCACCATTGTATCTCTGCACTCATTCTTCTCTCACCATTGTATCTCTGGACTCATTCTTCTCTCACCATTGTATCTCTTGCGACTCATTCTTCTCTCACCATTGTATCTCATGCACTCATTCTTCTCTCACCATTGTATCTCTTGGACTCATTCTTCTCTCACCATGTTTTGTATCTCACCTTGACCGACTCATTCTTCTCTCACCATTGTATCTCATGCACTCATTCTTCTATCACCATTGTATCTCTTGCACTCATTCTTCTCTCACCATTGTATCTCTTGGACTCATTCTTCTCTCACCATTGTATCTCTGGACTCATTCTTCTCTCACCATTGTATCTCTTGGACTCATTCTTCTCTCACCATTGTATCTCCTGGACTCATTCTTCTCTCACCATTGTATCTCTTGCACTCATTCTTCTCTCACCATTGTATCTCTTTACTCATTCTTCTCTCACCATTGTATCTCTTTACTCATTCTTCTCTCACCATTGTATCTCTTGCACTCATTCTTCTCTCACCATTGTATCTCTTTCACTCATTCTTCTCTCACCATTGTATCTCTTGGACTCATTCTTCTCTCACCATTGTATCTCTTGCACTCATTCTTCTCTCACCATTGTATCTCTTGGACTCATTCTTCTCTCACCATTGTATCTCCTGGACTCATTCTTCTCTCACCATTGTATCTCTTGGACTCATTCTTCTCTCACCATTGTATCTCCTTTCACTCATTCTTCTCTCACCATTGTATCTCTTGGACTCATTCTTCTCTCACCATTGTATCTCTTGGACTCATTCTTCTTCACCATTGTATCTCTTTCACTCATTCTTCTCTCACCATTGTATCTCCTTTGGACTCATTCTTCTCTCACCATTGTATCTCTTGGGCTCATTCTTCTCTCACCATTGTATCTCTTGGACTCATTCTTCTCTCACCATTGTATCTCTTGGACTCATTCTTCTCTCACCATTGTATCTCTTGGACTCATTCTTCTCTCACCATTGTATCTCTTGGACTCATTCTTCTCTCAACCATTGTATCTCTTGGACTCATTCTTCTCTCACCATTGTATCTCTTGGACTCATTCTTCTCTCACCATTGTATCTCTTGGACTCATTCTTCTCTCACCATTGTATCTCTTGCACTCATTCTTCTCTCACCATTGTATCTCTTGGACTCATTCTTCTCTCACCATTGTATCTCATGACTCATTCTTCTTCACCATTGTATCTCTTGCACTCATTCTTCTCTCACCATTGTATCTCTTGCACTCATTCTTCTCTCACCATTGTATCTCTAGGACTCATTCTTCTCTCACCATTGTATCTCCTGGACTCATTCTTCTCTCACCATTGTATCTCTTGGACTCATTCTTCTCTCACCATTGTATCTCATGCACTCATTCTTCTCTCACCATTGTATCTCTGGACTCATTCTTCTCTCACCATTGTATCTCCTGGACTCATTCTTCTCTCACCATTGTATCTCTTGGACTCATTCTTCTCTCACCATTGTATCTCTTGCACTCATTCTTCTATCACCATTGTATCTCTTGCACTCATTCTTCTCTCACCATTGTATCTCTTGCACTCATTCTTCTCTCACCATTGTATCTCTAGGACTCATTCTTCTCTCACCATTGTATCTCCTGACTCATTCTTCTTCACCATTGTATCTCTTGGACTCATTCTTCTCTCACCATTGTATCTCTTGGACTCATTCTTCTCTCACCATTGTATCTCTTGACCCTCTTCTCTCACCATTGTATCTCTTGGACTCATTCTTCTCTCACCATTGTATCTCTGACTCATTCTTCTCTCACCATTGTATCTCCTGGACTCATTCTTCTCTCACCATTGGGACTCATTCTTCTCTCACCATTGTATCTCTTGGACTCATTCTTCTCTCACCATTGTATCTCTTTCACTCATTCTTCTCTCACCATTGTATCTCTTTGGGCTCATTCTTCTCTCACCATTGTATCTCTTGGACTCATTCTTCTCTCAACATTGTATCTCTTGACTCATTCTTCTCTCACCATTGTATCTCTTGGACTCATTCTTCTCTCACCATTGTATCTCTTGACTCATTCTTCTCTCACCATTGTATCTCTTGGACTCATTCTTCTCTCACCATTGTATCTCTTGGACTCATTCTTCTCTCAACATTGTATCTCTTGCACTCATTCTTCTCTCACCATTGTATCTCTTGGACTCATTCTTCTCTCACCATTGTATCTCTTGGACTCATTCTTCTATCACCATTGTATCTCTTGGACTCATTCTTC